>VFFE01009022.1:837546-980205 GCA_008921705.1 Burhinus oedicnemus | reverse complement strand
TATCTTCCAAGTCATATGTGAATACCATTAGCTCAGAGACTATTGTGACAGTCTTCTTGAAGCACAAAGACCATATGTGGTGGGTTGACCCTGGCTGGATGCCAGGTGCCCACCAAAGCTGCTTTATCACTCCCCTCCTCAGCTGGACAGAGGAGAGAAAATATAATTAAAGGCTCCTGGGTTGAGATAAGAACAGGGAGAGATCATTCGCCATTTACTCTCACAAGGAAAACAGACTTGACTTGGAGAAATTAGTTTCATTTATTACCAATCAAATCAGAATAAGATACTGAGAAAATGAAACCTAAATCTTAAAACACCTTCCTCCCACCCCTCCCTTCTTCCCGGGCTTAACTTCACTCCTGATTTTCTCTACCTCTTCCCCCCAGTGGCACAGGGGGACAGGGAATGGGGGTTGTGGTCAGTTCATCACATGTTGTCTCTGCCGCTCCTTCCTCCTCAGGGGAAGGACTCCTCACACTCTTCCCCTGCTCCAGCATGGGGCCCCTCCCATGGGAGACAGTCCTCCACGAATTCCTCTAACGTGAGTCCTTCCAACGGGCTGCAGTCTTTCAGGAACAGACTGCTCCAGCATGGGTCCCCTACAGGTCCACAGGTCCACATGTCCTGCCAGGAGCCTGCTCCAGTGTGGGCTTCCCCTGGGGTCACAGCCTCCTTCAGGGACATCCAGCTGCTCTGGCATGGTGTCCTTCATGGGCTGCAGCTGGATATCTGTTCTGCTGTGGTCTCTCCATGGGCTGCAGGGGGACAGCCTGTCTCACCATGGTCTTCATCATGGGCTGCAGGGGAATATCTGCTCTGGCACCTGGAGCACCTCCTCCCCCTCTTTCTTCACTGACCTTGGTGTTTGCAGAGTTGTTTCTCTCACATATTCTTGTTCTTCTCTTCGGCTGCAGTTGCTGTTGTGCAGTTTTTATTCCCCCTTCTTAAATATGTTATCGCAGAAGCGCTACCACTGTCGCTGATGAGCTCAGCCTTGGCCAGTGGCAGGTCCATCTTGGAGCCAGCTGGCATTGGCTCTATCAGACATAGGGGAAGCTTCTAGCAGCTTCTCACAGAAGCCACCCCTGTAGCACCCCCCACTGCCAAAACCTTGCTATGCAAACCCAATACACCATATCAGAGAACTTCTCAGTACAGAGGACGTTTCAGGGCTCAGCATATCCTGTAAATGCTTCTCAAAATGCTTGAAGAATCTTCTTGGAGCAGAGCAGTACCAAGTCTAGAGGGTTTATTACAAAACCTCCTAGCCCTAGGCACTGACATACTGGTCAGTTTACTGAAAGAAACTCATCTCTACACTTAGACAGGTTATAGATGTGTCAAACTCATTCAGAAAAGGATCTGTGCCAATGATAGTGCCTGCGGTTATCCCACATGGGCCTAAGTCCCTCTTCTGGTGTTGTTACATTCAGTGGCTAGTGTACAAAACAGCAGCACTTCATGGGGGCCTAAATTCTCCTTCACCTGGTCAAGTACATTACTTCTGTGGATAGCCCTACTGGGAAAATTAAGACACCTAAGACTCATCCCCTTAGGACTGCTACTGTTTTGCCTCCATACTGCTTCTCCTGCCTCCACTTGCCCCTCCACACAATTTTCACTAATTTCTTCAAAGAGAAAACTTAAGAAAGATACTACAGCTACTCTCTTGCTTGTGATTTCTCTCTCTTCCTGCTGCTCCTTCCTTCTTTCCTCCTGTCACAAATATAAACCTCTCATTTGCTTTTCTGCATTTTGCTTCCATATTATCTCCCAGTGTCTTCAGGTGCCTTTCTTGCACTCCATCTGACTGTTTGCTGAGAGTATTTCCCCATTTTCCACACTTAAGAAGCCCACCCTCATGTACCTTTCTAAACCCTTTCCAGACTTTCCTGTCACTCCATTTCTAAGCTTGTTGTTATTCTAAACTCTCTTCTGACTTTATCCCATCTCCAATCTCTCCTCCGTTCCTGACATAACTCTAAAACTTCTCTCACCAAGGCCTTTGATGACTGCAGCTGCATCTCAGATCCAGAACAGGGGGCTTTATCTAATTATCAGGCACCTGCAGCATGTTTAAACAGGCTTTTCTACCTGAGCTCTTGCCCTTCCAGGGTCTCTGTGCTCTCTGGGATTCTCTCCTGACTCTGTAATCATGTTTTCTGGGAGACAATTCCTTTAATCTCCTCTGGCTTTTTGTTGTGGTTTGGGCCGGACTGGCCGCTGAGGTGAATGACAGATGGTCTCGCCCACCTCTCTCTTCAAGGAGAGGAGGGAGAGAGAGGAAGACTTGTGAGTTTAGAAGGAACTAAACTACTTTAATTAAATATTAATAACAGAATAAAAAGGAAATAATGAAATATATACAAAACCATATCAAGCTCCCAGGATGACAGTCACGTCACCAGCAGGCACTGGGGAAGTCCCAGGCAGGACTCAGTGACAGACGGGAACTGGATCCCAGATCTGGATTCAGGATCAGGATCAGGATCAGGATCAGGATCAGGATCAAAGGCAGATGAACAGCCAGAGTCCTCCTTGGATGCTGGCCATTGAAGAAAGAGGACTGATCCTTTGATCCCTCAGCTTTTATACTGAGCATGGTGCAGATGGGATGGAATACCCTGTGGTCAGTTTTGGGTCACCTTTCCTGTCCACTCCTCCCCGCAGGTGTGACCCCTCTACGCTTTTCCGCTTCCCACCCTCCAACGGGGCAAGTAACAAAGTTGGCTGCCCTTGGGTGTTATAGCAACAAGTATAAGCAAGAGCCTCTCTGCATCCCATTCCTTGGCATCAGCTATAAACATGGGTCTTCTCACTCTGAGAGCGAACAGTTTTCTGCACAACTTGCTGTTAATTTCAGCAGTTAGAAGAGGCTTAGCTAAAAAGTAAAATTACTAAAACAGAAAATTGGTCTTGTTTTACCTCAAACCAGGACACTTTTCAATAGCTGTTTTATGTCCTTATCTGCATGCATTTTTTTTGGATAATTTTGTCAGAAAACAAACTCAGCTTGTGCCTCTAAGAAGACATAGAGAAACAGATTTTCTCTTGTCCAGACTAAAATCCTGGTTTCTCTCTTTGGTACCCCCTTCTGAATGTTCAATGATCCACTCTACTTAGCTGTGACTAAAGGCAAACTCATTTTCTCTGGGCCACTTGGCAGATTTGTGTCCTGTTTGTTCAGTCTTCAGTCAGTGGGGTCATGGCCGATGACTGGAGTGCTGCAGCAGTATGACAATTCAAATAACAAATAACCATAGAGTTGAACTAGATGGAAATAAATGAATATTACAATGAATGTCACATTACCTGGGAGAACACTTACATAAAGGATATTTATTGGAATTAAAATATCTGCATTTGAGTCAATTGTTCCATCTAGCTGAGCCAACATCTTTAACACTTCAAAAAACAAGCTTAAAGAGAATAGGTGACGTGGGATGAAAACATTTTACGCAAACATTGACCAACAGTTTTGGATGACATGCATACCAGGTTTTGAATATAACTTGGAAACCACACCATTGCTAATCATCTGTTTTGTTTTGTTTTGTTTTTGCTGATCTCCTGAAGAATGAGAAGGTGTCTAGATGTAAAATGGAGATATATCATAGGGATATGGAGTCAAGGTGATGCAACAAGGATCTGATTGTTCTTTTATAATTACAATGATAATGAAATGATAATTACTCCCTTCAAAGCTTAATTTTAACACTGAATTTGAAAGCGATGTACTAATAAATAGTAAGGGCTTGTAAAGGAAGTGTGTTGGTCAAACTAAATTTCTATTTAGTTTTTCATTGCAAAATCAGTAATGTGAAAACATTTGCACATGATCAAGTAATTGTGAGGGTATATAACAGCATATGAGCTTGCAATGATTGTGTTGGGTAAACCATGGCTTTATTGGTCCCTATTGATCCTTCCTCTTTTTAATTACTTAATACTCCATGAAAGTGTTCACAGCTGAGTGCCTGTGTTTCCTTAAGAAGTTAGAAACAGGACTAAAAGGTTTATGTCCATATTCATCCATGCAGGAAAGTACTGGAAGAAGAACTGCATTATTCCACCTTACTCTTCTGTGAGGCTGTATTATTCACCTTGTAAGAACAGCTTCTCTTTAATGTCCCATCTGTAGAAAAATGACGTATTTATCTTCATTGCCACCTTTTGATTTCCAGCGTATGTTGGAAACAGTTGTTGGGTGAAGGAATGCTGACCGGTTTGATGTTAAGAAAGAAAAACCTGTACTGTTTCACATTTAGTAAAGTACATTTTTATAGATGGTCTGTTGATGTCTTAAGTCTTGTTATGTAACAAGACAGAACACTTTGTTTCTTAAATTTCTATAACTGCTGGCTTCTGTCTTCAAAGGGATAGATTCCCTTACATCTGGGGCACTTTTAATTGGATAATGTAACTCAGTGTATTAACATAGAAAAGCAAACTTCCATGTCGGTGGTTTGAAAATACAATCATAGAATCATAGTATCATTTAGATTGGAAAAGACCTTTAAGATCATTGAATCCAACCATTAACCTAGCACTGCCAAGTCCACCACTAAACCACAACCCTACACACGACATCTACACATCTTTTAAATAAATCCAGGGACTAAGAGGGTCACTTTGTCATAGAAGGAGATCAGGTCAGTCAAGCAGGACCTGCCTTTCATGAACCTATGCTGACTGGACCTGATCACCTGGCTGTCCTATTAAGTTGTTTATTCATTAGAAATGTAATAAGCCCATTTGGTAGCTAGTACTTCATCTGAATATTAAATGCTGGATATAAAAGAAAATAGCACTTATACTTAATCACATGTTTCAAGCTAGTTTTAATAACATACTCTTTTTAATATCACTTAACAGTGTGTACTACTATTTTCCTTTGAGGTACTGGATATCCTTGTTTCTCTGATTCAAAGCATGTGGAAACCTATATCTGGAATGATCTAATAACTGAGGTTTTAAAAAATCTATCACCTTTAATTAATCTGATGTCATAATTCATTTCTGTATTCAGGAAAAAACTCAGTTCTTTGTATTAAGATTACTGGGGCAATGTTCTCAGGGCCAAAACTTTGGCTAGAGTAAACTGTGTGGTTTGTAGGAATTATGCAGATACTTACCATTTGAGGGTCTAGCTTTTGGCTTCCATCTTAGAGTCATTGCTTTCTGTGGACTTCCTGGCATTCACCTTAGTCAAGAGCTTGTGAGGAATGAAAGCACTCAGATGATCTTATATCTGTGCTTATAAGGCTTTCACCAGTGTAGTTTAATATCAGCTTTAGTCTAGTAATGTCAAATGATTCAATTAATACATGTTGATTAAAAGGTAGGCAAAACTTGTAAAATTGTACATATCTGTGGCAACATCTTCAGCTGATGTAGTTCAGACTGTCCCCCCTAATGTTAACCAATTGTAGACCATCTGAAGATCCAAATGCTAATACTACATTTATGTAGAAATTAAAAGTAAATCTGCTACAAATATAAATTTTGAACATCATGCTGTTCTGTAGTTGCTATGCTTTTCAGTGGTTTTGTGTTCTAATCAGTTTGTTAGAGTGATTAATATAACAGTTTAAAGCTGCAAAGCCCAGAGGAAACATCCTTTCAACATTTTGCTCTTGACTTGTATCAGCTTTTATCTCTCAAGGTCTTAAATGTAGAACAGTTTTCTTGTGAAATCAGGCAAAATCATGGCAGAATCATCAGACCTCACATGTGGGGTTTTTTTGATCTGGTAGTGATATTTTGAAGAGCTGGTAACCATAGCAACCAAATAGGTTTTAAAGGCTGCAAACAGTTCAACAGTCTGTTGAACTGACAAAATGGCATTCTGCAGACAAAACGGCAAAATGAATTGTATGCCTTTTGGGACTGCTACATGAAAGGATAAGCTCTTTTTGTTTGAGACACTTTTGACCTTGAATATGGATTTTTTTCTTTTTTTCCGCAGATTTGGGTATAAAATTGTGTCTCTAAATACTAAAATAAATGCTGCTGCAAATGGCATTGTAGATGGTGTTGTGAGTCCTAGTTTTGTATCACTGCAATCTCTGCCATGGATGTGTTTGAGCTGCCAGGGACAATATGTCCAAACTGGGTGCTAGGGAGTGCTAGGGGGCCACAACAAGGACAGGCTTCTGTTCCACCTGGCAGTAACACCGCAAGCAGGGTGCCCTGGGGGCTGTCCCTGGGTTGTGCTGGTGAGCTCAGTACATGCCAGAGCACCATAAGCATGGGGCAGGGCAGCTCGGGTGCTGTCAGAGAGCCAGGACAGAGGGCAGTGTGGCAGCCTTGGGGTCCTCAATGGCTGGGGTGGGGGACCAGGAACCCAGGACAGTGCTGCTGACACGCCTCCTGAAAGGCTCAGTTAGGGTCATCCAACATGCCTTGTACCCTTTTGTTGTGTGTTACTGGATGAGGTGGGTACAATCTTTTTTATTTTTTTTTCTTCTACAATACATTCAACTGTTTTATAAATGTAGGTGATCAATTAAATACCTGCCTCCTTGAGTGGGCATGATCCTGGGATTCTCTGGTCTGCAAATCTCTGTGATTGCTTTTTTTACTTGTCAGTATTTCAGTGAAGGTCATAAGTCTAGCTATATTTATTTCTAATTCTTTGTCCTGGCTAATATTCTTTTTTTTTTTTCTCCTAATCTCCTAACTAAAATCCAGTATTTTCAACATATTTCTCTTTTCCTTTCTGGAGGATTAACTCCTTTCTGATTCTGGTTCATCAGTGAAGGCTGTTCTGGGAGCACAGAGGAGGGCTTATGTGTTAGGCTGCTGAGCCTACTTAGTTTCCAGAGAAATAGCCTGTGGAATGTAGTGTTGCAATCAGAGGATTTTTAATAAAAATCTGTTGGGTTCATTGCTTTCATCCCCATAGGGAAACTCGCTTTCTTTCCTTTATTTTATATTTCAGGCTAAGGATCAGATCCACTTCCAGCCTGCAGAAATTGAAAGGGAGGTGAAGGTGCAAGGAAATTGATATTATACCTACATCATCAATTAATCCTCTTGAGCTTTTCTTAAGTCCAGTCTTCCCCTGTACACATTTTTACTTGGAGCCATTCAGGGAGAGGCAGATTTAGATTGATCTCTGAAACATTCTTGAGGGTAAGAAACCGAGTGTCCCACTTGACTGTTGTTCACATGTGATGAGTAGACAAGACCTGGTCTGGTTGAGCACTTGACAGTCTAGGTTCCCAGCAGGTATTCTGAGCTCGGCGCTCCTTCAGCCTGTTGGGATGCAGTAGACCCAAGTTTTAAGTTCGACAATAGCAAACAGCCTGGCTGGAAAGTGCCCAGGCCATGCAACTGGCATGCTTACATATATTCCTGAAGCTGTTGTTTGTGTTTCATGGCAGATGGAGCTAGGATTTTCTAATAGCTGTTCCCTATAAGAGGGAAGTATTTGGGACAAGAAGAAAAAGCCTAGTGAATGCTAGCATTTTGGAATAAAGATAAGCCCTGCAGTAGAACAACTGAAACAGAGGTACCTAGGCAAAGAATTGACCACTTAATACCACTTTTCTATCATTTATTTTCTTGACAGCAAGAAGGAAGAACTGGAGAAAAAAAGAAGCAAGGATGAATGTTATTTGAACATTACCAAGAAATTCTGATCTAAGATGGTAAGTTAGAGAAGGTATCTATAAGTACATAAAGTCAGAGGAATACAGAGTCCTAATCCAACTATTTCCTCTTGAGTTCTTAGATTTATCAGTTTGTTTAAATAGGAAATTGAAATAATCTGTGTGTGTGTGTGCGCGCACACGTGTGTGTGTGCATAGCTCTGTATTTGGAGTTGCCCAAATAGTAGAAAACTGTGGGTAGGTAACTTGGTCACTAAACTATAGGACAAAAGCATTTAAAACATACCTATAATATTACAGAAATAGTAAAAAATGGCTTTTTTCTTGTCCAACCCCATCATATATTCATGTACGTGTGTGTATATATATATATCTATATAAACATATAGCTGCAAGTAGTTTTGTTTGAGTTCAGGGTCAAGTTCCTCAAGCCAAGTGACTCTGTGTCCATAAAGTCTCCAAAGGTCTGTGCCAGGACCCTTCCTTTCTTCCCTGTAGCCCACTGCTTGTGCTTCCCCAGGGGTGCATCTCCACTCCAAACTTTGGACATGAGTGTACTCATAGACTCGGTGTTCAGCTGAAAAAAAATTGAGCTGGAGCATAAACTTGAGACCCATGCTAACAGCATGACATAGTAGCAAATGCAATCTCTGTGAATACGTTCCTGCTACATTCACAACATCACAATTATTTTGTACTTGTCTACTCCTTTAACTTCAACTCCATCAACAATTGCTTTATAGCAGCCTTTTCCCATGCAGCCTGCTCTTTACAGAATACTCTGGTGTCTTGATTGTACTGATGAAGTTATGGCTGCTCTCAGAAGACAGATCAGTTGCGTGTCACCTATTCATAATTAGTTCTTGAGGTCACAACAACTGCCTGCAAGCATACAGAGAGTGCTAGTGGGCATAAACAAGAAGTGGGTTGTAACAATCACTGGCAGAGCAATACATCTTTCTGGTCTGGTGTCAGCAGACGGATCATTCATTACAATCTGAAGAAACTCCTGCAAAATTGTGTGGAGCAAACTGAGGGTATAGCAAGGCAAATGTATACAGCAGTACCACGTGGACATACCTATTACTCAGAATTCCACTTTTTTAAATATAACAAAACAGTTATCTTTTGTATATTACAAATGGTTTGCTTCCAAACTGTTCTGAGCTTCCCTGTCAGTACCAACTGGCAGTAGAAATCACCTTACTTGACTTTAAACCCATAACAGTCAGGTGTGAAGTTTAAGCTGGCTGAAGATCAGACTTGGCTCCTATGGACATTCTAAGTGCATCAGTAGAGGAAGCTTAATCTTGCCTTTTCCAGAGACCTGTCTTAAAAAAAGATGGATTTCTATACTGAATCACCTCTTTCTCTTTGCTGAATATATAGGGAATCTAAACATTAGCTTAAGGTGATATGACTAATTTTTAGGTGGCTGATTATAGAGAAGAGGAATCCTGTCTTAAAGACCTGTGTAAAGCCTCCCATCCATTACTGTTCTCATATATAGCTTGCAGTTGGCGAAGTCAGAGCTTAACTGTCCTGGATCTTTTAAAAAGGATGTAGGTATCTTATTTATTTTGGGGATCATACCTCTTTAAAAGCTGTGTCCTGGGCTCTTAAGTGTATCTGTTTTGCACCAGGAGGTGCTGGTCCATTATGATCCTGGTAAGAAAGGCACTCAGACTCCATGAGGTATCATTTAAAATGCTACTTATTAATGTTAATGCTGTAAAGAGAGAATAGTATAGATAATCTTACATCCCTTTAGGTGCTGGGAACCCCAGTTTGTGCAGCACTGAAGGGGCCTCGGATCCATGTGCAGCATGCGGTGCAGACCTTGTCCATGGAAGAGGTTGTCCCATTTGATCATTTGAGCTATTATAGAATTTTGTTATGAAAAAACAACTCAGTTCATCATTTCTACTGTCAAACTTGGGAACTTCTTGCTCTACTGTTATATAAAGACAAGGGCAGGCTGGTGGCATAATTCCTGGTACCAAGAGGAAGCTGCCTGCTTGTTAGAGCAAGCTGGCTGAGTCTATCCTGCGGCCAAGAGATTTGTGCAGCACAACACTGCCTGAAGACCAGGCTGGACTTGCAGAACAGCACAGCACAGCACAGCATGGGCCTGGACCTGCTCAGCTTGTTATATGGATTACCAACTCCTTGATATACAATGGTCTTCCAGCCAGGACCACTATAATATCTTCAGAGCATCTTCTGCAGAGCTCATACAAGCAGTATCTGTATCTGGTTTTTGAAGCAGCTTTGTAAAGTTTGTTAACTGTGCATGTATGTTATTTCAGGGAATTTCTGCTAAAATTCCTTTTTCCTCTACTGTATGTCTTGAGCTCTTTTCTGAACAGCTGCCCTTCTGCAACAACCTGGTGCACACTAAAGTTCTGAGGCATAAGCGAAGCCCCACACGTGGTATCTTCGTAAATGAAGCTTAAAACATTGCAATATCAAATTGACAGCTGGGACTGATGTGTAGAGAGGTCCAGGCTGGTTGTTTTAGCCCAGCATAGGAAAGGTATGTTCTAACTAACCTTTATGTCAGACTTACAGCCAGGAAATGAGTTCTGAACTTAGCTGTGTAAGCCTTTTTTTATGAGAGTCTCAGCGTGACTTTTTGAGTCAAACTGACATCTCTTTCTGGAAGGCAGGTTCTGTTTAAGATGCTTTTTTGTCTCACACGCTCCAAATTACAGATGTGCCCTGTTAAAGGTTGTGAATGAATGGCTCTGTGTCTTTTGAAATGCTACTTTCCCACCTAACTAATTCTATGAGCAGGCAGTTTTGCTCCCAGTGAAAGATCAGATAGTATTATTGTACATGATAGTATTTGTACCTTGGAGACAATCATTATGGCAGATGCTGAACAAACATACAGATATTGCCTGCTCCAAAGTGTACTGCTATGGTGTTTAGTCAGGAGACAGAAATTCTTCTGAAAGGACAAACCTCTTCTCTTACAGAGTCTTACTGTCTGATGATCTGCTTTTTGGAAGAGCCACTTGAAGAAAAACAACCTGAGGGCCTCAGGATATTTCTAATTGTAGACAGAGCTGTTTTTCCTCACTGTGGAGCAAACAAGAAGGGCATGTCAGTGCCTCTGGAGAGCTCTTGTGAGACTGATGATGGGGCAAGGACAGGAAACACTGCAGCTGGAGGCCTTTACTTGTTACTTAGACTCCTGTCAAGGAGAAGACAGTGCTGTACCTATGTGTTCCAGAAGATGTGGTATCCCCTAAAAAAGTGTGATGTCTGGGATGCCAGCAAGAATGTCAAGCTGGTCCTAAGCAAAACTGAAAAAAATCACCTGTATGTAAGTATTGTCTTCAGAACTTGGGGTCCCATGGTTGCATCTCTTTGCAGTGAGAGCATGCTTGAGAGGACACTCCACAACTTTTTGTTGGTGGCTTGAGGGATTGCTAAACATAGGAAGAAGATTCAATGTGGATCAAATAGGTTGTATTAGAGCTGAAAGGTCCCAGCAGCACTGGTAGAGGCCTGGACAGTGTCATCTTATGAAATCAGAAAGTCCAGGGTACAGTACAGCCATGCATGCTTGCACGGAGGATTGTTAACCACTCACGATGTGGTCTGTATGGTCAAGGCATTTGCCTTTTGATCTCAGATGACCTGCCTGTAACACCCTATTTAAGCTGAAGGTTCAGGGCCAGAGTCATAGAATCAGAATTATAGAATACCAGGTTGGAAGGGACCTCAAGGATCATCTGGTCTAATCTTTCTTGGCAAAAGCACCATCTAGACAAGTTGGCCCAGCACCCTGTCCAGTTGAATCTTAAAAGTGTCCAATGTTGGGGAATCCACCGCTTCCCTGGGGAGATTATTCCAATGGCAGATTGTTCTCATTATGAAAAATTTTCCTCTTGTGTCCAATTGGAATCTCCCCAGAAGTAACTTGTAGCCATTACCCCTTGTCTTTTCCATGTGATTCCTTGTAAAAAGGGAGTCTCCATGGTAACCCATGCCCTTAGACGCAGTTAAGTCATATTATGGGTCTTGCAAGTCAGTTTACAGGAAATAGAAAGATCAGGCTTTCCCATCTCCTATTAGACGATTTTAATGGAAAAAGAAGACTAAGGTTTAAATGGTACCATTTATTTACTTGGAAGAGGATCTTGGTGCACCCAGCATGGCAAATATATTTGCACAAAAGGATTTTAATTTGTTATTGGCTTAAGCCTAATTTCTTTTCTCCTAGGATCTCCCCTGCCAAGGCTTGTTAGTAATTAGAGGGCTGAGGTGAACACAGGTATAGCCTGCTGGTGCTCCTGAGTTGCTGGAGTGCAGTAGTCCATGCAAGGCAGTAGTATGTGTAATTACAATAGCAGGTCTGTAGCCGAGGACTATGGCCTTTGTCTCAAAGCCCTGGGCATCACCTGCCCTTATAACTTGTTTATGGCTTCTTATCTGTTAGGTATTTTTTTCCTGTCCTTGGCTTCAGATCCTTGATTGGAGCCTGGTAATTGATTTTGGCTTGAAACATTATGCTGGAGTATGTGTACTTCAGTCTCTTATAAGGCTAACCAGAAAGCAAGCATGATTTTAGGGTTGCTCAAAGACAGCTTGACAATCACTATGTAGGGAAATATTACAGACAATTCTAAGTTTTTGTTTTGGTTAAGATGATTCTTTTCTCTTCACTTAAAGCCATCCCTAGCTTGATGTCTGGTGGGCTAATAAAGTTCATCACCCCAAAGTCACCTATTAATTTCTAATTATATTGCTTGGCAGAGTCTCAGATATATTGTCTTCTCTATGCTTTTTCCCTGCACTTGGTCATTTCCTCCTCCTTTTCTCTGTGCATTTATTAAATTGCAATTTTTTTTAATGTAGTCCCCCTTTTTCCTAGCCTTATTGTCCAGACAACACAACATCTTCTTCATACTGGATTATGAACTTTCTTGCCACACTGATTCTATCTAATCATGCAGTCAAGAATTTTTTGTTGTTTATGGAAGTTTCAAAACTTCCCCAAGGCTGCTTTTGAAGTGTTTCCAGTCTCTCAAGCTTTCTTTTACAAGATCAAGGTCCTGCAATTTTGTATCTGGCTGTTTTCCATACAAGCTGCCATCAAAGGTCTTCTTTTGTTTCTGTTCATTTTGATTAAGAAATACTAATTTTCAGCTTTAAATTGAGTACATGCTCATATTGCTGAAGTAAACATATTGCAACACATAGCCAGAAGGCAAAGCCTTTAAATCATCCCCATTTTCTATGATTTTCTTTCCTTTTTTTTTTTTTTTTTTTTTTTTTTTTTTTATTTTGGACTTGTATCTAACCCATTTATGCTATCATTCGTTCAGATGTTGTGAAGGGAAGGGCAGAAGTCCACAGTTTGGGTTTGCTGTAGGTTGAATCTAACTTTAAAATATTGATTCAGTGTACAAAGTATTGATTCAGCCTTGATCTGGTCATTATAGAACATTAGACAGAGTCCTTGACTTTATCACACCCAGGTATAGACTTGGTCTAGATGAACACTAGGTGTTCCTCTTGGAAAACCGCTAAATACAAACTTAGTTTGAGAAAAGGGGCTAGTTAAATAATTCCATACCTAACAGATGGACTTCCCTAAATACAGAAGTCATTATTCTATGGACAATGCCTTTCAGAATTGAGGAAGGGTCTGTGAAAAGGAAACATTGGGGCTTTCTTTGGCTATAGGATACTGAGAGCAACTTACCAATTATAGTTTGTGTGCAAGCAATGTGCAATTGGATGAATTTTCTTTTTGAATTTGAAGTTTCCAAAACTTCAAGGAGGTCATTAGCTGTGACCCAGATTTTGGACAGAAAAATTATAGTCATTACAAGTGACACACTTGTTCAGCCTTATAACATAAGCAGAAAAAGGCCGTTAAGTCCTTGGAATAATTCAAATGGGATGAGGGAAAATGTTTTATATAACCAAGAATGAATTTGCTGCTCCAAATGCTAGCATTTATTATGGAAAATGCTTGGTACTTATGTACCATGCAAATTGACAAGGGTGCTTACAAATGCATGCATTCAGCTATAAGGCATAAAAATAATAGTTGCAAACTTATGACGATCAACTTAGATCAAACTCCAAAACCTAGTAAAAGGCTGATAAAGTAAACCTTAATAAAAATAAACACCACCACTATCACCTGTGTAGGATTTAATAAAATAAATATAGATTTATATAATAGGCCCTTATTTTGGATACTAAAACAAATATTTGGACAAGAGACTACTTGACTCATTCTGTGACAACAGTAAAAATGTGCTATCAAAAGGAGCTTCCTCCTGCCAGACCTGGTGCACTGAAGTCCAAGTTACACCTCTTTTCAGCTGAGTTGTGGATGGCTGTTTTTGACACAGCTTTTTATTGTTTGAAACTGTTCGTTAATGATACATAGTGCCTACATAACAACTTTTTATTGCTTATTGAGCAAACTCAATTACATAAACATCTTGGGTCTTTTTTTTATCTTACAAAGAATTTGGTAGGAAAATGCTGGAGTTAGCTGAAATGACCATTTTCTCCAATAGCATACTTATCTCTATACACATTTCCTAGATACCCACAGACTTCTAGAAGTTACACAGTTATTAAGGATATTTGGGAAAAGACAGCTACCACATTCCCCCAGCTAGCTCACACTGCATTGTGTAACTGTCTTTAAAATATTGCCTATGCCTCTGCTGATAATACTCTCATATCCTTGGGAGTAACTTTCTGTTGGGTACAGCAATACCATGGTTTTCATATTGCTTTACCTCAGTCTATGTAAATCTGATTGCTGGATTGGGTCTGTCCTTGCGTAGGTTTGATTTCACACATCTGGATGTACCTCTACTGAATTATAGAAAAGCTTTTCCTTGGAGACTAATAAATGACTTTACCTCAGCATGGTGAAGGAATAGAAATTTTCCTTTCTTCCTCCCACTTACTGCTGTGGCTTATTTGGAAACTCCAAACTCACAGAGATCTTATTTCAATTGTTTCAAACCTTTTCTACAATGCATGTCATTAATTTACGTTATTGCCTTTTTGCCCACATTCTATTTATTATAAGGGGCTGGCCTCAGTATGAACCTTGAGAGATTGCCATCCAGGAGCATTAAAGAGATTTAAATCCCTTAATGTTCAATGCTTTAAAAACTATTTTATGATATGGCAATTAAAGGTGACACGCTGCAACTCTTTAATTCTGAGTGGCTGCCTAGAGTAACGGTCCCACGGAGTATGTTACAGGCATGGCTCAGCAGAAAATTGGCAGCATGTTGTATTTATCCTCTTGCCCTTTCCTCCTTCCCTGAAAAACGCAACTTTCAAAAAACAAAGAAAACGATACAGATTATTATTGGGTTGAAAGATGCCATTTTGTTGGAGGAGGGAAAGTTTTAAGTGTTTTAGGAAAAAAACCCCCAATGGCCATCCAAAGTGGTCAATTCCTGCTGCAGTAAATGTAACTCCTGGGGATGAGGGTGTTCTCCCTTCATAGACATTTTCCAGAGAAAGGGGTGGAAAGTTACAAACTCAGGCAGTACTGCTAGAGATGTCATGCTCAGTCTTAACGTTCAGACATCCTGTCTGACCTGTCTTTATAATCTTCTTGAGCTGTTTGTAGCCATGGTCGCTGCGTACTTAGTCTGGGAGGATGGATGGCAACTACAGCATTTGGGGGACAAGAGAAAATAGAACAGCTTTGGCACACTTGCTAACTTTTTCTCTACACCTTTGAGAATTGCTTAATGTTTCTTCTGTACCACTGAACATGGAATAAAATTATGAAGGAAAATGTACTCTGGGCAAACCTGCATGCCAAATCCACCTTTAGTGGAAACAGATGCAATTTCTTAGAAGTCAGGAGAGCTGCACCCTCATACGTTACAGGTATATTTGATGAGCTTGCATTCCCCTTCTGTTTAATCAAACAAATGGATTAAGAAAAAGCTTTACATGTAGGAAAAGGGAGAAGGTAGACGTGGTTCCTGTTAGTGCTCACCTGGGAAATGCTAGCCCCTCCAAAGGTACCATTCAGCCATGGCCCTTCTTGGCTTCTCTGTGGCCAATGAAAATGACACAAACCAGACACCACCGCAGATCTGAGTATTCTCCATATATTCGATCATATCCATTGCCTGAATTAAACTATAGCAATTGTCTTTAAGACCACATATATACAGTTAAGAGCTGAGCAGCTGACAAAGGTAACAGTCTGAAGGAGACACAAATGAGTCTGCCTGTTTCTAAAATTCTTTCATATAATGTCTGCTAACCTCTAAATATTAAAGATTTATCATAGTTATAAATTCCAGCTCTCTTTAATCACCATCCAGGAATACTATAGCTATTGCAAAGCGGTGTTAGCTGATCCCTAAACAAACAGCTCTTTCAGAGATGCTCTTTGCAGGCAAAGCATATACCTGGTTGTTTTTTTTTTTTTACTGAAGTGCATATTATGTATTCATTTTATGTATTTCTTATCTTTGCCTTGCCTCATGCTGGAAGGCTCTAACAAAACAATCTAAAAAACCGTCTATACATTATGAACCAACAGCTCACTGTGAATTGCAATCTTTGGTTCATCTCATGCACTGGATAACGCAGGGGTATGGCTTTATTCTCTTCATAAAGAGAATACCCTTTCAGGAAGCGCTTCATTGATACGAAAAGTTGTTCCTATTTTTTGAAATGCAAGAGGACTAAAAAATGTTACATTTTCTGTGCTGCCGGCATCTCCTCTGTTGTCTGGGGGAACAACTGATGATCGGCATGCCTATCTTGCACCTTATCTGTGGCTCCAGTGGAATGTGTTGCAAGGCAAAAGCATAAATCTTGAATTTTGCAGTTGGAGGAAACAAGACAATCATTCACAGATTGAGATAAGTGTCACAGATGTGAATAATTAAAAAGTCCACATCACATGTAGCCTTTTTCCTCGAGCCAGAGATTCCCTGTCAGACATGTTGCCTCAGACACTGATCTCATAATATCACACAACTAAAGCAGAGATTGCGTTTGGTTGCTGCTCAAATGGGAGACCTCATGGGTAAAAACCCACAGTGGTGTAGAAGCAGAGTCACCAGGTGTCACTCTTCTTCTCAAATCAGCTCTGATCTGGGAAGAATTCAAGGGAACAGATATGCCACAGGGGCAATTTCATTCACAGCTCAATAAGAAACCTGAACTGTCAGGGCAGAGGTCTGCATTAAAACATAGTCTTTAGTAAAACCTGTTTAAGAAGTGATCTTTCAAGTTTCTGACTTCTGCAGCAGTTTGTAACTCCCCCGGTTATATCAGTGCAATCATTAGTGGGGCTTGTATAAATTACATCAAGCAGTTGTGCACAGGTGGGAATGAGAGGGCAAGGCAGGAACAGCTTAAAGAGATTTTGCAAACAGAGATATTTCCCTCTCAGGGACTTCACACTTCAGGGTATAGTCTTTATCACGTTTTGCAAGAAGTAGCAAGATCTAATAGGAATAGAATTGGTTGCAGCGTACCTTCTCTTCTCCACAGAGAATACACTGAAGACTACAACTTTTTACAGGAAGGGTGAGATTCCATTTCCAAATATTTAATTAATTTCCTGAATTTAGATGTCTCTATGTAGGTGTCTGTATTGGAGCTAGGGACAAGGGAGGTGTCCATGTTGGAGCTAGGGACTAGGAGTGCTGCAATGGATGGCTATAAACTCTCCAGAAGGGATAGGCAAGGAAGGAGAGCTGGTGTGGTGGCCTGTATGTTAGGGAATGTTATGAATATCTAGAACTAAATGATGGTTACAGTAAGGTTGAGTGTCAATGGGTAAGAATCAGGGGGAGGGCCAACAAGACAGACATCGTGGTGGGAGTCTGTTACAGAATGCCCCATCAGGATGAAGAGGCAATGAAATATTCTATAAACAGGTCAGAGAAGTCTCAAGATTGCTAGCCCTTGTCCTCATGGGGGACTTCAACCTACCAGATGTCTGCTGGGAATACAATACAGCTGACAGGGAACAGTCTCGGAGGTTCCTGGAGTGTGTTGAGCATAACTTCCTGACACAGGTGGTGAGGGAGCCGACTAGGGAAGGTGCCCTGCTGGACCTGTTGTTTGTAAACAGAGAAAGACTTGTGGGGGATGTAATGGTTGGAGGCCCTCTTGGGCATAGTGATCATGAAATGATAGTTTTTGATTCTTGGAGAAGCAAGGAGAGTGGTCAGCAGAACTGCCACCTTGGACTTCCGGAGGGCGGACTTTGGTCTTTTCAGGAGCCTGGTTGAGAGAGTCCCTTGGGAGGCAGTCTTGAAGGGCAAAGGAGTCCGGGAAGGCGGGACATTTTTCAAGAAGGAAGTCTTAAAGGCACAGGAGCAGGCCATCCCTGTATGCCAAAAAACAAGCCGTCGGGGAAAAAGACCAGCCTGAACAGAGAGCTATGGTTGCTACTCAGGGTAAAAAGGAAAACTTATGTCCTGTGGAAGAAGGGGCAGGCCACTCATGAGGACTACAAATATGCTGTGAGGCTACGTAGGGAGAAAATTAGAAAGGCCAAAGTCCATCTAGAACTTAATGTGGCTTCTGATGTTAAGGACAATAAAAAAAGTTTCTGTAAATACATTAGCAATAAAAGGAGGACTAAGGAGAATCTCCATCCTTTAGTAGACAGGGGTGGAAACAGAGTGACAAAGGATGAGGAAAAGACTGAGGTATTTAATGCCTTCTTTGCCTTAGTCTTTAACAGTAAGACCAGTTGTTCCCTGAGTACCCAGCCCCCTGAGCTAGTAGATGGGAGAGGGAGCAGAATGAAGCCCCCATAATCCAAGGGGAAATGGTGAGTGACCTGCTACAGCACTTAGACATGCACAAGTCTATGGGGCCAGATGGGATCCACTCGAGGGTACTGAAGGAGCTGGCAGAAGTCCTCACCAAGCCACTTTCCATCATTTATCAGCAGTCCTGGCTATCTGGGGAGGTCCCAGTTGACTGGAGGTCAGCAAATGTGATGTTGATTCACAAGAAGGGCCGGAAGGAGGACCCGGAGAACTACAGGCCTGTCAGTCTGACCTCATTGCCGGGGAAGGTTATGGAGCAGATCATCCTGAGTGCCATTACACAGCACATGCAGGACAAGCAGGCGATCAGGCCCAGTCAGCATGGCTTCATGAAAGGCAGGTCCTGCTTGACTGACCTGATCTCCTTCTATGACAAGGTGACCCTCTTAGTGGATGAGGGAAAGGCTGTGGATGTTGTCTACCTGGACTTTAGTAAAGCCTTTGACACTGTTTCCCACAGCATTCTCTTGGAGAAACTGGTTTCTCGTGGCTTGGGTGGGCGTAGTCTTCACTGAGTAAAAGACCAGCTGGAAGGCCAGGCCCAAAGAGTCATGGTGAATGGAGTTAAATCCAGTTGGCAGCCAGTCACAAATGGTGTTCCCCAGGGCTTGGTATTGGGGCCAGTTGTGTTTAATGTTTTTGTCAATGACCTGGACGAGGGGATCGAGTGCATCCTTAGTGAGTTTGCAGACAACACCAAGTTGGGCAGGAGTGTTGACCTACTTGAGGGTTGGATGGCCCTACAGAGGGATCTGGACAGGCTGGATCGACGAGCTGAGGCCAATGGTGTGAAGTTCAACAAGGCCAAGTGCTGGGTCCTGCACGTGGGTCACAACAACCCCATGCAGCACTACAGGCTTGGGGAAGAGTGGCTGGAAAGCTGCCTGGTGGAAAGGATCTGGGGGTGTTAGTCGATAGCCAGCTGAATATGAGCCAGCAGTGTGCCCAGGTGGCCAAGAAGGCCAACAGCATCCTGGCTTGTATCAGAAATAGTATGGTGAGCAAGACTAGGGAAGTGATTGTCCCCCTGTACTTGGCACTGGTGAGGCCTCACCTCAAGTACTGTGTTCAGTTTTGGGCCCCTCACTACAAGAAAGACATTGAGGTACTGGAGCGTGTCCAGAGAAGGGCAACAAAGCTGGTGAAGGGTCTAGAGCACAAGTCTTATTATGAGGAGCCGCTGAGGGAACTGGTGGTGTTTAGTTGGGTGTAAAGAAGGCTGAAGGGAGACCTTATCGTTCTCTACAACTACCTGAAAGAAGGTTGTAGTGACGTGGGAGTCAGTCTCTTCTCCCAAGGAACAAGTGATAGAAGAAGAGGAAATGACCTCAAGTTGCGCCAGGGGAGGTTTAGATTGGATATTAGGAAAAATTTCTTCACCGAGAGGGTTATCAAGCATTGGAACAGGCTGCCCAGGGAAGTAGTGGAATCACCATCCCTGGAGCTGTTTAAAAGATGGGTAGATGTGGTGCTGAGGGACATGATTTAGTGGTAGTTTTGGCAGTGTTACATTAATGATTGGACTCAATGATCTTAAAGGTCACTTCCAACCTAGGCGATTCTGCGATTCTATGACTTGACTCACTTCACACAAAGGGACATGATGCCAGTTGATGTGCCCTAGTTTATCTCTTCTTGCCTCCTGCTATTCATCTTCATGGGTCTGGGGGTCCTTCCATCATGCCCAGCAGCCCTGTACTTACGTCTTTGATACATTGCAGTAAACTTCTACGCACTTCTAAGGCAAAGCTGTTGGATAAAGTGAGTGGAGCAATTGTCCCATGTACAGGAATGCTGGATTCAACGTTGTCTTTAGCCTTTGGAGAGGGGAAATAAAATTCAACTCTAAATAGCCCAAGAGTTGAGAAAGGGCCATCTCATTGCTTCACTACCCTAGGCTGATCCTGCTGATAAGCCACTCGGCACGGAGTCACTTCATGCTCACCAGTGAGAAAATGTCAACAAAAGCAAAGCTGTGACACCTTTTGATCAGGGACTTTGCCTGGAAGGGATTTAAATGTGGCTTCAATTCTCAGTCTAAAAATTCTTTCAGCAATGTATTCATTAATTGTTTATAGTAAAAATAAACACACAGGCATACAACTGATGCACTCTTAAAAGTGGTGCGTGTTATTTATGTTCACATGTTCATTTTCTCACTTTCTGGACTGGTAAATGCCTGATTTGTTCATGTAAAGTAAAAAAAAAAAACACAACAAAAAAACACAACAAAAAAACAGGAGCAAGAGAGGGTGAGTGGGGTGTGTGTGTATGTACTTTTACATCCCTTTCCTGCCGTTCTCAAAGCCCAGTGCTCAGCATACTCAACAGAAAGGTGAGTTGGATGTAAACACTGTAAGGCTAAGGAGGAAGCTCAACCAAGTCCCTACTCTCTGGGCAATTGCTCCACCAGTAGAGCTGCAATAAGAATGAGAAATCATGAACATTGTCTTCAGGGGTCATATTTCAAACATCTTGATATTGCCATGGTTTCTGGTTTTAGCTGAAATCAGAAGACATCTTTTCTTGGTAGAATGTAAGTGCAATGAGTTGAATGAAATCACACGAAAGAGTTTTCTGTGAGGGAATTATACTCTGCAAGATTTGACTGTTTCAAATATCTTGAGCGGGCGTTTTTCTCATGTCTACTTAGTTTTATAGTAATTCATCTATTCTAAGTCCCAAAACAGTGTAAGATTCTGGCCGAGGATTTTACTAAAATGCAGTGCAGGGGACAGCTCTCCACTGAACGCTAGTTCATGTTTTGCAACAAATCTGGATTTCTCTCTTAAAATAGAACAGACAAATGCATTTAATGGAAAACAGCTGAGAAACTTCTAAACTTCATGCATCATCAATGTGAAGCCAAAGAGTAATTTTAGCATCCAATTTTCCAAATGTTACTGTTTACACAATTAATCCCTAGGTCAGAATGCTGACCATAATAATTACAGAGCTGTACTACATGTGAATCAACTAGGTATACCAATTCGTCTACCAGAAGGTACTCTTACATTGGAGGAGGGCTGCATCCTACCTTTAAGAAAAGAAGATATAATAATATTACTGGTTTAATGAGTCTAACAGTGGTTAAAAAGCTCTTTTCAAGGTTTTCTTGAACAGATGTGTGAGTGGGTGATATATTTGAAGACTAAAATTTGTGAGAACATAAGTGATCTACACGTACAAAGCTAACTAGCTATCACTAGAATAAAGTATCTAGTATTTTCTGTTGTTCTCGTGTTGGAACAAACCAAAAGTAGACTTCCATGTTTCACTGCAAACTGTAATGTCATAACCTTGAGAAATATTCAAGGACTCAGCAAATCAATCAACAGAATTATACTCTTCTTTTAATATAGCTCTCTCCTCCTTGATGATAGCAGAGAAGGGACAGTTTGGATTAGTGTTTAATCAGTGGGTTCTCTGACTTGGTCTTGAAATGTCAGTTCTTAACCTTTCTTAGCTTGAAAAATGAAGATGTTGGGGTTTGATGTAATAGCTTTGTCTAAGAGGTATAGTCCTTCTGTCAATATTCACCTCACAGAGAGGCTTGCTCATAACCCAGAGTGCCATGCATTTCCACCGCCCTGGCAGCAGGCTCCATTTCATGTGACTCAACAGGAAATTCAGATGTTCTCTCTGTGCATTTTCTTCAGCTTTAAACACATGAATTTGCAGCCATTTAATTTAAACCTGGTTTTCAAAAAAAATGATAGCAATAAAAGACTAGTTGTGACAGTGGGTATATGTAGGAAAATTACATGGAGTTATTAATGATGTCTGTGCTAAAGTTGTCAAATCATAAAGGTGAATTAAACCCCATATTTTTAAGGTTCTATTAAAAAAGCATCCAAGCATTTTCCTCTCTTCCCCAATATATCTTAATGTAGAGGAGGGCAGTTAAGTACTTGATTTTATGGAGGAGGTGGTCACGTAAGAATGGTGAGATCTGCCAGTCTCTAATGACTTTTCTATGAGCTCTGTGGTGAAAGTGAGAAAGACAGATGAAAAGCAAGTAGGTTGGTATAATAAGTGATTATTCTTCACATCAACAGAGAAAGTAGTGTTTTCATGCATTTTGAATCCAAATGCTAGTGCCTCTGGCTGCCTTATAACTTGCTCATATCACAGTAATTCCTAAACTAATTTCTTAAAGGCTCACCTGCAGTCGTAGCTGGTCGTTCTGTCACAGTGAACTTTTCAGGCTGGAAAAATGGCAGCAAATATAGAGCACTGATTTTTCATTTGATAACTTGGATCAGAGCTGGTGGTGTAGTGACTGTCTTGCTAAGGAGGACTTACAAACCAATCCTGTTTTCCATGAGTTCAAGCCAGCCTAAACCTGTGTTCCCAGCTGTACTAACTGTAATTATCTGAAGCATTTTTAAGTGTAACAGTAGTTAAAAGAGTAAGTTCCCTATCCAATGGCAAGTCATTGAAGTCAAGGAAAGATTCACATATTATGTCCAGAGTGCAAGTGCCTTTGTGAACACCTAGCACAACTGTGGTCCCTCAGACATCTGTGCTGGCAGACTGCCAGGATGCCTTGCTGCTCTGTTCCATCCTTTGCACTTTGCTTTTCTCCCAGGGAATCGGAGTGAGGGATTAAAAGTGGAGATAAGGTGCACAGTATTTTGTCCAATTAGACTTTCTGGACGAGAAGTACCTTCAAAACTCTTAGCATGAATCTATCCCTAATGATTTTGGCAGACTTTGTGGATGGCTGTAGAACAGCATCGCAGGTCAAGTTTGAACAAACAATATGAAATTAGCGTAGGTGATACAAATGAGGTTATTTTGCATAATACTTAATAGCAAACAATATCACCTGCATCTTACTTTCTATGGTATTACAAAAATGTTTTTCAGAGTTGAGTTTTCTTGATGTTTTTCTCACTCCCTTTACACTCTGGTAGACAGTTTTAAAATTATTTTAGATCAGAGTGCTTTGTGTTTTTCCTTACATGCTGATAGCAACAATGGCTTCAGATCCTACACCTAAAAATCCCACACCTAGTTAATCTGGAGGTCATTAAGCCTAGATAAAAATATGTTATAGTTCAAAAGCATATTCCATATTTACACTTAGCACATGTTAGGTAGAGTGTACATGCCGCCTTTTGTATTTATTTATGTTTTTATGTTTACCCAGGGTAACAGAAATGACCTTATTTTCTGCAGAACGTTTCTGTACTCAAATTCTTCAGAGTAACCATTATCTCCGCTCACCTTCCCCTTTCTTTTAAGCATCATGCAAGCTTCAGGTATCAATGTCATGATAGTGAAGGAAGAACACGTGGCCTCAATAACAGGTAGGACCTACTGCCACCAGCAGAGCCTAAGGTGACTTCAGATAGGCAATGAAGGAGAATGGAGGACAGGCCATGGTAGAAACAATGGTCCTACTGCAGGGCTGTTACTGGGAGCATGAGGTGTCCAAAGCCTGGAGTTCATAGATTAAGAAGTTAAAACTAGACAGCTCAGTAAGAACTATGCAGAATGCCCCATCATGGGAACCTAGCTTCACTGCATCTCTCTTCTGAGCATTGCATGACCTTTCTGACATGCTGTCTGACGGGGGGGGTGCAGCAGCCAGCAACTGAAGGGGATAAACCGTATCCTCTTGTTCACTTGGAGGTTTGATCTGAGAGTGTCAGGCAAGTGAACAAATTAGCAAGTAATTTTTGCCTCCTGTAATTTCAGTTAGTGCGTAGATGTGGTTTGTGAACTCCCAGAGCTAGATCTCATGGCACTCAAGAAAAGTAGTATTACCTTTAGAATGAGGCTGGAATCACTAACATACTGATTCAGTTATGAAGTACGGAGTAAACTTCTTAGAGTAAACTCCAGATCGAATGAATGTAGGCTTTCATACAAAACAAAGATGCTTAATTGCTTACAAGATGGCAGCCTTGAAAAATAAAGTGCTCTTGGTGTTAGATCCTTATATTGTATTAAGGGGAGAAATCCTGTGATTAGTAATGATTTTTTCTTGGCAAGGTACCAAAAAGTGGAATTTCAGACATTTTCAGGTGAAGAATCACAGAATCACAGAGTCTTTGAGGCTGGAAGGGCACCTCTGGAGATTGTCTTGTCCAACCCTTTGCTCAAGCAGGCTCAGCTGTGGCAGATTGCGCAGGACTGCTTTCAGTCAGGTTTTGAATATCTCCAAAGATGGAGACTTCATTACTTCTCTGGGAAACCTGTTCCAGTATTTGACCACCTTCACAGTAAAAAAGTGTTTTCTTGTGTTCAGATGCAATTTCACGTGTGTTCAGTTTGTGCCATCACCTCTTGTCCTGTCACTAGGCACCACTGAGCAGAATCTGGCTCCCTCTTCTTCATTTCCTCCTACCAGACATTTATTCACATTAATAAGATCCCCCTAAAGCTTTTCTTCTCCAGGCTGAGCAGTCCCAGTTCTCAGCCTCTTCTCACGTGTCAGATACTCTAGTGCCTTCATCATTTTCATGGAACTTTGCTGGACTAGCTCCAGTAGCTCCATGTCTCATACTGGAGAGCCCAGAGCTGGACCCAGTACTCCAGATGTGTCTCACCAGTGCTGAGTAGAAAGAAAGGATTCCCTTCCTCAACCCAATGACTGTGCTGTGCCTAATGCAGTCCAGGAGGCTGTTGATCATCTTTGCTGTGAAGGCACATTTCTGGATCAAGGTCAGCCTGTTGTCCCCCTGGACCCCCAGGTCCTTCTCTGCAGTGCTGCTTCCTAGCCTGTTGTCTGCAGCCTGTACTGATGCCTGGGAATATTCCTCACCAGATGCAGGATTTTACATTTCCTGTTGTTGAGTTTCATGACATTCTTCAGTCCAGTTCTCCAGCCTGCCCAGGTCTCTCTGAATGGCAGCACACCCAGCTGGTACGTTAAACACTTGTCTCAGTTTTGTATCATCTGTAAACTTGCTGAGGGTGCATTCTGTCCAAACATCCAGGTCATTAACGAAGATATTAGAAAATATTTGCCCCCATATAATTCCCTGGGATACTCCACCTTACCAAAATGTGTACAAGGCACTAATCGCACTGAGGAGAACCTCTGTTCCATCATACATTTTCCTCAAGTCTGTGATACAGTTTTGGTTGTACTGAAATAAAGTTTAATCATAACTTCCCTAAAATCAGAAATCTCTGTCACTGCAATGCTGTTATGTTATGGTGCCAAGGATGTTAACTGCATGTTTCCCATATATTTATAGCTGACCTAATGTTATTGAATCCTAGCTAATTTTATATTTACTTTTTTTTTTTTAACCCAGGTATAATTGTCAGGTGTGAAGATGGAAAAGAAATATTACCCAGTAGATTGGAAAGACCATTTTATTTGTATGAATGACAGAATGCCCCCCTTGCAAGGTTTGTAGGGTGAAGTGATACCTTTTTCTGGACTGACTGGAAAAAAATATAGAGAAGGCATAAAAGGCCCTTGCAGATCTGAAATGGCAGATGGGTGGTAGAATAGTTAGTGTTGACCTTCAAAGGTAAATACAGACTGAGAACAATTGCTCTGACTGTAACTGCACAATGTCAAACAGTTAAGGAAAAGTTAGCTGCGATGCAGAGGAGTAAGGGGAAAGAAATGAAGTTGTTAGAGTTCAGATCACATACACTGAGCCAATAATTTCTGTATATCACGTGTGAGATGCTTCTGCCAAGTGAGAAAGTATCATTGATTTTACCCACACAGAGTAATGGCAGAAATGAGAGGAAGCATCATAAATCTCTACCAAACGCTGTAAGTGAGCTCTGTTCATCACCTTTTTCTCCACTTTCCACCAAGGTAGGTGGGTCAAGAGTCCTCAAAAGAGAACAAAGTGGGGCAAGAGTACTAAAAGAGACAGCATTAGGAAAAGGTGAAAGTGGGTTGTGTAGTTTGCCTACAAGGGTGGATGTGATGCCCTACATAACTGGGAACAATTTGCAAGTGCTAAACAAGTGAATAGTGGACTTTGCGGTGGATGCTGGCAGCAATTTTTTCTTTGTGCTGCTCTCCCTGCTCCATGGTGGCTCTGTTTGAGCAGTGAGAGGGAGTCAGAAATGCCACCTGCCTGCTCAGTGGGAATTGTAGTGATCCTCAGTCTCAAGGGAGCAAGAGCTGGTGAATATTTGCTGCCTGCTGATAGCCAGGTCGGGTATGCAATGCTGTGGGCAAAGAGTGATGGGGCTGAGGAGACAGCTGGTCTTTGGGGAGTCTGGCCTTCTAGTTGTCTCTGAAAGGAGCTTCCCCTACTATGGTAGTGATTGCTCTACAGCCACTCCATGACTCAAATCTTTGGTATAAAACATACTGCAAAGAGAGGAGAAGCTTGTACATTTGGTTGATGACTGATAAGAGGGTGAAAAGAAAAGTGAGAGAGAAGTACCCCAGTCTAATCTAGGGTATGTAGCCTGGCTCTGAAAGGATCATCTACAGGTTAACAGTGGAGAAGATTTCAGTGTATTATTTCTCCTGTGCTGTGTCTCCTTTGAACATTTTTGCCCTCCATCAGCATGTTCTCTGTCTTTATAGTGCTTTTCTCCCTCATGGCTTCTCTATTTTCTAGGACTGGAGCTGGGACACAACACAATGCACGTTGTAAGGAGTTGGTTTGCTTGTGGATCCCCCAGTGTTGGTATGGTCTCACCCCACAGCTCTTCTTAGATGCAGAACACTTCCTGGGTCTCCTTTCTCAGTGAAAGAGAATGACTTTTCTCACCACAAGTGGATTTACTCACTCTTTCCTAGAGATTCCTCCTCTGGATTGCTGATCTTTGCTGACTTTCACTGGCCTTATGATGGTGAAAGCTCTGGGGAACATTTCTTCAGCTATTTTTTTGCTTCAAATAATCTGATGTGATCTTCTTATATAAAAAAGTGAATATTCTGCTTCCTGTTTTGGTTCCTCATAAGTGTATTTGGACGCTTACATAAGTGTCACTGCAATTTATGTTACACATATCTACTCAACACTTAAAGATCAAAGACAATCCTTTCATGCAGTTAAATGGTCATGGGGGAGAAGCTAGCAACACCATGCAGGCGAGGGAGGATGAGAAAGGACAGAAATAATTTCAGTGCTGAGGACAGGAACCTTAGGGTTAGACATCTTTAAGATGGAGCAGGTGTTTTTATGAAGGTTGGAAGAGAATGGGCAGAGGGAGAAGATACTGACAGGTACACAGAATGGGCACAGTAATACTTGTGATAGCAGCCAGGAGACAAAGGACAGCTGAAAAGACAGAGTGCTGAGAAAATAAAGCATACAAAACTATAATAAAGGAGAGATACATTTACCCGTCCCCAAAATTCCACCCTATAGGTTAGCTGTTCTTCCTGTAAGTATGGTGCTGTCAGGGTGCATTACTTCAGTGGTCACTTATATCCCTTAGTGTCAATCTCAGACAACCAGGCAGCAAAAGCGCAAGGCATGCAAACATTGAAGCTTCTGTGAGAAGGAAGGTCATCCTGCCCCATTTTCGCACATTTTCTCACAAGGGAGCCCTCAAGCAAGTAGGCAAATGGTGCCAAGCAGGGTATGCAATGGCAAAAAATCCACACTGCCAACATGAGGACATCCGATGAGGTCTCTACACTTGTGCTAGAGAAGGGACCCAAACCTGCACACTGTACCAGAGGTTGGCTGACTGTGGTGCAGACAGAATGACAGCTCCCAGTTACTGGCAGAAGCTCTCAAGGGCAGAGACACAAGTTCCTTGGGCATCTTTCACATCCAAATCAGAGGCAAGTGTCTTAAGCAACCTCTGTATGTAGATGCTGGTGTAGCTCTCTCCCAAACCCAAGTCTGAGAACATCCTCATATACACACGGATGTCAGAAGCAATCCCCAGGATGCTGGCAGGCAGGTAGTAATGACTGCACCTCAGGGGACCCTTCCTGGTGGCTCTGGACATCCACCATGGGACCAACTCATCTCAGCAGCTCCTCTGCTTGCCATAGAACACAAAAAGTGTGGACAAGTGATTTTACAGCGCATCAACTGATGTTCCTGCTGCTGCTAATAGTGATGGAGCTGAATGAGTAGATGAAACAACTTAAAATATGAGGGGTTAGAGAGCACAGAGTAACTACTCCCCAAAATACTTCTATTTCAAGGATGATATAAGGGGTTTTACCCACATAAGTATTCTCATGTATTAAAATGGGATTGCTCACATGAATACATTGTCTTATGCAATGTTTGGGTTTTTTTTCCTTTTATAAGGTTTTAATGTGACTGTTGTTGTCGTCTTTTCTTACAAAGATAAACAAATTTTTACTGTGGTATTCCATATTGTTACCTCTTTCTAGTTAAATTCTATAAATACTGCTTTACATATATAATGTTTTTGATCATTTTTTTACCTCTCTTACTGTATCATTGTTAATTTCTGCATTTGATTCAAACTGATGAGAATATTTTTATTGCAATTCATTTTATTGATTATATTGGAATGAGTCACATATCTCTCATGCACAATTTCTTATATCAGTAAATTCTCATTCCTTTTGATCACTTTGTATGACCGCTTGTTTTCTTAAATGCGGTATATTTTCTTTCTTGCTTTTATCTCTTTCTTTTGTAGATCTTGTGACCTTCATCCAAATTCTGTCCTCATGATCAGGTAATATAACCACAAGCTTTAAGCTTCTTCCCAGCTTTATTCTTTCTCATATATGATGGATGAGCTCCATTTAAGCTATAGCCACCAGTATCTCCATTCAGGTCCATGCACTGGAGATAATGGGGAGTCTTGCTGTGGGTAAGGGAACTGAGATATAAGGGAACAAGGGAACTTGAAAAGAAGAACTACAGTAAGAGTTTGGCAAACTTTTTCACAGGACAATGACTGTGAGCTGTTTGCTCTCTTCTATTTAAGAATCATCTGGAAATGGACTTTGCCACAGTACTTGCTCAAGCTCTGAGTTGCCTTTAAATTAATTTCTATGACTCTCAGCCTTATTATTAACGTGTACTGTGTCACTGATAATCCAAATCACGTGTATTATATCTGCTCTGTGGTTCAAAGGCTCATTAAATCCACAAAGGGCTTTCAAGACGGAAGTGTATATTCCCAGTGTGCCTACATATTTGTGTATGCCTCTGTTTGCAAAGTCATGTCCAGAGAATTTAAGTAGCCCTGCCTTCAAAAATTTTTACTCATGATCTGCCATGCAACACTCTTTCAAAAGGATATAAAAAAGAAAGCGAACAATTTGTTGAATGCACCTTTGCAGATATTATTCTGCAATATTTGCCCATGTTTAAAGTGTTTATAGAAGTATGATACATGATACACAGAATTTTATGTAAAAATAATGCAAACATTGTCTAATAAAGACTCCAGATGGCACAGTGCAATATGAATATCGTATCTGACTCAGCAGAATCCCAGCGTTTAAGTCATTATGATTAAGTAATTGATGGCTTTCGGGAAATTAATTGATGGTCTCAGACTTGCTCCTGCTGGACAGTTATCACCATCATACAAATGAAATCATTATGTTGCTTTACACGCTCAGGAGAGAGATAATGAATAGGATAGGTAAAGTAGCTGAACTACACCTTGTCTTTAAAACAAGGTGGCAGCTAATTAACAGGATGCTGTGGTGGTAACTTTTATTCCCACTGCCCTTGCATGACTTCTTCAGGGTGAAAAATAGAACTCCTAAGGTCTCTGAAAATTTCTTATAAATGAAATTACAGCTACAAAAGCTCCAGGCAGGTTCCTGTAATTCCTACATGAAGCTTTTGGTTTTACTGTCAGAATTTTATACAAAATATTTTCTAAAAGCTTTACTAATGACTGGAAAATGAGTCCTTACTTAAAAGCAGCCTGACCCTTGAAAAACAATGAGATGTTTAAGCAAAAGCAAAAAAACAATATGCAAGAGCGCAGCATTAATTAAATAACTTACCTGGGAGGAAAGACATCTTAAGGTATTTTTAATCAGCTCAGAAGTGTTTAAGAAAAGTGTATTCTACTAAAAAGAGTTCAGCTAATTTCAGTACCTAAAACAAAAGCTATATATTATACAACTGAAAGGTCAGGAGATGCCTTAAGATATCATCTACTCTATCAGCCCCTTGGAAGGCAGGATCAAGTTGTATCATTCTTGACCACCTTTTGTCTAGCCTGTTCTTGAAACTCTTTGATGATGCAGATACCATTTATCCATCCAATAGGACATCCCAGTGTTTAATTAACCTTGCTTTTCTCATTTTTCATCATGTTTGCCCAGACTCTTCTATGCATCAGTTTAAGCTGTGTCTCGTCTTACTGACTATGTATTTGGGAAGCAGTTTATTTCCTTCTGTTTTTGTACCAGCTTTTCAAATACTTTTATATTTTTCTCATATATGTTGTTCAACATTCTCTTCCTAGTGCCAAGAAACCTGAGTTTGTTCAGTTCTTCCTTGAAGGTCATGTTTTCTAGACATCTGAAAGATTTTGCTGTTTTCCTCTGAATTCTGCCCTTAAAACCCTACTAAAGTTAATTTATATGATAACTGCTTCTGTTTTTACCCCACAAAACCTTTTCCTGCAATAGCACATTTGATTTGCTTGACAAGATTTATCCTTGACAAACCCATTGCCTCAATCATAACCCACGTACTTATTCTTTACAGGGCAAGAGATCAACTCTTCATCTTTCTCCTCTCTAAAGTATAAACCAAATGTGAAGATTCTAATTAAATCATAATGATTAATATTTTTTTCATCCTTATTATTATGGCAGTCTTCAAAGAACTGAGAAAATGAGAATATGGCATGGGATGAAGTGTTTAAACATCCTTCTGAGAGCTGTCAATGAACCAGTCAACTCAAGTGTACAGCAGGTGTGTCATTCAAACCTAGAAGAATTCCTGAAGTCTCATCTGTCTCTGGTGAGCTTGTCTTAGAAGAGATAGTGGTTGTACCATGAGACATGAAGGATCTGAGCATCTGTGTCAAGCAAAGGTCAAACAGAACTCACTTGTGGCTGGGCACTGTAAGGCAAAAAGTTACCGGCATCCCAATGGCCCTTTGCTCGGCACAGCATTGATGAATCATCAGATAGCCAGTGGGGATCAGCAACAGTGTAGAACAATGTAACCAGATATTGATAAAGCATGCCAAGTAATAGAACAATGAAACAGATAGGTCTTATTCATAATAGCCCATGAATTACCTGGAAACTCATAATACAAGAACGACAAGAATTATCCAAGCATCCTGATCATTTAAGTTTTATGCAGTAGTTTCTCCTCCAAAGATGGTTTTCCCATTTGGAAGCTGTCCTCATGGGTTATTATAAAACCACCACCCTTGCCTTTCATAGCCTTTTTGTTTCCATACATTTTCATAGCCTTCTCCCAAGATGTGTCTTCTGACTATGTGAGTAGGAAAAATAAAGCAACAATAAAGCCAGCAAGACTTCTTGCTCCCCCATGAAAAACAAAGAATAACAACAGATGTAGAAGATCCCTCTCACTTCCCTGCAGAATAAAACTAACAAACACGAAGGTGCATGATGGACTGCTCTCCTCAGTTCCTCTTAAGAAAATAAAATATACAAAACATTAGTAATAAAGCCCTGCTTTGTCACTTAATACATTGTCAAAAACATGCTATTGTTGCTAAGAATCATATAAAGTAAAAGTAATATGGCAATAAACAGCCCTTATGGGTTTTGGCACAATTTCATCCTTGAGAAGTTTCCTTCAGGGGGGCCCCAAGCAGACATTCATGAGAAGAATAGGAGTGCTGGAGATGGAATATCACATCTGTTGCAGAGTTTATACCCTGTATAGCACTACTGGCAAGGAAGCACAAAGAGGGAAATGCGCAGCATAAATGTGGAAGTTTCATGTGGGATTTAGGGAAAGAGGGAATTCAGGTGTTACTTCAGGCCTCCTGTGGATGCATGTTGGCTGGCAGTCATGTATTCCTGCAGAGCAGGGAAGTCAAGCTCTGAGATTTGCCTATGCAAGTAAAAGCCTGGCTTGATGCAGAAATAAGAATTTGCTGCAGTGGTGAAATGAGGCCCCTGTAATCCTCATCTCCCGTTTCACCAGACCACTACTAGATTAATTCTGATGTCTTTTGCTGACAGATTTACAAATTACCTCATTAGCTCCTGTGAGTCTACATTCTTCCACTCAGTGTGTGAGAACAAATAAGCAAAGACAAAGGCAAAGACAAAAATCACAGCAGGATGGAATTCCCACAGTAAGTATTTGTCAGGCAACACAATGAAATGGTATAAAGAATTCATGGAACAACAACAAAAAAAGTCTTGGTCAAAATAATTATGTTTGGTTTATGACAGCCACAGAAAGGAATACCTGGTTTGATTAGTTATTGGAACAATATCTTGATCAGTCTTATAATCACACTTTCCTGGAACACATAACCTCAGTCTTTACCTACAAGCACTCTATGCATGTTGTGCTACTGTTAAGTTGCCATTAAATTTTTTTCTTCTTTTTTTGTAATTGTCTTACAGTATTACGATTGTGCTAACAGAGTCCAGTTTTATATGAACAAGTACTGTTGTAAACAATATATATTATAGAAATGTGTATTAAATTGTAAACAATAGCTACAACTCTGCGTGTGTTTTCAAGGTGAAAAAAACCGAACCTTTTCCTTTATGGACATGTTTAAATGCTATGTATTTATCGACTACTTACTAATCTTATCACTTCTCGATAAGCAAACCTGCTTTTGGGAAGGCGATGCTGCACATCCCTTTTTAAAGCTAGAAACTCAGAAAGGCTTTACAAAGTCTTATAACCCAGACTTGTGGGAGCTAGTTTTGAGTCATATGTTTTATAAAGCTCATCTCCTTATTGCCTATGGTGTGCCAAGTTTACAGCTTAGCTTAAAGAGTGATATTTTCTGCAAAACAATGTGCACAGATCTCTGTTCATTTTTGTTTGATTTTCTCTGTTCTGCCAAACATGAATGCTTAGAGTCCATTGTTAAGTGCCTGAAGAATTTGTTTTCATTAGGACTGTCAGCAGCTCCCATGCACATCTGTGAGGTATTTTGACACTTTTGAAATGGAGACCAATTTTTAGAACCTAAACATGGCTTTTTTTTTTTTTTTTTTTTTTTTTTTTTTTTTAAGGCAACAGAGTTGCACTGTAAGTCTGCAAGTTAAAATGGGTGAAATAGCATGACTGGATTAAAAAAATTACTTTGTAGGCATCTTAGAAAGTAGGTGGACGGCAGAATTTCAGAAGGACACTACCAATAGTACACAAATTATATAGGAATGACAGAGTAGATATTTCCACTGGGAAAGAGGCTGAATAAATTACAGAAACTGTCAGAGAATATAAATGAAATAAGATGATGTAACAAGTTGTACCATGGGATTCCTGTGGGTGGAAATTCCACACCTAAATGGGCAGATCAAAACGTCACAGCCATGTGAATTACAGCCCATGTAACCAGTGGCACCAGTGACTGTGGAGATCCAGCAACCATGGAATGCTACCTCCCACAGAGTCATCTGGATGGGAAGGATCTTTGGAAGGTCTCTATCCAAAAGTTGGGCCACCTCTAAGGTCAGACCAAATTGCTCAGGGCTTTGTCCAGTTGAGTCTTTAAAACCGCCAAGGACAGAGATGGCACAGCCTATCAGGGCACCTTTCAAAGAAAATTGAGCATGGCCTTGTGGTGACACTGAGCAGCTCCCTTACCACTCATGGTGTATCTCATCAGGTCCCATTTGCTTGTGTATGTCCAATGTTCCTGATTCTTCTGTAACAAAGGTAAGATTTCCTTGCACCAGGCTTTCCCACTGGTCTCAGGAGCCTGGGATTCATTCCTAAAGGCCAGTGTTACTGGGAAAGACTGAGGCAAATAAAACATTGAGAACCTTGGTCTTTCTGTGTCCTTTGTCAGCAGGGCTGCTGCCCCATTCAGCAGCAGGCCCACATTTTCCCTCATTTTTCTTTATCTGCTTATGTACCTGTAGAAGCCCTTCTTGTTGCTTTTTACGTCCCTCACCAGATTCACCTCCAGATGGGCTTTGGCTTTCCTAATCCCATCCCTTAGATGCTTGGACAGTGTCTCTGTACTTCTTCTGTGTCACCTGTCCCTCTTTCCACCTTCTGTACATATCCTGTTTATGTTTGAGTTTAGTCAGGAGCTCCTTCATCCATGCAGGCCTCCTGCCACCTTTGCTTGATACTCATTGGGATGGACTATTCTTGAGGTTGGAGGTGATCCTTGAGAATCAATGAACTCTCCTGGACCCCTCTTGTCTCCAGGGCTGTATCCCGTGGGATTCTTGCAAGCACATCTCTGAACCAGGGTTGTGATCTGGCTTTTTGCCTTGTTTCCTCCTCTTGGAATCCTGAACTCTGCCAGCTCATGATAACTGCAGCCAAGGCTGCTCCTGACCTTCACATCCCTGACTGGCTCTTGTTTCTAAGGATGAGGTCCAGCAGGGTATCTTTGCTTATGGCTTCCTGATCACCTGTGTTGGGATGTTGTCATCAATGCACTCCAGAAATTTCCTGGATTGTTTGTGCCACACTATATCGTCCCTTCAGCAGATCTGCAAATGTGAGGTTTCTTCCACTTATCTGAAGGACTCCACTTGTGTAAGCTGATAAGACTGTAGCTCTGCAACTGCACACAGACCTCCATTTCCTCCTTCAGTTCCCCATGCTGTGGGCAGTAGTGTACAGCACTTTGGAGAGGCACCCAGATGTGCTGATTTCCCAGAAAGGGTATGAGATCTTTTCTCGTATGCCTGGGAGACCTTGTCAGTAGACTGAGGCAAAGAAGAAAACATATGAATAATATCAAATTTTTGTAACTTCCCTGGTCCATTTTAGATTCAGAAAAGTTATATCACCATGATGCGCTGGTTAAATATGCAAACACCATTAGACATACTCCTTAGAGCACATTGTCCTGCCTGTAGAAAAGCAGCTCCTGATTTAATCTTGGACAATGTACAGGGACTGGTTTAAGACATAATTATCAGCCACCTATAGCAGTGTAGTCAGATTCAATATCCTGGTAAGTGAAAAAACCCCAAAATTGGCATGACAGTGAAGCTACCCAAAAGTGTGAAGATGATTAACTAGAAAGTGGCTAAAAGCATAAAAATATTGCAGACAGCATGGAGACTGAAGGCTCAGACTAATTTTTTGTGTCAGAGTTAATGTGCATTGCAAATCAATGTTTTAGGTTCAGAGTAAGTGTATCATAAATCAGAAAGGACTTGAAGAGGATCTTCAGAAAGAAAAAAGGCCATGCTAAAAGAAAGGAAAGAAGGAGGATCTTGAAAGTAAGAAGCCATCTTTAAAAGTCTGCTCAAATGAGGAAAGTAGAAATAGACATGAACTTGGGGAAGTTAAAAGTTAATTCATAGCAAGGCAAGCCAAAAAAGATTTTGATGAGAAAATTGCTAAAAGCATTTAAACTAGCCATTAAAAGAAGACTTCAAAAAACACATCGGAAGCAGGAAGCCTGCCAGAGAGTCCACGGGGCTGATAGCTGGCATAAGCATAGAAGGATTACTGAAGGACAGTACCAGACAAATATGAAGGGACAAGAATGATACTAATTTGTTTAAAATGAGTCTAAGGATGTTCTAGAGAACTACATATTAGAAAGGAAGATATCTGTCAGATTGGTAAAAATAATAGCAAAGAATAAAAGAAATGGACACACAAATAAATATTAATATAATGATGAGGAGTACATTAGAATTGTGTAGAAGAAAGTAATACCTCACAAAATTTTTAGTTTTGAAAGGCTCAACAAGTGCAACAAAATGAGGGTCTGGTTTATCTAGTGTACATGAATTTTGAAAAAGCTTTGGCAAGGTCTGTCAGCAGATGCTCTTAAAGAAATTAAACAGTCAAAGAATGAAAAAAGAAGGTGCTCTTATGAATTAATAACAGCTTAAAGCCAGAAAACAACAAAAATAAATAAAGGGATAGTTTTCAGAGCAGAAAGGTTGAGCATGAGGTCCCACTCTCATATGTGCCACTCAACATTTTTATAAGTGGTCAGGAAAACAACATGAATGAAGACGTAACAAAATCTGATGACAGTATAAAATTATTCAACATAATGAAAATTATTGCTGCTATGAAGAGCTACTGAAGGATCTTGCAATATTCAGATTTACAAAGATACACTGGCAGATGATAGGACTGTGCAAAGAGGCTGATAAGAATAGCATTTAGTCCTATTAGTGGTTTCTTCTTAGTACTTTTTCACCTAGCTAAATTATCTTGATCTAAAATGAAAGATGAATCAGTCTGAACGCATACGGGGCTCTTTGTGGATGAAAACTCTGGCAGAACATTACTAATCTTTTCTGTGTTCCCTGCCTGTGTTGTTAACACACTCACTCAGTGGAGCAGTGTGGAAATCAATCAAGAAAAGGATATTTTCATGCTTACCAGTATCAACAATTAGAGTCCCAATCAATTTGTTTTAATCTAAAAAAGGCCCTAATGATTATGGTAAATAACAGATAATCTCTCAAAAAAATTAGTTTCATCTATTGACAAATTATTTAAAGAGGAAGAGGAAGTTTTTTTTGTCACTTAGTATTTGGCAAACATTTTCCACCTTGCCTTGCATGGATCTGATTTCCCTTTTGAGGATAAAGACACTAGGAATAAGTTTGTGCATTATTGCCTTTCGTATTTGTTATGTAATAAATTTCATCTGTGTGCATCCTCAGCAGAGATTGAATTTTAAATGTCAAACAGATCCACCACGGGCACAAGGAACTAGAATAGTAATTCAAAATACTTTTGGAATGTATTAATGCAAAAATATATGCATGCAGGAAAAAGCATCATTAAAGTGCTTCTATGATGATGATGATTCTCTTGGGAGATCTGTTCCCAAAGTAGGTGGAGGGGTCCTGCATTTGATAGTTATCTGGCTTGGTTTTTACTGTTTCTTTTCTTGAAAGCATCAGTTTGCAAGCCCTTGTGTGTGAATTTTCTCTCTTCGTAGCCAGTCAGGAAGAATTTCCTTGCCTTTCTCAAAACTCACTGGGCCTGAAATGTAATACCTGTGGGTTGGAGTATCAGTCAGCCCCCTTGGGTCAGTATACGTGCTACTTTACTAAGCATAAATCTTAGCACCTTTAAGAAGGAAAATGTCTGTCTGGAGAGGCAGGGACTGGTACTAAGAGGTCAGCTGTTGAAACCTCACTCTTACAAAACCTTTGACATCCTTGATATCCTGAAAATGGTTTTCTTTGCAGATGAGAGAAACGTACTGGAAAATGTATACCTGATGTTCATGGAAAACTAACAGAAAAAAGCATATACATTTCTTTTTCATAATGTATAGATAAATGTGTATCATTTTCTCAAACAGCAACAAAACTGGTTTAGCACATCCACACCAGCAGTGAATTTGAACAGGTTTAATAATGTTATGGCATCAGCAAGACATAAACCATAGTATAGCAGACACCTTCAGTCAAAATAAAAGAAAACAGAATATTTTTTTCAAAGTGTAATAACCAGTAACATGGTTACCAGGTCTCCTCCTGTATGAAGGGAAAGCCATCTCTATGAAGAGGCCAGCAGTCTTCAAATGCTTTTAAGCAACTGGTGGCATAGAGCTGTTCAGGCATTCAGCAAAACCCTGGTATGGAGAATGGATCGAGAACAGCCCTGAGGAGAGGGACTTCAGGGTGTTGGTGGATGAGAAGCTCAATATGAGCCAGCAATGTGCCCTCACAGCCCTAAAGGCCTGGGCTGCATCAAAAGAAGCATGACCAGCAGGTCAAAGGAGGTGATTCTGCCCCTCTACTCTGCTCTCGTGAGACCCCTCCTGGAATACTGCGTCCAGCTCTGGAGCCCCCATCATAAGAAGGACATGGACCTGTTGGAGTGGGTCCAGAGGAGGGCCACGAAGATGATCAGAGGGCTGGAGCACCTCTACTGTGAAGACAGGGTGAGAGAGTTGGGGTTGTTCAGCCTGGAGAAGAGAAGGCTCCAGGGAGACCTTATAGGAGCCTTCCAGTACTTCAAGGGGGCCTACAAGAGAGGTGGGGAGGGACTCTTTCTCAGGGAGTGTGGTGATAGGATGATGGGTAATGGTTTTAAACTGAAAGAAGGTAGGTTTAGATTAGGTACTAGGAAGAAATTCTTTACTGTGAGGGTGGTGAGGCACTGGAACAGGTTTCCCAGGGAAGTTGTGGGTGCCCCGTCCCTGGAAGTGTTCAAGGCCAGGTTGGATGAGGCTTTGAGCAATCTGGTCTAGTGGGAGGTGTCCTTGCCCATGTCAGGGGTGTTGGAACTAGATGATTTCTGTGGTCCCTTCCAACCTGAACCATTCTATGATTCTATGTTCTGCCCTCAGTGTGAATCTATACCTGTGCTGCAGAGTGGAGGGCTGCACTGGAGAACTCAGAACAACTTTGCATCTGGAATTTAGCAAGGCTAAAAACCTCTGCTCCCTGAGAAGTCAATAAAGCAAAATTCATTATATTCCTTTTTCTCTGTCTGAATGGCATTTACCTGATTTATACCTAAAGCTGTGCTGACTTTCAGAGACACAGTTTATCTTATGCAGGGTATGAGGACTTTGGGGAGGCAGATTTGCAATGTTTTAGCCTCCCAGATGAAAAAAAATTATGCCCTTTTCTTTCATTAGTCGGCATAATTCATTACATCTCCACCACAGGAAAGCAAACTTTGGATGATATTAAGCTTTCAGTTGCAATGAATTTACATTTCAAACAATGTTGGTGTTACCAGTGGTATGGATTTGTAATTTATTGTCTTTTCCAATGCAAGACTTGTGAGGCATCAGATTGGGTGCCAGGATAAAAACAAACAGAAATAGTAAGGCTAAACAGGTATGAATTCTAGAATACAACAGGATTTTCCAGGTCAGAAAGCAGGAATGAATTCTTCAGAAAGAAGAAAATTATTTTGTCAGACATTGTCCCTTCAAAACCTTAATTAAACCAGTTAATGTACCCAATATTCAGACAGAGTTGTGAAAATCTTGGCTAACCAGAGACCACTGGAATGGGAATTTTTACTCGATGAAATAGAAGGTTTACCTTTTTTTTTTTTTTTTTCCCCCTGAAAAGTGAGATCTCTTTAGCCATTTGCTTTAATAAGAAGAATGTTGGATGGGGCTTTAAGCAACCTGGTCTAGTGGGAGGTGTCCCTGCCCATGGCAGGGGGGTTGGAACTAGATGATCTTTAAGGCCTCTTCCAACCCAAACCATTCTATGATTCTATGAATATATAAACATGTACCTCCACAGTGTATTTGGGAACTCAGGATGCATAAAATTGTGCAAATCAGCTTTTCAGACAGAAGTCAGATATTGAGAAACTCATTTCTTCAGTGAGTATGTGTAAATAACAGTGTTAATACTGAAATTAACCACTTCCAAAATGTAGAATGTGTTTTCCTTTCAAAGGGAAACTCTCCAGCCTTCTTTCAATCACCATTCCCATTAGATACTCCTCTGTTCATATATCCCTCTGATCCATATGGCCCAGTAAGAAACATATGCAGAGATATGGAAAAATAATTTTCTTTAGATCTGTGGGCCATTGCCTTATATATCCAGATGTTAGTATAAGTTTTTTAGGTTTGTGGAGGGAGTGGGGTTTGTGTGTTTCTGCTTCAAATTATCATTGTAAGAGAGGATTTAATGGTGCCCCATTGGTAGAAGTCAGTAAGCGCTCAGCAGCTCTGTAAATAACTACCTATTACCTTTGACTTTTTTTTAAGCCCCCATACCACTCCATTAGTAGCCTTAGCTCTGTTAAAACCAGGTAGATTTTGTGCCGGACTGATGCTGCAGAAGCCTTTCCATCCATCCGAATGCCAGGTGTATTCTCAAACCTTTGCACATACAAATTAGTCCTGGCAATATCGTAAGATCTTTTTGCAACTTTTATCAGCTCTACTGTCAAACAGCCATGAAGCCACTGACCCTGTCTAGGAAACTGGTGCAAAACCCATGCTCATGAGCCCCTGAAAATGGTGGTGTGAGGACCCTGTCAGGAAGGGCTCTATCCATTCCTATGAAATGTCAGTGGGAAAACCAGACTATTACTGTAGAAAGTTAGGAAAAACAGGTCTTTTAGTTAGTGTAGACTTTTAAATGTCAGTAACAGTTTGAGCTGGTATTCTGGAAAACTGGCTGCTCTATAGTGTCTTGGCTTGTGGTAAGGTGTCAGTCCTGGTACGTGATAGCAGGAGCTGAGCTGTGCTTAGGGGTGGTTTCTGGTCTAGTTTTGTTAGCATCTTCGAAACAGAGACAGAAGTTGTCACCTGACAGCTATTATATTTTTAAAAAATCTCCTGTAAAGAGAGAAGCTCCACACTGACAGTGCAGGTTCATACCATGGACAGCCTATATTTTCTGGTCAGGCGGTTTGGTGATGAGCAGTTTGAACTGTAGTAAGTGGTGTGCCTTTGCATTTTCATCAATGGAAAAGAACTGGTCTTTACCCTTGCATTGTCCTAGACTTCGAGCTGTCAGGAACTGGGGCAGTCTCTGCATGATTTCTATATACATGACTCAGCCCATGGATGAATGCTCTGCAACAGCCAGAACAGTTACTAAAAAGAACAGAAAAGAGCTAAATTCCCACTCCTCATCATGCAGAATATAGTCTGGCTTTGCTGACTTAGTGCCTTTTAGAAGTGTTGACTATTGAGTCTTTATTGAGTACTGGACTAGGATCCCTGCTTTACTTGCTGTAATTTTGTCCCTCTTTCCTATAACCCAATGTTATGGGGACTTGCGGATTTTAGGAATGTTATTTATTCTAAACTTACCTCACCACCAAATAGCTGTACCTATATCCATTGAGTGGCGTTATTTAACAGCAGAGGTATAAACAAGGTGAGAGTGATAAAGGTATCTTTGACAAGTTGGACAGTTTGAATCTCTCCTTACAGAGAGTGTGACCTCTCATCCTCCTCTCTTATATTTTCTCAGGGGGTGAGCTCTGCACGTACCTAAGTAGACTCATTTTGATTCCAAAGGGGAATCAGAAAGGTTTTGCATTTTATACAGAGTCTAATCCTTGCTGCCTGGAAGAATTTCTAAGTATCCCAACATCCCCCAAAGGAAAAGAAGCAATCTGAATTTATCTGCTGTCAGAATGTCAGAAAATAAGGGAGAGACTCAGTGCCTACATTTTGCTACCTCTGACTCTCTAATCTATTGAAAAGGTTAGTGATATAACCTGAAGCATCACCTTAGAAAGAAGGCACAGCTGGAGATTAAAATCAGGATATTGTTACGATGAAACTGACAACAGCAAGAAATCTAAAAAGAAACTCTTTGGGAAAACGATTTTGAAGATTAATTGGTAAAAAGATGGTGTTATTTCAGAAGCTCCCACCAAAAAACCAACCCTCCAGAAGATGTTGAAAATAGAAACATATGAGTTTTGAGATTAACATTTCCAGCTGAGCGAATACCTAAGGAGAAAAAATTTGAAAGTTGTTGCCTGAAAGGTTTTCAGTTATTTGTGCAGATTAAAAAAGGAATTGAGATTCTGCGTGAGGCTACGGGCTCTGCTGCTCAGAGAGCCTCTTTGTAATGAGACTTCTGACTGCTCTGTTTGCAATGCCGAGGAAATTATCTTCAGTATGAAAGCAGGATATTCAGGATCCTTCTGAACTGGTGAATAAGAGTGAATTAGGGAACTGGTTGGGATGAAGAAACACTTTAGTTTGAGGGTCCAGTTTTCTCCAGACTTAAAACTATTCAGAGCTTGAAAAACCTTCCTTTTACCTTCAGCAGGAAGTAAAAGTGTTGTGAAATAGATTATTGTTTCACTCCCAAAGACAAACTGGGCATTCGGCAGTTGAAATGATATTATAAATTGTGCTAGGTCATGCCGCCACTTCAAAGAGATACACCCATACTTTTGTGCTTGTCAAGTATTAGGATAGATTGCAATCAAGACCTGATGTTCTCACACTGGTACTGCATACCACGTGTCCAGGTGGCCAGTGAGATCACCACTGTCACGGGAAAAAGAGATCATTAAGCGTGATTCCGATTTATGTAGGATTTATTCTTCCACCTCCACTCACACTGTGTCATGCTTTGCTTAGGCACGTGTTTTACTGAAGCCCCTCGTAAGAAATGTCAAATGCCTTTTCTCAGTTGGCTTGCATGAAGAGCTTGTGGGACATAGTATTATTCAGTAGGAGTAAGTGTGGCAGAATCTGTCCCTTTTTTTGAGGACACTGTGTCCTTTTTCTTTTTTTCTTTTCTTTTGGAAAACGCAATAGAATAACCAGGGAAATTACTGAGTCTGATAACGATCAGTCTGGTGAGTGATTGAGACATCAGCTCACTAATTAGACCTCCTTACACTTGTTTGTGTTTTGTTCCTGTGCTCACAGTTCTGCAAAGTGTTTGATATACACTGTAGAATGGAAGAATGAAATGGTGCATAGTGGGGATGATTACCATTATGGGTAATTAAATAACACTCTGAGACCTGTAGCAGCAATTATCTCTTCAAAAGCCTTCTCTTCCTGATAATTAAGGGCCCATTGAAGTCAGTGTCATTACTCTCGCTGATTTCTATAGGAACCGAGTAGGCCCCTTGTTTTCTCCTCTATTAACTGGAGGCTACCTTTCCCGCCCTGTCCTAGCTGCGTGCAGAGGCAGCAGTGTGTGAGGAACACTGAAGAGAAAAAATAAGGCCAAGAAACTGGTTGTAACTCCTTGATTCAGAGCAAATAAGCCAATTAATATAGCAGAGTGGCCTAGCGACAACCTTATTTTATAATACAGGAGGAAATAGTACAAAATTTACAGCATGACTATCAGATGTATAACTTGGCATGACTTTCTTTTATCCATGTGCTGCATACAGGATTCCTGGGGCTTTTCACTGGTATTTCAGGCATGTGGAAGGAGAAAAAATACCTTCTTACAGATTCCTGCCAATGTACTATTTTCCTGTGCAGAGACCTGCACCACAGGTCTCTGACTGCTCTAAACCCACAGTGCATCAACTGTATGTACAAGAGGTAGAGAAACGCCAGCAAATTTATGAGTCCAACCAACAAAAGCTTTTACTACAATCTTTTTTTCAGTGTTTCATCTTATCCTTTTTTTGTTATAACATTGATAGATTCATAGTTTTTTTTAAAATTAATTTTCATGGACAGTTGTAAGAGTGGCCAGTTGTGTCCTGGTTGGATAAGAAGAAACATATCAAGCTATTCATACAGAGTACAGTTATATCAGATAGTGAATACTTCACAGTACTCTAACAAAGGCAAGCTTACTCTTCCTCATTCTTGTGCCTTTGGTGCTGCTTTAGTTTCTCCTTTTCAAGCTTCTCAGAGCAGTCAGCAGATCATTGCTTAAATAGCAGCCCTTGAGGTCTGATACATTGAGCCATCATCAACAGCTGCCATCAAAACTTGCTTTTGCCTCGCAGTGGGCACCTCAAGCTCGTCTCTTTGCCGATCCCACAGCCTCTCTGACCCAGTGCTTCCCTCCTGTGCAGCAGTGTTCTTCTTCTAGTAAGCAGATCCTGCACCTCACACTGCTCTCCTGCTTCCTAAGCTTGCTACCCTCCTTACCCCATTCACTTTGCACCCCCCCTCCTCTTCAGCTCTTGACTGCTTCTGTTGCTTCTGTAGCTTGTGCTGAGGTGCTGCCATGTGGAAAAAAAAGACATGCCTTGTGGCTGTCTCTCCCCCTTGTCCCTGGCTGGCACAGTGTAGGTACAAGGCGCAACTGGGGCTGCCAAGGTGGTTGTCCAGGAATATGTGGGTACCCGATGCCATGTCAGAAGATGTGGTATGAAATGTCTGACCCTGGCTCCCGTTTTGCACCATCGCTAATATCCAGAGGTTTCCAGCAGCAGAAGAGTGACAGCTGAGTTTCCTCTCCCTTTCCTGTGATAATAAGCTCTTGTCAGATGTACCTGGGGTTTCCAAGCCCCATTCCTGCACCTGTGGGAGTGGGAGGCTGGATTCGGCAGGAAACCGCTGCAAAATTCCAGTCTATGTACCTGCTGTGGTAGTGGGAACAACAAGGGATTTAGCTGCTATAGCTGCACAAGATAAAAAGGAACAAAACCAGAACCCCTGCTGTGCGAGAAAAATGGCAAAGAAATCACTTTATTTACAGCTTTAAGCCCATGCCATCCCTGTAGTTCACTTCTAGTACAACACAAATATCCTCATGGGCTTGTGAATCAACCTTGCCCTTATTTTAATATTGGCATTTGTATTTATAGTTGTGAGTGGTATAAATTGTCCTTGAATGTGGTGGCTGAAGGAGTTGTGAGCTTTTTCTTGCTCTCTGTTAAATCCACTTTTGTATGGAACAGTTGCTGCTATTTTAATATATCTATAACCATTTGTTTTTTAGAGCATGTGCTTGCAAATTCCTTTTTAGTATTGTGCTGAATTCAGCTTGATACCAGGCAGAGCCCTTGCCATTTGGCAGGAGAGGTTAATTTTATGATTGTACATTAGACTTATGACATGTGAGTAAAATTTGCTATTGCTACTGCCACAAGCTCCTTCAAATCAGCAGAAGTATCTCAGATGCACATCATGAATCTTCTTATTAATAAGACCTTATTGCAGCTGAACCCCTGCAAATCAAAAGGTTATCAATAGGAGAGAAAAAAGGAAGTGTAAGAAATGAATAGCCTTAAGTAAGCTGTAAGTGGTTATAGGAAGTCCTCACTGAGAAAATGGACCATACATTTGTCAAATAAACTATTTTTTTTTTCTAAGTTAAGAATCTTTTACTAAAAGTAAGCAAAATAAGCCTGAAGACAGACAGCAAGAGGGGTACTCGTCTTTACCTATGGAGATAACTTAGCTTTTGACTATCACTTTTCAAATCCTGTTGCCATCACCATGGCAAAAAGACAGAATCCTACTCTGGATAAATTAATGAAAAAGCTATGCCAAATGCAAAGTGGGGCAATGAGGTGCAGCGATTGACATACTTGTCCGCTGAACTGGTGCCATGTCTGCTCCCAGATAAGTCACTCACTTTCACCTTGTGAGCACTGTTGGCTTATGAAGGGTATCAGGTGAGTGGGTTTCTCCTCCAGATGCTTGTTAGAATCACAGAATAACTTAGGATGGAAGGGACCTCTCTAGAGGTCCTGCTCAAAGCAGGGCTTACTCTGAAGTCAGGTCCAGGTTAGATCACATTGCTCAAGGCCTTCACCAGTCAAAGTTCTGAATATCTTGAAGGAAGAGGTCTCACAGATTTTTTTCTAACATCTAATCAGAATTGCCCTTGTTGCAAGGGATGTCTCTTGCCTCTCATTGTTTTCACTATGCATCTTCAAGAAGGGCGTGGCTCTGTCTTTTCTCTAGCCTCCCATTAGCTGGTTGAATAAGATCCCCCCATTAACCTTCTCATCTTAAGACTTAACAAAGACAGTTCTCATAGTCTTCTACTTGTTTCTATAGACAATAGCATAAAAAATTGGGAGTTTTGGAAAGATGGTGGAAGGGAGAAGGGTCACTGATAGGTAGTCTCAGATTGGGATATATGCTTAAGAAATATTTGTTCAGGAACTAAAAATGTCAGCACATGTGGACTGCAGGTTTAATTTTGTGTGTGTCAAAGGTCTGTGAAAGAGAGAAGGGTTCTTATATTAATCACATCTAGCTGTGTAACCCTACCTGAAATACAGGTTTTCATATCTCCTAGTGCGTCCTCATGTCTTCCAGTTGCAAAGGCAAGGGAGAGTTTATAAAACACATTAATAGTAGTCTGCTCTCAGTAGCTTTTCACCTAATACAAGCATCCAAATCACCTCCTCTTCTTTTCTCTTCTCAAAAATCCTTAACAGACATCTTTCTTCTGCAGAAGTGCTTGGATATGTATGCAGTGTAGTAGCTGATGTTTGCCACTGTGATAAATAGAAGATTTTACCCCCTTGACATGTGTTACAAGACTTCACTCCTCACAATCACAGTGTTTTATATGGCAATATTGCATTGCAAGCAGGTATCTATTTTGATCTTCAGGCAGATATCTATTTTGATCTTCAGGCACAAGTTAGAATATTTTTAACTCTACATATTTTAAAATACTCCACACAAGTGAATATCTATGTTTTGAATTATTCCCCTCACAGGCATCAGTCTACATATTTAAAACCTGACCTCATTTTTCTGTTTCTCATCCTTTTTGTTTCCTTCTCCCTCCATTTCATTAGTGATTGCAATGTTTTCTATTCTAATATAACCTGTAACGTGCTGTTGACTCTTTCATCTAGTTATGGAAGTTTTCAAACAATTGAGCAGCATTTCTCACACCCAACTGGAATATGCCTCTGTCTTGTTCTGATCCCTGCTGACACCTTATCAATATTGCTGCTCTTTGCTTATAGTCCTTCATCAAGTTCATTTTTCCTCTAACCTGTCATTCCGTAGCCTATACTGATTTTCACTCTTTGGAACAATCATTAACCTGTATCCTTAGAGAAACATTTTCAATTGTGTCACTACAGGAACCCCAATACAGATAAACAGTTGCATATCAGTGGAAATGAGCTTGTAAAAGTATAAGGAAACATTACGAGTTAATTAGGAATTAATGTTATATCTCTAAATTGCCTCTACAGATTGATGCAACTATATCATACTTGAAATGTCAGTACAAAAATTAGAGACATCATCTTCAAAGAAATTTCTAATATATACATTTTAAATTATCTTAATGTATTCAACCATTTCTCTGTTTCACCCTCCATACATTTGAAAATGTACATGTGATTTCTCAATAATAGGATGAATACACTTTCAACTTGAGATGCTGTAGCAAAAACAGCTTCATCAAAGAAGGGCCATCAAATGGTATCTGGACAAAATAGTGAATGTCTGAACTTTGGGCCTGGTTATTTCTTTTCCTTTGTTTCAAACTATCTTGCCGTTTGTTTAAAAATCCCACTAGAAGAGTTTTCTCTGGTAAACAGACAGGAACAGCCATGTGGGGTTAGACAGAAGATGCCTTAGGACTGTCTTTACTATCTTTTGAGGTAAGCTTTAAAGCCCTCTTACTGTCAGTATGCTGCTCCATGTGGACTCTCTTATGGTCAGTCACAGTCACCTTGCATACCTTGCCTGCCTTTGCAGAGAGGCAAACTGCTAGCATGCCTCTGTGCCCTGCACCACTCACTTAATTAGAACAGGCTGTGGGATCTAAAGAGGTGTGATGTAGCTTGTACACCATCTCTTACACAGCTGAGTATCAGATGCTTCAAAGGAAGGTTCATGACTACTAGTGGTGAACAGTTTTGGAAGCAATTAGAATCACAGAAACAGAGGATAATTTAGGTTGGAAGAGACCTCTGGAGGTCGTCTAATCCACTTCATTGCTCAAAGGATGTCTAATTAGATTAGGTTGCTCAGGGATGTGTTTAGTTAAGTCTTCAACATCTCCAAGGATGGAGATCCCACAACCTCTCTGGACACTGGTTCCAGTATTGGACCACTCTTGTGGTAAAAATATTTTTCCTTATATGTAATTGGAATTTCCCATGTTCCAAGTTGTGCCCATTGCCTCTTTTCCTAATGCTGTGCACCTCTAAGAAGAGTCTGGCTCTACCTTCTCTGTATCTTCTGACCAGGTAGCTGCAGGCAGCAATACAGGTCTCCCCTGATTGTTGTCATCTCCAGGATGAACAAAGTCAACTCTCTCAGTCTGTCCTCCTATGTCATGTGCTCCAGTCCCTGATCAGCTTGGTGGCCCTTTGCTGGACCTGCTCCAGTATGTCCGTGTCTTTCTTGCGCTGGGAGTCCAGAACTGGACATAGCACCTCAGATGTGTCTCACCAATGCTCAACAGAGGGGAATAATTATCTACCTCAACCTGCTGGCCCCAGTCTTGGCTAATACATTCAAGGATGCAATTGGTCTTCTTTGCTGCTAGGGCACACTGCTGTTTCATGTCCAGCTCGTCCATGTTTCATGTCCATGTTTCTTGTTGCTCGCTGAGACCCGCAGCTCCTTTTCTAGAGAGCTGCCTTCCAGACAATCTCCTCCCAGTCTGTATTGTTCCATGAGGTTATTCCATCCCAGATCTTGCATGCATTTTTGTTGGACTTCATGAGGTTCCTATTTGCCTATTTCTCCAGCCTGTCCTGATCTCTCTGAGTAGCAACCCTGCCTTCTAGCATATGGGCCGTTCTTCCTGATTTAGTGTTGCCTTGCAGACTTGCTCAGAATGCACTCTGTCTTGCCATAGGGATTGGTAATGAAGACATTAAACAACATGGGTTCCAGTGTCCACCCCTGAGGGATGCTGCGGGTTACTGCTGCCAGCTGGACTTTGCACCACTGATGACAACAGTTTGCTCCATCACCTTTCCAGGGACTGAGGTGAAGGTGACCAACCTTTAGTTAGTTATCTGGGTCTTCCTGCTTGTGCTTCTTGAAGAGGGATGAAGACTTGTTACAAACATTACCGCTCTGTAGCTCCTGGTGGTTAATAATTACTCTATACCTTAAACCATAAGATCTTATAATCCTTTCTTTCATAGTGTATACAGACTTTCATTAAATAAAAAAATCCTGTAGATTTCTTGGCTCCAAAACCAATTTGGGTTGGCAAATTGCTCGGGGTAACTATACGTGCAAATAGTTTAAGCTGTTCGTTTCAGTAGTTGCTCCTGAGTAACAGCCAGTACTGATTTTTAGACATTATGCTTCTCACTAGCATGTCTTTATGAGGTCCCTACGGAACACCTTACAATCTTCTCTGGTCTTGCCAAATGAAAGAATTTTCTGCCATCTGCAAATTTGCCTGCCTCACCGTTCTCATCTTCTTTCAATGATTTTACGCATATTAAAGATACGGGGTTCTACCATACATTGGTCCTATCATGTTCCTTGAGGTGTTTTAGAAGTCTGGTTTTTTTAAAAGACTATTTTTAATTATTGTTTTGACAAGATTAGCTGATAGTGAAATAAAGCTCTGTGATCTGTAATTCCCCAGATCTCTACTACCCTTTTTAGACCTAGAAGAGTTGCTATCCTACAGGCCTCCAATATTGCTGCTCATTTTAACCAGAGATTGCATATTTTATTAGCTGTTAAATCCTTTCTGTCTTCAGCACCCGCAGAGTTTTTGGATAGGTACCAGCCAGTCCTAGTGAGTTGTTGCTGTTCTATTTGCCAGTTTGTTCCAGCTTCTCTTCTTGTACTTCTGTTGAGTCTCTGTTCATGGTCCATCTTCACTACTTGAAATTTCTGATCCTGGATTAGTAAATGTATAATTTTGTTGTGAAATGGCAGGAAGGGATTATTCAAAAAATTCTTTTAGTTTATTTCCATTGTTCCTTCTTTTTAGTTTTTGCTCATCTTGTTTTGGGATTTACTAATTCACTCATGACTTCCCATTTCTGTAATAGCTAGAGAATTTAATCAGGTTTGTGTTACATCTGGCAATTATTCTCCATATTCCCTCTTGCTCTTCTATCTTCTTTCCTGCACATTGCCAGTGGTGGCTTGCTATTTTCCCAGTTGACTTCTCTTGGGTCAGATTTCTTTCTTCTGAATGAGGCCAACTGCACTTCAGTAGATTTTAAACTTTGCTACTTACCCAGCTAATTTCCTTGGGTTTGGGCTTATTTTTTCATTCATCACGTATTTTATTTTTTTATTCATCATATTATTTTATCCATGAGGATAAACTTTTAAGGTGTTTCTGTTACGACAAGTAGACTTCAACATTAAGTAGTGTTCTGGGGAAAACCCAACTAATCATCAGCTGTCTAGAAACCATGTTGCTCACTCCAATAGAGGTGCTTCTGTTAATTAAGAAGCAGTATGCACTTCATCAATTGAAACTGGAGAAGAAATATCAGGAGATAAGGAAATGAGAGATTTTCCAGCATAAGGTGTTTAAAGCAGTAACCCTGAAGTCAGCTTTAACAACTCCTACAGACAGCAAAATATTCAAAGCACTTGACAATGGCCTTTAAGGTGAAGGATGAATACTGAGGGAGAAAATAAAACAACACCCAAACCACACACATATAAAACCAGTTTCTGGATTTATAGATTGCTACAGGGTACTGAAGGTGGCTATCTTGTTCAATTTCTGTAAATCTTTCTATGTGAACTTGTTCATCTAGTTGGAGAATCAGTAATGCTACTTGCACAGTAGCTCTACAGTGCAAAATATTAGATAACTTTCCTAAAGATTACTGATGACCTTTTGTTATAATTACTCAGAAATCCACATGTATTTGTGATTTTTAAAAGTAAAGCAACCTCGTATTTATACCTGGAAGGGAATACTTTCTCAACCTCAACCCTAGCCTAAGAGATCTATTTTTCTAGCTTTGTTATTCCTGGCAACAACAGAAACCCACAAGGGCTTCTTTCTTCATAACCTACAGGTTTCTCTACCCTACAGCAATTTTGAGTACTTAACAAGCTGGCTTCTGAGCCAGATATAGGAAGGAGATATATTTACAACAAAATAAAATTGCCAATGGAAGTCTGAAAAATGAACAAGCTATCACTTTCTCTCCCCATTTTCATAATAATATGATGAATCATAAATTAAGTTGCCTTTTTTTTCTCTTGGAAAGGCCTCTGTAGCTACAAATCCAAATGGCTGTAACACGAAGACGGTTCATTCCCCCTCCTAGCCTTTAATTCGTTTTGCACCTCTGCCACTCGCTCTCAGCTGAAAAATAAAGCTTGGTGGAGAAAGCCACTGACTTTTCTGACATTTCTAAGTTAGAAACAAAAATTTAACTTTTTGAATGGATAAAAAGGAGTGAAAGAGCTTTTGGTCATATTGCTTTCAGAATTCTGAAATGCTGAAGCTTTGCAGTGCTCAGCTTCATTAATCAACTGATTTGAACATGCCCAGAACCACAGTCTGCGCCTCAGGACTTTCCCTGACTCTTTTCGGGAGCTTACTGATCCCAGTGTACCTGCACTATGCTGCATCTGGAAAAGGTTGGCCTGTATGATGCCTGCGAGGTGCTGCCCTGCAAAAGTGGTTGAAAAGCTAAATTGTTTCATGGGCAGTCACAGAGTGGCTGCCATTCAGGAAGGATGAATGCTCCAATATTCATTGTGTTGCATCCTCAACCCTATCCACAACCCTCAACCTAACCCTCAACCACATCCATGAGAGATGCCATCTGCGCTCATGAGAAAATGGAGATTGCATTTGTAGCCAACCACTATACATGCTGCACAAAGTGGGAATTGGCTTTGCGTGCCATCTCCCTTGGATTAATCTCTTCCCTCTGGAAAATGGTATTTACTAATGGGTTTTTTGCTGAATCTAGAGCATATAGAAGTTGAGGTACTGTCAAGAAGTGAATCCAGGTAGTATTTTTTTCCAAATAAAATAAAAAATTTCCTGCAAAACTGTTCTCACTGATTTTCATGCCGATATTTCAAGAAGGATACTGGTGACAAGAGTGAGTTGGCTTTGATAGTTTTTGTAATTGGAAAAAATGTTTCAAGAAATATATGTATGAAATGGCAATCTCCCTGCTTTTACATTCCTAAGTGAAAAATCACCTTATTCATTTTAGATTGTAGTAGTTTAGAAACAAATATTAAAAATCACAAATTGAAAGAGAATCTTCATGGGCTGTTTTTCTTCTGTTATTGGCTGGTGGAAATTACATATTTTTAGCATTTTTTCCAATCAAGAGGTGACTCAGGTTTCCTTCCAGGTATTTTATTTCTTCTCCTTTACTGGTGGAATCACACAGCACTGCTTTCACAAACTCTGCAGTCTGATATATGCATGAGAGAGCAAGCAGAACAATTTCTATGCTTCAGGTGAAATGACTGGGGCAGCTGAAATGAATGATGATTACTAGGATTGCCGTTGTGAAGTCAAGTGAGCAGAAAATACTACAGCAGCAAGAATCCTTCAAACTAACATAAGCGCTCAAAATATAACTTTTAAAGGTCCTTATTTCATTATTCTAATTGTGTGACCACTGCCTTAATACCATTTTTGTGCATTTAATGGTCTAGGTCTGCAAAAAGCTAAAAATGTACCTATGCACAATCTATTAGCATTTCTTAAATGCCTACTTCAGTCCCATGTTTCAGAACAACAGCGTGGTGGTCTCATGCAATATAAGTTCACTGGAGACCCAAAGCTTTGTAGTGAAAGAAAAACAGAACTTTCTCTACAAACTTGTTCAAGAGAAAAATCAAGCCCTTAATTTCATGCTTTTCAGACATCTTCAGTAATCCTGCTGCTTTCTGGAGATGTGATACGGATAAGAAAAAGAAATCTCTAAATAAAAGATCTCAGCAACGATGCTTTTGAATCATGTTTTGCACATCTGACCCTTAGCCTGCCCTGTCTTTGCAGTGATGCAACTTAAGTAATACTTAATATAAACCTTGTCTGGGTTTATATTGAATTCTGACTAACACCAACAAAACTTGAAAGAGAAAAAAAGAGCAAGTCTTAAGAAAAACAGGAGTAAACCACTATGGGCCAGGCTGGCGTTGCTTTCTGGAACTCCTTTTCAGAGAAATTGATGCTAGCCAAGGGGAAGCTGACACAGTTGCTAGTTATTTGCTTTTTCAACACAATGGATCAACTTGGACATACAGAAATGAAGCCAAAAGCACTGATAAATCCGTGCTGAGCCGTTCTACCCATTCAGATTCTGAGCGGCTTCCTATTTAGTGGAAATCATCACAGAGAACATGCTATTAAAAATCAAGCCAAAATTAATGCTGATAAATATGTGATCAGAGAAAGACAGAGTCCCCGGATAAAAGATTAATAATGGCTGAATGGTCTTAACATATTTCCTTTGATTCATGGGAGCATGGTTATAGCACAGGGAAATGCCATTGCTTTCAGATGAAACAAATGGCTCTGTATTGACTATTGAAAGCAACAGATGTTCTGCAAACCAGTACTTCCACAAAGGGACAGTCTTGGAACTATTTTGTAAACAACCCAGCTTAAATTTTAATACATGCACTTTGAGGATGGCTCTGTGACAGAAGCTTGTACAGATGGGTCCGGGAAGCTGTGCAATGCAAAGGGCATCTAACTGAATTTGGAAAGCCTCAAGCAGCCTAGTTTGTTGTTTGGGAAAGAAAGTCTGAGTGCACTTGCCTATGCTTGTATATTTTCTGTGTGTGTATGTCTTTCTCTGTATATACAAATAAAAAAAAGAGATTTTTTTCTTAAAAATGTTTGAAAACTCTTATCAATAACAGATACATCTATACCATTTTCTGAAACTGTTTTTTTTCCAATCTGACTTTTTTCTTTCATTAAGTGATGAGCTTATGAATGGATCCTTAATGATAGAAAAGCAGCTGGAAAACTCCAGTGATATTGTGAAGCCATTGAATTGGTGTCCTCAGGGTCTGTCCCTCAGGTGTAATTCCCTCAGTGTGCAGCTTACAAAGGCACATCAGAGCACCATGAGGTCCTTACCAATTGAGCATTTTCTGATGGTTTACAATGAGAATGGCAAAAGAGAGGTGCCATTTCAGGGGAAGTTGCTCTGCTGGACAGGTGTGCAGCACGCAGCAGACACACATACATCTTAGGGATCTAATTCTTGCTAGATCTGCCTGCTTACTGTCAAGGAGAGCAAGGGCTGGCCACTCCCCGAGGGACCTGGACTGCTGCAGCATCACTGGAACAGAGATGGATGGCTCCAGGCTGGTTTGAAATGGGACTTCTAAGCCCATGAAAGGTGGTGGTGGCAGCGATGGGGAGCCAGTACTCAGGTCTTATTGGTGCCCTCAGAGCCCTGGCACTTGCTGTATCACTGTTTGCTCTTGGAAGTCAGTGAGCTGTAGTGGGATGATCTTCAGCTTACACAAATCAATATCATTGGACATATTTCTAATATTTTCTCTCAGAATTTGCCCAGTTTTTAATTGTAAACATCACAGTACATAATTCTTTGATGAAGTGTCAACAACATTTTATCCTTCCTCCCCTCTCTTGCCTGTGGAGAGTGGAGAAGCCCTAAACGATGCTGCAGCAAGACCATATTACCTGTAAATCCACTGGGGGGGAAACAGTCCCATGGGCTGCTGGGCACACTGAGAGGTCCTCTTGGCTCTCACTGCAGCTAGTGGTGTGCTGCATGGTGGGAGACCTCCTGTTATAAGGACTGTTTCTAGCTGTTCTACAAGGTGCTTTTCCAATACCTGTTAAATGGGTTCACCTGGAAAATCCAGACAAATCTGCACTTCATCTTACACGTTGGCTCTGATGGCCCCAGGAGATCTGGCAGCTTTATTTTGTAAGGATCTTTGTGACTACCTATCATCCACACCATAAGTCATTGTCTTACCTGAGAACTTCTGCCTGGCATACAGTATCAAGAAGAAAAGTGCTTAAACCCTTTAACCCTTTTAAAAAGGGTTAAAAATGGGGGTCAGTCCCAGTGACTGGAAAAGGGGAAACATAACCTCCATTTTTGAAAAGGGAAAAAGGGAGACCCAGGGAACTACAGGCCAGTCAGTCTCACATCTGTGCCCAGAAAGATCACAGAGCAGATCCTCCTGGAAACTATGCTAAGGCACACAGAAAATAAGGAGGTGACTGGTGGTAACCAACATGGCTTCACTAAAGGCAAATCATGTCTGACAAATTTGGTGGCCTTCTATGGCGGAGTTACAGAGTTGGTGGATAAGGGAAGAGCAACAGATGTCATCTACCTGGACTTGTGCAAAGCATTTGACACTGTCCTGCATGACATCCATGTCTCTAAATTGGAGAAACATGGATTTGATGGATGGACCACTCAGTGGATAAGGAATTGGCTGGATGGCCACGCTCGAAATTCTTTGAGTGTCGCAGCCGCAGTCCAAGTAGCAAGCAGTGATGAGTGGTGTTCCTCATGGGTTGGTACTGGGACCAGTGCTGTACAACATCTTGGTCGGTGACATGGACAGTGGGATTGAGTGCATCCTCAGCAAGTTTGCCAACGACACCAAGCTGTGAGGTATGGTTGGCATGCTGGAGGGAGGGGATGCCATCCAGAGGGACCCGGACAGGCTTGAGAGGTGGGCCTGTGCGAACCTCCTGAAGTTCAACAAAGCCAAGTGCAAGGTCCTGCACGTGGGTCAGGGCAACCCCAAGCACAAATACAAGCTGGGTGGAGAATGGATCGAGAACAGCCCTGAGGAGAGGGCCTTGGGGTTGTTGGTGGATGAGAAGTGCAACATGAGCCAGCAATGTGTGCTCGCAGCCCTAAAGGCCAACCACATCCTGGCCTGCATCAAAAGAAGCATGACCAGCAGGTCAAAGGTGGTGATTCTGCCCCTCTACTCCGCTCTCGTGAGACCCCTCCTGGAATACTGCGTCTAGCTCTGGAGCCCCCATCATAAGAAGGACATGGACCTGTTGGAGTGGGTCCAGAGGAGGGCCACGAAGATGATCAGAGGGCTGGAGCACCTCTACTGTGAAGACAGGGTGAGAGAGTTGGGGTTGTTCAGCCTGGAGAAGAGAAGGCTCCAGGGAGACCTTATAGGAGCCTTCCAGTACTTCAAGGGGGCCTACAAGAGAGGTGGGGAGGGACTCTTTCTCAAGGAGTGTGGTGATAGGATGATGGGTAATGGTTTTAAACTGAAAGAAGGTAGATTTAGATTAGGTACTAGGAAGAAATTCTTTACTGTGAGGGTGGTGAGGCACTGGAACGGGCTGCCCAGGGAAGTTGTGGGTGCCCCATCCCTGGAAGTGTTCAAGGCCAGGTTGGATGAGGCTTTGAGCAACCTGGTCTAGTGGAAGGTGTCCCTGGCCATGTCAGGGGGGTTGGAACTAGATGATTTCTATGGTCCCTTCCAACCCAAACCATGCTGTGATTGTATGAAAATGCCCTTTCCAGAAAATATTCCAGTGAAGAGAAGAATAAATCTCCTCTGGAAAAGGCAACTCTTTATTTAATTTTTTTTTTTTTTAATTTTCTTTTGTCTTTTCATTTGCAAGGGCAAAGATTGCAGAAGGACTGAATGTTTTGAAGTTTTGCATAGCCTATGCACGTCTCGTATGAAACAGAAAAAATTATTGAAGTTATGTACTTTTGAAGTCAGTGATCTTCGGATTTGCTTATTTCAGGAGTTAGCATCATGGACAGTCACATTTCCAGGCAGCACCCTGGTCTTCTGGTACACATACGACTCAAATGTCAAGATTTAGTGGGGCTCATGCATATGCTTTAAACAGGAGAAATAAAACAGGAACTAGGTGGTCTTTAAGGTCCCTTCCAACCTAAACCATTCTATGATTCTATGAAATAGTCTGTTAGTTGAGACCATACACAAGCATGCACGGTTATCTGGTCTTGAAGTTGGAGTTAATTCTTTCTTATTGAAATGGACATAAGCCATACTTTTAATCTCACTGAATAAGTGGGCTTTAAGAATGTACTTAAGTGCCTTTCCAGTTCTTCCCAGAGCTGCAAACTCTGAGAATTAATGTTGCTGACTTAGGAGCCCAGGAAAAAGCAAAGGCATATGTACCTGTCACTTGTGAGGTAGGTACATGAAAAATACCAGGTTGTTTTGGAAAGATCCCAGTCAAAGGAGTAACTATTAAATCTTTCTTAGTAAAAGTAATATATATGAAAAATGGATTACTGCCTATTTTGACTGATTTGAAAAGGAAGATATGTTGAAATGAACCTGGTCATGGTCTTACATAATACTGACTGAATGCCAGTGAGGTACTGTACAGGCAAAAAAAAGAGAAAGTTAGACTAACCCCAAAATCTACATCACAGTGCACATTTCCCATTTCCAGAGACTGAGATATATTTGTGTGGATCAAGGAAGGTATTTGATCTGGCCCTTCGGTAGCTCATGCTGTAGTGTCATATTGCCTCCAGGGACAGCTCTAACAATTGCTATGCTAGAGCCTTTCTCCTTCAAAGATAGTAATTTGCATTGGATTCAGATAAGGTTGCATCCTGAATGCAAATATGATCATAATTAATACAAGGAAGGGACAGGCATAATACTGTGCTATTATGGTTCTACTGTAAAATCCATTATGTTTATAGGAAGTTCCTGACAGAAATAGCTTGCCTTCTTAAATAGCACTAATGAAAAAAAGAAGGACAAAAAGTCATTGATAAAGTGCCCCTGCCCCAATGTCCTTGCAATGTATTGGCCTGAAATAGTACATTGATGATGTATAAATCTATGGAATTACAATGTGGAAACATGAAGGATACAAAGACATGCATTTCCAAGGGCATTTCCATTATGCAACCCCACTACTGTGAGTCAACAGACTTAACACATTATGTCACTGTCTGATAATTAAAAGGGGAGGGTTACTGAGGATTTTTGACTTTATTGATTTATCAAGGAATCAATGGGAAATTAACATATTAAGAGTCCCAAGACCCAGAATTATCTGTCTTACATTGGAGTTTCTCAATAACCAGAGCAAAGTTTCAGTTTTCTTTGACAGGAGCAGTGGCAACTCTCCCAGATGCTGTTGAAGTCAGTAGCAAAATTCCCACAGATACTGGAGTGAGCTTTCATGGGATGACATCGAGGTTGATGTTGTTACCTATGTCTCTCCTCTCCTAAGGACAAATGACCTTAATTCTGGGCCAGGAATCTGGGCACTCATCCAGAAGAGACTGCCAGCCACTGCCCTAAATCTTTCTCAGTGCCCTTGAGAAGAGACAACCTGCCCATGTGTCTGTCCTGGTGACTCCTTGTATCCCGATGCCTTGTAGTGCCTGTTTGCATTAGCCTTACCTGGCCTAGTGATACTTGCTGGATCTGGTCTGTGCTCACTTGTCCATGTGAGCCCAAAACTTAATTCTGTTGGCAAGACGCTTGGACCAGGATGGATCCATGGCCACTTAAGGAAGGCCCTGCTGTCATCAGAGCTGCTTTTGATGGCCTGATCTGCCTTAGTGACTTCTGCACTGTGCATGGGCCTGAGGTCCTGCAATAAGCATAAATGCTCTTGATTTGGCTGTGGTCGCAGCCAACCCCGTGCACTACACGAAAAACGAACAGATTGTGGAGGCACTGCTGTCAGCTGAATAGTGGGCTGGGGTGGCAGACTGACGTGGGGTTTTGGCATGAACCACAGGAGAGAGATGTATGAGTAAGAAATTAATTGCTGGCCCTAGCAGATGCCATGCACTTTATTAATAGCAGTTAATATTAGTAACACTAAATATAATAATATTAATGTAACAACTCTAGTTTTGAATAAATTTCTTCAATTTTAAAAAGAAATTAGTTTTAGTTTAAAATAAAATCCTACAGAAGCTGGTGAGCCTTTATGCAACTAATTTAAGTCATTCTGTAGGAACAAGGGCTCACAACTGCAGCCTCAAGAGCACATTTGATTTAATGCTTTCTAAGTATTATTTGCTTTTCCTCTGGCAGATATAATTAGTGGCTCCCTAACCCCCTCAGAGTCTGATTTGCTGCAATTTACCATTAAAATAATGAATTGATTATTTTTTAGCTGTGTCACATATCTATAATTCTGATCAAGAACATACTGCATGGGATGAGCCTGCACTAGTAGGTAAATGCCGGGGCTGACTTCGTTATTTCTGCTTCTGTGTTTTGGTTTTTTTAGTTCTTTTTTTTTTTGTAGCAGAAGGCTCATCCTGGCACATCTTGATGTTTTGGGCAGTATCCCAGTGGAATTTAACTAGACTAGTTGCATAACTGAAGTGGACACCATTTGGTCCAGTCAGATCCATGTGTGCATTCAACATGAAGTATAAAGATTCACTATTTCAGTATGTGCCTGAGCTTAAAATTTCTGGGAACTGAGACAATGAACTCTCCAGCCTATTCAGTGTTTTGCAGCAGCTTGTATTCACAACTCTGCCAGTCTTGAGTAAGGGAACATCTCTGAATACCATCAACTGCTTATACGTAATTTGCTTTTCTAGCCCTTCCCTTTGGACTGGCCTTTTCAGTATTTGTTGGTTTGTTTGGTTTTTGTTTGTTTGTTTGGGGTTTTTTGTTTGTTTTTGTTTGTTGTGTTTTTTTTTTTAAATCTCCTTTGTGTGCTACAAAGCATTCCAGGTACTCTGGTAAAAAGACAGGTAAGTGCCTGTCAACAGGAATAAAAGAACCTAGCTATTCCCTGACACACAAAACAGGCAGCTTTCTGAGTGTTTTATTAGTGATGCTCACAAATGAATGAAGAGCAATCAAGCCAGACTGGCAATCTAAACCGCACAGAATGATGATCCAGCGCTATGCAGGAGTGCGCTATGCAAAGTGCAAGCTGAAAAACAAAGGGCTAATGATACTGATACACGCAAGAGCTAATTTAAAGAAGCCCCAAATCATACCTTTTCAGAGACAGTGACATTGTTTTGTTAGTATGATCACAGAATCATAGAATGGTTTAGGTTGGAAGGAACCTTAACGATCATGCGGTTCCAACCCCCTTCCCATGGCCAGGGACACCTTCCACTAGACCAGGTTGCTCAAAGCCTCATCCAACCTGGCCTTGAACACTTCCAGGGATGGGGCACCCACAACTTCCCTGTGAAACCTGTTCCAGTGCCTCACCACCCTCACAGTAAAGAATTTCTTCCTATATCTAATCTAAACCTACCTTCTTTCAGTTTAAAACCATTACCCATCATCCTATCACCACACTCCCTGAGAAAGAGTCCCTCCCCACCTCTCTTGTAGGCCCCCTTGAAGTACTGGAAGGCTCCTATAAGGTCTCCCTGGAGCCTTCTCTTGTCCAGGCTGAACAACCCCAACTCTCTCACCCTGTCTTCACAGTAGAGGTGCTCCAGCCCTCTGATCATCTTCGTGGCCCTCCTCTGGACCCGCTCCAACAGGTCCATGTCCTTCTTATGATGGGGGCTCCAGAGCTGGACACAGTATTCCAGGTGGGGTCTCACGAGAGCAGAGGCAGAATCACCTCCTTTGACCTGCTGGTCATGCTTCTTTTGATGCAGGCCAGGATGTGGTTGGCCTTTAGGGCTGTGAGGGCACATTGCTGGCTCATGTCGAGCTTCTCATCCACCAACACCCTGAAGTCCCTCTCCTCAGGGCTGTTCTCGATCCATTCTCCACCCAGCTTGTATTTGTGCTTGGGATTGCCATGATGGTACCTAAAGTGTTTTTCTTTGAAGTCACAGTTAGAATTATATCGTAACATTTCTTTGCTGTGATTGCAGTTCATTTTCAGTTCAGTATTTCATTTTACCATGTTACATTTTACCAAATCAAGTGAAGTATTTTAATACTTACTGATAGTGCTGTATCCCACTCCATTCCATGTTGCATTTCAAGTTCAAGATGGGTTGATTATGCTGTGGCAAAAGCTGCTATTGTAGAATGCCTTCTGGTAGACCACAGGCCATCATGGAAAGCATTTGCGCATGATATTTCCAAACAAGGGATTGTGTGTATGTCCCTGGATTAAATAGGCATGGCAATCTGTGGATGTTTGTGAAAAGGCAGAAAAGGAGGCCTGGAAGTGGAACACTGACTTCAAAAAGTGACTTTGTTGGAAGCCTTGTGAGTCTTGCCATTTGCTGGAGCAGATGGAGATTCAAGGCCTGGTAGGAAAGAAGCTACCGAGGGAGGGAAGGTACCTGGAGAAGACACCCCTGTCATGGCACAAGACATGAAAAGGCATGAACAACCAGCTCTTGCAGGGACTAGGCTTCTAACCGCTTGTTTTCGTGATCTGTAAGAGGCTTAGTACATCTAGCTTCCTTGAGTAACTGGCAGGGGGAGAAAATTTGGGTCTGTTGATTTCTTGTGGACCAGAGGAACTGAAGAATAGTTTTGCAAAGGAGCAGTGTAAGAGCTCAGCAGGACTAAGCACTCAGGCCCTCAGGGCATGGTATCTCTGCTACAGTTATGCACAGATGCTCTCCCTGTCACTCAGGCTGGAAAAGCCGGACAGCAGGCCTGGCATATGTACAAACGCCTGTGCTCAGTGTATTTAAATATATACTTAGAGGGTTTTGTGTACTGAAGGCTGCAAACTTGCTCTGTGCTACCACCGTGTTTTGGAGTGGAATTAAAATCATCTTGTCGAGATCCCAGCGTTGTTGCTGTCTGGGTCTGCCCCCGGGAGCCCTGCAGATGGCCCTTGTCATCTGCGAGGGGATGAACCATCTCCCCAGCACAGCCGTGACACCGGCTCTGTCGCTTCCCCAGGATGCTGAGTCCTTGACGAGGGGCAGGTTCAGTTTGGTTCGGCTGCTGTGAGATGTTGCAGCTCATTTAAACCAACAGACTGTGTACACAGGGGGCTGTAAGTAGGATTTATTTCCTTTTTAGCTCTCCAGTCAGTCTGAAATAGAGGGGTCTTTAGGCTCTATAGTCCTGAGCATACAGGTACGCTTGCAAGTGCGTTCATATACATTTAGTGGGCAGAAAGTACAATGTACCAGTCGTTCTTCTTGCTGGTCTACATTTAAGACACTGAGTGAAAGGAAAATATGTGTTAAAGGCACAGTGTGTGGGGAAAAAGTAGGCTGTGATGACTAAAATACTACTTTCTGAAGGAAAGTAGTTACCATATGAAATATTTCATAATCCAGAGAAACCTCACAGATCTCAGTTTATCCCTCATCTCTCAAAATATTGTACATGTAAATCATCTGCTTAAGACATGTGTGATTCAGCTTGAGCTTGAACTTGTTCCTTACCTTGTCAGTTGCAATATGGGCAGCTTCCAGAGAAATAAATATATTCCAGAGTGGAGATTCCACAAATAATGCAAACCCTGATGTGCTTAAATTTGACACAGGACATCATTTCCATTAAAAATACTGCTTATAAGAATAAACACAGAGAAAGCACATTCTATATACTTGGTCAGAGACTGTTTCCTGAATGACTGAGCCTTCTCTGATGTATCTCATAAACACATTTCATTTTATATATGAAATGATGTATTACACAGCCCTACCAAATAGGCAGACTGGGTTTTGCTTTTGAAAAAAATATAATTTCAGTCATTACACTTGCAGAAGTCCTCCTCAGTCAAGACTCAGAGAGCAAGCGTTCTGTTGACACCACAAGAAACTTCCACAAGGTCAGAAAGCTGTATTGAGTAACTGTATTGAGAATGTAGTAGCAATCACACATTTTAATGGGCATCTACCATATCTTATTGCCAGTGTTTATATATTGAGTATTTGGGATCAAAATGGAAAAAAAAAATAAATTCGACTATGTCTGTCCCCAAAAAAGCATTGCACAACCAGAGCTTTTTTCATAGTTGCAACGGTGAGTCTTGGCAAGTAACAAAATGACAAAAAGGAGTCCAAATCGTGTTAAGAGATGGAGAAACAGAGGCACTGCGAAGCTGAGATGTTTTTCAGGCCCCTCATAGGCTGATAGAAGATCTGAGAACAGCACCAGTTTAAAAGCTACATAAAACAGCTGTGTGCCAAAATATGCCCTGTATTACAAGTCCAAAATCAGAAGGATTTTATTCTATTCTGTGGAAGCTGGGTATGTTTTTCATGAGGCCTCATGGTCAGAAAATATAAAGTTATTATATGGTATAAGTGTAATCAAAATAAAGCTTGAGATGCTGAATTTCTCTTTAGATCATTCTCCTTCACTTAAAATACTGCAGGCTTGAGAAAAGTTGGACTACAACAGCGAGGGGAGTCTTCCCTAACCAAGCACCCCCTGGGGTGTAAGCATGATTCTTTGCATGAGCTATTTATAGGAATACGACCTGTGGCAGAACGTTGGCCTCAGATAATACACTATGTACTTCTTCGCAAACAATCTGAGAAAATCCATTATTACTGTAGGATTCTGGGAGTATAACTAAGTAATAAGTATGCATTCATGAGTGAGAGAAAAACATACATTAATATTTGGTTGTTTGCCAGCAATATGCAAAAAGTTTACCAAAATTATGAAAGAGAGCAAAGGTTATCTTTCATTTGTACAAACTGACTTTAATGAATCTAATTAATTTCTATATCTTGTTGTTTCTGGCAATAATGAATACAAAATTGTGCCAAACATATACTATGAATTTGATACAAAAAGCTTTGGCAGCTTCACATTCAATAATTCACAGCAACATGCTGAACCCTAAGAACTGTTCCTTCTGTGATGCTGTAGTGCAAATTAGAAAGATAAATTGGAATTTAACCGGGCTGGATAAATGAGCCCATTACCAAGGGTTTAGTTCACTGTCATTTTGAGATGACAGTTAGACAAAAGATCTGTACTTTACTTGATATTACAAATAAGTCATCATTCTAGAATTTTTCACGCAGATATGCCTTTGGAATGAATAATTTATTCATTCCCATTATCTTAGTATGTTTAGGCAATATTTTTCAGGCTGTGTTATCAGCAGAAACACAAACAAGCAGGATGCCTGTGCCATGGTAGGAGACCATTGCAAGGTCATGGATAGCCATAAATACTCCCTTCCAGTTTCTGTGCTTGCATCACTGCCTCTCTTCTGTTCCTTCTTTATCTTCCTGGAAGGGTTATTTGGGCAGAATTCACATACTACATTCAACAAATCACATAGGGATGGTTTTGAAAAATGGATGCCACTATGCCCTCATCACCATGATATGTAGCATAGATATTTGGAAAATTCTTCTTATTCCACTCATTTTCAACAACTACTAAGCAGGTTGTCTATGAGCAATCACGAAGAGTCCATGCTTCATAGGAATCCCCTATGACAGGTTTATATGTTTTCTGGGATTAAAAGAAATGTCTGAATTTCTCCTCTGGAGGGAGCCTAAGTCCCGAGTCATGGGTTTGTTTTGATTTTTCCCTCAGTGAAACAGAGGCCAGTGTCTCCAATGAATTCCCCAATTCCCAGGATAGTTTCTAGAATCAAAAAGGAAAAACTACTCTTACGCTGACTTGAGGCGGTGTTGGCTGGCTGATATACGTCAGATATTTGACTTCCAAGGCAGAACTCAATATATCCGCACACTATCTCTCAGTACCATGGACATACACAGACCCAAAGGCATGAGAGCTGGTGGGTGAGCAAGTGCTTCTCACAGGTCCAGAAAATTGTGTTGCAGATCAGGAAAACCTCTGCCAGGAGAACAAGTTCTTCAAATGGGAGTGATTCCAACAAATGCAGCCATATAACACGTGGGCTTCCTCCAGGCAATGACTGTAAAATCACTGAATCCTTACCACAGTAAAGACACCCTCATCATTTATTTAGCTTTATATAGTCTCTCAGAAATCTTGGATGGTGCAGTTGCGCTCGGTCTTCTTTTAATCATTTGTATTGAAAATTTTCCAAAGAAGAATTACAATTCTAACTGCTCAGTCCTCCCACATCTTAGGGGTTACCTTTATGAATGTTTCCCAGAATGCTCATCATATCCTTTCACCTTAAACTATCTTTCTGAACCCTAACAGATAGCCAGGACTACACCTGAGCTGCAGGCACTGTGACTGACCCTTTAACCCATCCATTATTCCACAGCTGTAACAGGGAGCACACTTTAAATTCACCTCTGATGTGCTTTCATGACTCCCTGTAAACAAATCAATCACCTGCTTGCCTTTTCCCTGAAATTACAGTCACCACTGAAAGAAAAGGGATCTGCATACATTAGATCTTTTCTGGAGCTTGGCTTTATTACCCTGACAAGAACGTACCATTCCAGGCTGTCATTTCTTGCACGTTCAGCTATAGATGGGTTTCCCAAAGGTCAAGTTATCTCATCCCAGAGAATATCAGTATAGATTGAAAAGTGTATAATAGTGTAGCTGGTGTAGCTCTCCAGTGAGACAGCAAGGCTGACTGAAGCAGAATTCAGAGGTCATTTTCTTCTGGTTTCAAAAATATGCCAAATCAGAAACCCGCAAAGCAGTGACATGGTGTAAGTCACTAATCTTTATGAAATGTTATACACTGGAATTAGGTACTGGGTAAGGTGCCAAGTTCAGGAGGGCAATACAATAATCAGTGTTCAGCAGAAACCATGGATGGTCCCTTGTCTCATCTTCCTTTGTGAATATCTACAACAGGACATGTGCTCAAGAGTACCTGCAAAAAAAAAAAAAGTTATACTGCAGCAACCATTATTCTTCAATGCTCTCTACTCACTAAGCCTCTGTCTGTCCCTGCTTTTTGCAGAATTGCAAAGTTACAGGGTTTTACTGCTCCTCCGCCATCAAAGTCCTTATACAAGAACATAGTGAAGCTGAAGAAAGATGTTTTTTTCAAACCTTCAGCAAGTGCTACCCACAGGGCAGCATCTTAGTGGCAGTAGAAGGAAGAGCAGGCCGTTCTTCAAAGATACTTGAAACATGGACTTGCTCTTATTGACTCCACACATGAAAGGTAAGCGAAACCTCTGTACACCACTACTACCTCTGTGATCTGAAAGCTGTCCTTGAGAGACTGAGATACATTGATCAAAGAATCATTTAGAGACAGAGACTCTCATAGGTCAGCTCCATTCTATGCCCAAGCTCTAGATGAGAAGGTTTGTCTATTTGAAACCTTTGCAGTACACCACAAATACTTCTAACTGTGCAACTCTGACCAGTAGCAACAGCCAGCTGCTGAGAGGTGTCTTTGTGAAGCTCCCAAGTGGAAGCAGAAAAGCCATGCTAAAGAAAGAATGTGTGTAAAGAAGCATTTTATGCCAGCATTTGGACCCCCCTACTGCCTTCTTTTTTTTTTTTTTTTTCCTGACAATATAAAAGAGCATTCTTGCAGGTAATACAGTCACACAGCTCTCTGTCATTCTTTGTACTGTCTCTGGCCTAAGACCGTACCAGCAAAATGGACTGGAGAAAGAGGTTACTAGGCTGTAGACTTTTCTGGTTGCTGTCACCTGTGAAGAAACTGATTGGAATATGTCAGGCAGCCAAGAAGATGAAATTCACATATGTTACTGTTGTGCCCTTGTTTGGGATGCCCAAGAGTTCAGGAAGCAGATTTTCTCACCTTCTGCTAAGGCTAAGGTGCAGCAAACAATCCTGTGTCTTGCAGGTGAAGCCTCTGAGAGCTGTAATGATCATCCTACATACAATAAGATGTAAGACAAATTCAAAGCTTCTCGGAATTCCGAAAGAACGTGGTACAGAAAAAGAACATGGGGCCTGCCTGCTTATTCTTGCATATAAGAGAATAAAGCCCTCAAGAATGATTTATTGAAGATGATTTTAACATTAATTCTATGTAGTAATGACTAAATGCTTCTTCTTACACAGTTGACCATAATGAGTCTTTTGACATTAAGATGTTTGCAATTCTGAATCTAAAATTGGCTGATTCCCCCTTAATTCCATAAAATTCAGTATAAACCCATAAATATATGATTTCTCTATATAACGTTGTATAACATATAATTTTTACCCCTCATTCATTTTTTGTTCTTGTGTTTTTATTCCATGCAGCAATTGGAAGTTGTGGAACAAATAGAATATTCTTGCTTACTTTCTTCTTTCAGGAGTGCAGCAGTGATTCAGTGTTGTATTAGAAGACCAAAAAAAGGAAGATTATGTCCCTTGAGCCAGAGATAACAAGTTGTCACTGTATGTGGTGTAACAGCAACTGTGCTAGAAAGCCAAATCCAAGACTGTTATCAAAGCAGGAAAGGCTGCTTACAAAGGGCAACACTGCAATGTTTTGAAATGACATAGTAGAACATTTGTGTTTAAAGAAAAGAGCAAACCCAAGTAATTTAGTTATTATTGTGTTACTGTAAGAAAGATGCAAGGAGTTTGGATCATACAAAACACAAACTCCCATTTTATTAAAGGTTATGTAGAAACCCTGTCTAGAGGTAAACCTTTCTGAATAGCAGCTGGTGTCTAAACTGCCCCTACTTGTGCAGTTCCCCTACTTTCCTGTTGAATGTTGTAACCTTATTGATGCTATTGTTCCTAAGCCTGATTTATTTAGGAGAGATGAAAAGGGAATGTTGGCAAGTTTAGGTTGGTACAGATGAGTATGGCCCAGAGGTCAGTAGGCCTGAAGCTAAGCCTATGTTAACATATTTTTTCTGAACTAAGCCTGATTAAACCACCAACTATGGTTAGTTTCCAACTTTCGGCACTTTTTACTGCATTTATAAACCTAAAATAGAGTTTATAACAACTTCACTTAAATGCCTGAGAGCTGCCAGGCTCAATGATATTTTGCAACTTTCTATTTGCAAACAAGCAGAGAACATGGTTTTATTTGTGTAGCATTTGGGGAATAGCTGGTTTCATATAGATTTAATGTGAAGCTGCATATTTGTCCACAGATAAGAAATTTGCTATTTGTTATTCATCATTCTTTAGCTTAAAATATGGGAATAATATTTTAGGAATTCTGTCAGATGCCCAGAGCAGTCAATCAATCATGTTAAAACATCAGTTTAAAAGGACTGAGTTCTAAACTCTATGAAAATCTAATTTAAATAAGCAAATCTTTAATGCAGATTTGAAGGGATATGCCTTGTTTTCATACTTTATGTATTTCTGAAAGGCATTTCTACTCCATGAATGCAAAGCTTCTCGTCTTACGCTCCTCAGATAAAACATTGCTGACCAAGAGCACAGAGAGCCAAGACATCTGCCATATGTTGAGAAAAAGCTGACCCCATCCTTCAGGGTCATCCAACAGGGAACTTGCTCTATGGGGTTGACCATACAAATGGCTAAGGGCTGCCTGGGAGGTAATGAGTACTTTGCTCATTAAGGCATATGGGCCTCAGTCTCCTTTATCCTAATGCTGCTGGATTGGAACACATCTTTGAAGGGAGGGCAGCTACTTTTACACTCTCTTTAAAGCATCTTTAAAGAAAAATTGGACCCTATGAGAAGCTGAAAGTATTTAGCACCCTTCAGCGTCAGCTTCCCTGCTGTTTCTTTTTCTGGCTGTTACTTCAGCCTGAAAACAACAAGTTTGTGCAGTTCCATGTAGAGATCATTTTATAGACTTAGAAATCTATAAAGAAAATTGCAGAGGGGCTAGGAACTTCAGAGATCAGTAGAATCACAGCAGTGCTCCTGTATAACTCGTGGCATGCCGCAGCAGGGGGTGCAGTCACATGCAATCCAATTTCTTTGGAAAGGTGACGGAAGACAGGTTTTATCATAGGCATACCGCTCTACTTCTCAAGTGCAAATATGGATCTGCATAATTTATAGCTTAGCATTCTTTTAAGATTTAATTTTTATTCTCTCTCTCTGTACAAAGACATGTTGTCTGAATAATTGCAACAGGGAAGCCTGTGTTTGGAAGAGACATCTAGATTATGCTGTGAGGCTTCCAACAAGTTTGCACACTGTGAGCATTTCAGCTATTTCCATTTCCAGTCACCACACGGAGAACTTTCTCTCATAAACAACTATTTCCCAAACTCAGAAACCTTAGATAGGAGTTGTCTGTTTTCACTCACACCAAGGATGGGTAAATCTGTTCAGACAAAAGTAAGATGTGGAAGAAGCATCTATCAAAAAAACCTCAGTCAGCTCTGCATATAGCCAGTTGGGAGGTAGGATTTCACCTGGTCCTCAGGGACACCCGGTTGCTCAGGGACACCTCGTAAATCAGAGGCAGAACAGAGCTGTGGGCCCTGGATGGATCCTGTCTGTTTAAGCTGCAGGCTGGGACTAGAAATCTGAAGAAGGAAATACCGCAGGGTAAGTGCTCTCAGAAAAATGCTGATGCTCTCAGAAAATTAAATCATTAGGAACATCATACAAAATCTGCTTTTGTGACATTGTCCATGGGATTTCTTAGAACAAAACCTTTTGAAAACATGTACAATAGAGGAATTATATTGCTAATGAGTGGGAGGAACTTGTCTTCTGACGAACTGAGGATCACTTCCTTGGCTTTCTTCGTAGCCTAGAACAAATTATCTGGAGCTTCATTTTCTTTCAGTAGAGCTGTTCCTCTCCTACATCCACAATAATCTATCTTCCTGGCTATAAGTAATGTGAGGAGGTTTAATGTTTATCTTTTCAGTGATAAATAAATTCACCTTCTCTGTAGGCTTGTGTACCCTCCTGATACGAGTCTTTTGTTTGAAAAGGAGGATGCTATTCATGGAACAAATGCTTCTCAGAAATAACACTGTAAAGTAAAAGCTGACCTTGAAAGCAGCAAGGACATTTACAGTTTCCAGTGATGAGGCAATACATGACAGGTGAAGGGAATACCTGGAAAAATGTCAGGACGGAGTGGAATGGTTCATACATTCTCTCTGCAGAGCAGTTGAGGGTCAGCAGCTCAGCTGAGTTTTGGAAATGCGTGAAGTAGGGAAGTGTTCAAAACCTCATTAAGATGTTCACTGTGGCTGAAAAGAACCCATTTTCTATTTGCCTATGACTGAAGACCAGCTAAAAATAAAATTGCTAGGAAAAGGAAGCATTAGGTTACCCTCCTAGACCATCCACTTCCTGGGGCAGCATTGTTCTCAAAAATAAACCTGCTTTTTGACATAAGATAATTTTGGAGCTTGGGTGATTTTGCTTTTCAAGGAATTATTATCTGTGGAAGAAAACCCAGCCTCCTGACACAGCCAAAGTTACGCTGACTATTGTATAACTATGTGGACTGCTGTACTGTTAAAGACCATCTGATTCTCCACAGCTCTGCACTCAACGTACCACTGTTCTGGCTGCTGGTAGCATGTGGTATCCATAGACACAGGTGTAACGGCCCCAGACAGAGGTTAGTTTTTGGGCTGAGGCAGCCAGAACACAAGCCCCCTGGCTCAGCTTTGGCTACGGTGCACACATTAGTCCAATACGAAGAAGACATCAAGCCTTCCCTGACCTGCTTCCTTGATTCTTCCTGTCCTCAGGGGCCACCATCAATACAGACCTGATGCACTGTGACCTGAGCAGCAGGAAAGCCACTTGCCTTCTACTTTTTTCTCCTTTCAGACACAATGTTTACCTGAATAATTCAGCTCCATCATATGCTCTCCTACTACTGATTTTGACCGCAGACATGGAGATGCAGGGGAACCCATTTCATCTATGTTGCAGGAGTACAGCTTCAGCATGCCTGGGAAGGCAGCCACGGTGCTTCAGTCTGTCCAAGAAAGCCTTGAAGGACTAGAGAGGCAGACAGGGCTTCTGCCAAGGGCCCTTGGACCCTGTTCTCCACTGTCTTGGTGTCCTAGCCCTTCAAGTACCAGGTGAATACAAAACAACATGTATCCCATGGAGCAGTGAGTGCTTATACCTCTTTGAGATGCATGGTGATTTACAATGCAGTGGAAAAGCAGGACTTCATATCTTTCTGAAAAGCTTAAGCTGTCTGTGATTGCATGTCTCTTCTAAACTTACGGCGGTTTGAGGGTGGCTGATGACTTTCTGTGCCCATGTCCCTGCCAAACAGACCCTGATGGGACCAAGAGATGGGTTCTGAGCTGATCCAGGAGAAACACGCACCACGGGCTCAGCTGTCATTTGACTCCACATCCTATTACCTATTTCCAGCATTGTCTGCTATCTGCCTTCCCTGGTGCCTTGTGTATTAAAGAAGATAACTCAGCGCTGCTGGAATAAATATAGCACACAGCTCTCCTGTCAGGGTGCTTACTTCATTAGTCAAAGAAAAAAAATGTTTCTCATAGTTTTTCTCTTTGTAATTTTCCCGAAACTTTTTCTGCTGGAGGCCCTGTATATGTACTCAGCCATAGCACATATTGTCTAAAACAGTATTTGAGCTCACTGTAAGTAACCTTTTCAGCAGCACTACTTTGGAGGAAGAAAGGAATGATATTGGGAGGACTGAGAGCTGAAAGGTGCATGACTCTTCCCCACAGGGTTCATCCAGGAGGAGATTCACATTGGGTTTTGGACCAAGCCAGCCAACAGTGAAGTTTTGGAGGCAATAGCAAGGTTTTGTAGTCAGGCAACAACCTCTGTTACTGGTAATGGTGTCCATTTGTTGCCAGAACAAATCTAGGCAAGCTGCTGAAGGAGAAGTGGTGATTCTTGCCTGTGATTTCTGATGTCTCTGTTCCCCATTCATCATGTGCCTGGATCACAGGGCACACGGCCACTGCAGTGCCACATCTGCAAGAGGATGGGTACGCTTGGGTCCCTAACCCTCCCATTTCTACCCACAGGGAAGTATGGATAAAAGGCCTTTTTTAACAGCTTGGAGGCTGGTTTTGCAGCTGAAGGCTGCCATGGGTGTATACCACAAGGAAAATCTTCGCAAGTGCAGCTTATTTCAAATATTTCAAATTTTAACAAGGTTTAAAGGGACACTATGCCTAGGTCGTATGGTCTCCTTTTTGTTTCTTCGTTTAGATAAAATAAGCTTGGAATATTTATTTTGTTTTTTCTTTTAAATTATTTGTCTTGCAATTTCCTTTCCCACTAGAAATATAAGCACTGCCTACTCTCTGTTCCCCAGAGGACTATGGATAACTGAAGAACTCACACATTTATATCGTCAGGAGCACAAAAGCAGTGAGAAGTGAGAAAGAGGACATAGATTTTTAGCCAGGTTGCTTAAAACTCTTTCCCTTGACTGTTTTTGTTGACTCTTAATTAACTCAAGCACCTGCCAGACAGTCGGGGCTTGAGAAAACTCTACAAACCAGTTTCTCAGTCCTCTAGGAAGACATTAAAAAAAAAAACCAAACTGGAGAAGGCAGCAGATTGCATCTCAGAAATAAGCAATGAATGGCAAAGAAAAATCTTTATTCAAGTTTTGCTCTTCTTTATGCAAAATCAAGCAGAAAAAAGCATACAAACTCTTTGGCTTTTTCTTTTGTGCTTTTGTGTGCATATATAATACTGAATGACATGAAGTAAGATATTGGAGGTCAGGAAGCTTGTTAAACAAGTCTTAATATGGAATGAATCCTGCTTTTAACAAAATAATTATGAGTAACATTACTGCTCAGGAAGACTGGAAGGCGTCTTCTCTGCAAAAGATACTGTAGTATATTTAAAGTGGCAACTCCTACATTTAATCAGAATTTGCAAGGGATTGCCTCACAGAAAAATATTAACTAAGAAACAGGTTGCTGCAAAACTGGGTTGTATGATTTGTCATGCCAGATGTGGTTAAATTGTAGTTTATGATCAGTGGCCTACATACCATGCTTAAAGAGCTGCACTCTCTTTCAAATAATAAGTATTAGGGTCACCTTTCTTTCTCCTGTTCTGAAAGGGGCTGTCTCTGGATGGCTGATTGCTGAGCCAAAACCAGGGAATTTTCTTGATGTTAATGGAATAGGGCAGAAGATAGCATGTGAATCCAATTTTGAGGATAATGAGTCTGCTCTCCACTTTCCAGAGCTGGCAGGCTGTTCTCAAATAGAGCTGTAACAGCAGATTTTTCACATCCCCTGCCCTTTCCAGGGGTCACTTGACCTGGTGTACACTTGTCAAATGGTAAAGATTGCAAGAGAGTTGAGACATATCCAGGGTGTTGGAAGAGGTATCAGGTGGATTTTTCTCTCACAGTAGAGGAATTTTTTGGGACTCCAGACAGAAAAAGCATATGACCATAAGAAGAGTTAGAGCAGCAGGCTGGTTCTGAAATGGTGATGACCGTAGGTGCTATCAGGGAACCAGTAGGAGGAAGGTGGAGAGTATGTTGAAGCTCAAATACATCCTCCGTTTCTCATTCTCATTTTCTCATTTAGCATGTGCTTGTGCTAAATAATTAGCTATACCTTTTATTCAGCTATACCTAACTGATGTGTGATAGTGTGTATCGGGGACTGCTGGTTAAATGAAAACATGTAGATTAAGGTGATGCTGAGGTTTGAAAACATTTATAAACAGTGATGTTTAAAAAGTATTGTTCAAAAGCCCTGAGTTAGGCAGGCAACTCCTCTGAAAATTCCAGAAACATTGACATCTCCCTCCTTGAGTTCCAGCCGAGGTACAAAAAATGGCAGAAAGTAAAAAATGAGGTACCTAACTAAGCTTAGTTTTATGAGAGGAACCCTTGCTAACCAGGACACATCCTGGAGATTATCACTGTTAAAGGCTGGATACACGTGCATCTGACCAGTTCTGTGCTTGGATCTCTCACTTCACAGGGGGAAGTGTTTGTCTTCATGGGAGATGTGGTATGTTCTCAAGGAGTGGTTGCTAGGCTGGCTAGCACTAGATTGAAGGATGAGGGAGATATGTCTCCTCTCCTCATGGAGTAATGCACAACGCTCTGGAAACTTTTGCTAAGGTCAGCTCTGTGATAACCGTGCCTGTGTAAATGTACATCCCAGGGAGAGGCATAGATGTCTGTGCTTTAAAGCGGGACTAGGAATGATGTGGAGCCAAGGAGCATCTTTGCACCTGTGATTCCTGCAGGCCGTGCTGAGCTAAGTCTGTGGTAGAGCCAGGAATGGTAGTGGAAAAGCAGTTGGGATGAATTCTAGAGAACTTCAGTAAAAAATATCAAATAGGAAATGGAGCATTTCAGAAACAGCTGCTGGAATAAGGGTTTACACTGTCTAACAGACAGTCCATCTTCTCTCATGCTACATAGGTGGGCTCTAAAGGCAGTGTAAATTTTCCTCCTTTGCCTAACAATTATTTATATTAACACTGAGATCATATGCAGTCATGCTGCTGAATCTCCCGTCCAAATCTTTGTTTAATATCACAAGCACAGTTTCTGCCAGTGTTTTCTCAAGAGAAATCTCTATTTCATGAAACAATTAAATTTAAATTTGTTTGGTGGCCTGAAAGTCCTCAACCTTATTTCAGGCTTTTAAACACAGTGGGAAGAAAATGATTCCTCAGAAATGAAAATAGAGTTAAGTTGGGGATAAATATCCTAAATTGTAATCACAACTACAAATCCTCTTTCAGGAACAGAGAACAACCAGGAGACGTTGTGATCCAGACTGACAAGGGATGAAACTGGCAGTACTGGTTTACAGAATCTAGCACAAGCATGTTGAGCACAGCCAGTGAAAGAAAAAAGGAGATGCTAGGCTGAAGTGACAAAATCAAACAACAAAATCTGATTTGCTAAAACAATCCATAAGAGGTAGAGTTCCTTCTTAGGGAGAAAGGTCACCAAGGTGCGGAGTCCTGTGCTCAGTTACTCACACTGTAGCAAAAAATATGTGGTGGCAAATGATAAAATCAATAATATGGAAGTACTGACCACAAATTTTTTTTTACCAGCAGTAAGCAAAAGCCACATCCTTTCATCCTGATTGATAGGAACTCTAGAAAATTGTGGGGACTGCTTAGGAGTTTGAATGCCAGTAGCATTATAACTGTTACAAGACAAGGCTTACTTCTGGACCCATTGTCCTATTTTCTGATCACAGTTACACCAATGTAGAAAAGCAATTGTGCAAGATGAGAGCTATGCCTCATCACAATATGAGGTAAGCCTTGTGGAAGCTGTGCTAGCAGATTTTAACAAGCGGATAACAAGGTACTTTAATGTGTCTAAGATGTGGTTATGAGTGGCCAGCTCCGCAGGAGGATTTATTCTGGGAAGAGAAAACAGGGTCAGAACCCAGCTACACAGATGATATAAGCAAATCACCCCCAGAGAAGACCAGCCTGGCCTGGAAGTCTTTCTCTGACTGAGAAAGGTGCCTGACTACATTGTACATTTTCGTTTGCAACTGGCTCCACTGACACTAGACTTCCCAGTTCATCACCTTCAGGGTTTTATGCTTCTTCTCAGCATTGCAACACCAGCCAGCTAAACTGGGAGCTAAACTGATTTTGAACATCAGCTTTTAGAAGACACTTTGTCAATGTCTTGCTAGTTTGTATTTTGTCTTTTTCAATGCTTTTTGAACAGGCAGTTTAATATCACGTATCTAATACTGTGGATAGCTCTGGTTTCCTCTGGCACTGTGTCCTATAACTGGCTTCTCATGGCTTGTAATGCCTTATTCCCATCTCTGATACATTCCCTACCAAGCTTCCTGCCTGCCCTGATCCAAAGGAGCAGCGCATTTTCTGTTGTACATGGCCTGAAACTTGGTCTTCAGTGACAACTGTTTTTTCTTACACAGGTTCACTGGTCTGTTTTGCCTGTTCAGTGGAAAGGATGACCAGGAGCAGCTGAAAACAAAATATTGCTCTTTTTTGTGTGTCACATTTTGGCCCATGCAAAGGACGGAAGAGTGAGAAAGGTTTGCTGTCACTGCAGCTCCGCTGTTACTCTTCTGCTGCTCTTCAGTTGTGTCTGTGGAGAGACGATGCCACAGCACGGCCAGCTGTGAAAGGGCTTTTGCCAATGCAGTGGCTTTTTCCTGAATGCAGTCCCTGCACAGATAGAAAACACAGTGAGAGGGACCATATCTGACTGGGAATTCTTCTGTAAATTCATATTTTTCTTTTTGGATGTAAATGTTCCTGGTCAGGAAATGTTAGCCAGGTCTAGGATAGCTGTAAGACTTGGCTGGAAGGAGAAAAGAGAAAACCTAATCTTGGCTAGAGAAAACAAGAAGCCTGGGGCAGGGAGGAGAAGCCTGGGGAGGTGGAGAAGCCACCAGAGTTTTTCCAGCTGGACCCAGCAGGGATAGGCTGCATGTGTTTCTCCTTCTGTGCCTGCTTTCCTGAACAGGAGGCAGAACACCCCTCTCCCAGGCACCCCTCGGTGCCTTCTGACGTGTCCTGTGCGTCACCTCTGAAGGGCAGCAGTCCCCTCAGATGGGGAGAGATGTCCTTCTCTGCTTTCCCGGGGGTGCTTGAGCAGATTGCATTCTTCAGGGCAGTTAGTTTTTGTCCTGAATTACAAAGAACAGCTTTATAAGGTTACTCAAACAGTGGTTTATCCAGAGGAACTCATGTGTAGCTTGTGACCTGATGGCATTGCGGCTGACTCAAATGGGTTTTGAATGCTCACATACGGTGTTACTGAGTCTGACCTTTGTTGTTCAGTGCAGTTTCATGTCGGTTGGCAGAGTGTTGAAAACGTTTCTTCAGTATGCCGCACCTTCAACACCACACATGAAAACAATCTTTTAGCTCCTCCCTCCCAGTTCACGATATTTATTTAAGCATAACAAGAAATATCATGAGGAGAAGAGATTTTTAGTTGTTTTGCTCTATTTAAAAGCCCTTAGACTTATGAGTGTGGTGGTGGGCTGACCCTGGCTGGCAGCTAAGCCCCCACCCAGTCCCTTGCTCACTCCCCCGGAGGATGGGGCATAGATTTGGGAGGGCAAAAATGAGAACAATTCATGGTTCAAGATCAAGACAGTTTAATAAGTGAAGCAAATCTGCATGCACAAGCAAAGCAAATTAAGGAATTTATTCTCTATTTCCCATCAGCAGTCAGATGTTTAGCCGCTTCCTGGAAAGCAGGGCCTCAGTGTGCATAATGTTTACTTGGGAAGGCAGATGACATGACTCTGAATGTCCCCCACTTCTCCCAGAATTTAGTGCTGAGCATGATGTCATATAGTGTGGGATATCACTTCAGTCAGTTTGGGTCAGCTGTTCTGGCTCTGTCCCCTCCCAACCCCTTTCCCATGCCTAACCTGCTCGTTCTGGGGCCAGAGTAGGACAAAGAAAAGGCTTTGGTGCTGTGCAAGCACTGCTCAGCAAATAGCTAAAACAATGTGTGTTATCAACACTGGTTCAGTCACCAGTCTAAAACATAGCACCATACAGGCTGCTATGGAGAAAATTAACTCCATTCTTGCCAAACCCAGTACTATCTCCACCTCTTATTCAATACCATTTACATCATGCTCAGGTGCCCTACTATCCAATATGTCCTTGCTATCTAATACCAACCCTTCCATCCTTTGAGATATATATACAGATATCATTCCTGTGGTCTATGGGCCACCCTGTAAAACAGAATGATAGAATGATAGAATCATAAAATCATTTAGGTTGGAAAAGACGTTTAAGGTCATTGAGTCCAACCATTAACCTAGGACTGCCAAGTCCACCATTAAACCATGTCCCTAAGCGCCCCACCAACACAGAATCCATAGCTCCAGGAATGGTGACTCAACCACTTCCCTGGGCAGCCGGTTCCAATGTTTGATAACCCTTTTGGTAAAGAAAATTTTTCCTAATATCCAATCTAAACCTCCCCTGGCGCAACTTGAGGTCATTTCCTCTCGTCCTATCACTTGTTCCTTGGGAAAAGAGACCGATGCCCATCTCACTACAACCTCCTTTCAGGTAGCTGTAGAGAGCAATAAGGTCTCCCTTCAGCCTCCTTTTCTCCAGGCTAAACAACCCCAGTTCCCTCAGCCACTCCTTGTAAGACTTGTGCTCTAGACCCCTCACCAGCTTCGTTGCCCTTCTTTGGACACACTCCAGAACCTCAATGTCCCTCTTGTAGTGAGGGGCCCAAAACTGAACACAGTACTCGAGGTGTGGCCTCACCAATGCTGAGTACAGGGGGACAATCACTTCCTTAGTCTGGCTCACCATACTATTTCTAATACAAGCCAGGATGCTGTTGGCCTTCTTGGCCACCTGGTCACACTGCTGGCTCATATTCAGCCGGCTGCTGACCAACACCCCCAGGTCTTTTTCCACCAGGCAACTTTCCACCCACTCTTCCCCAAGCCTGTAGCGCTGTATGGGGTTGTTGTGACCCAAGTGCAGGACCCAGCACTTGGCCTTGTTGAACTTCATACAGTTGGCCTTGGCCCATCAATCCAGCCTGTCCAGATCCCTCTGTAGAGCCTTCCTACCCTCAAGCAGGTTGACACTCCCCTCTAACTTGGTGTCGTCTGCAAACTTACTGAGGGTGCACTCTATCCCCTCATTGAGATCATTGATAAAGATATTAAACAGAACTGGCCCCAGCAGTGAGCCCTGAGGAACACCGCTTGTGACTGGCTGCCAACTGGATTTAACTCCATTCACGACCACTCTTTGGGCCCAGCCATCCAGCCAGTTTTTTACCCAGCAAAGAGTATGCCCCCTCAAGCCATGAACAGCCAGTTTCTCCAGGAGAATGCTGTGGGAAATGGTGTCAAAATGTCCATAAAGTGTTCATAAAATGTCCATTGAGTTCATTTAGTCCATGCCTTGGGCTGCACCTGTTACAGTGGTCACTGTGGACAGGAGAGGCAGCGTGTTCTTGGGCACCAAAGGCAACTCAGGTTGGGCCACTGCTGCACTTGCCCAGCTTCTTGCAAGGCTCGTCCTCCATCACTTCGAGTAGTTCTTGCTATAGTTCTTCCTATAACATACAACTTGAATTATGGATCACAATAATTTAAAGGTATATTGGAGGATAAATTTTCTAGATATTTCACAGGACAGGAATGTCTGGGCCCCAAGGGCACCACCTGCCCTGCCTGTCCTTGCCCACCCCCCCATGGGGCTCCCACCACCCCGCCCATGGCCCAGGACCCCGTGTCAGCATCTCAGGATTCCCCCCACCTTGCCCATGGGAATGCCTCCTGTCCACTTTTTTTTTTCCCCTCCAGTTTTTCTTTGTTTTCTACTTTCTACATCCAGGTTTCTTGCCCAAACATGAATCTTAGAGATGAATGCTTCAAAGCAACAACAACCAAAAATAAAACCATATTTCACAGTGAAACTGGAATGTTTACACCCATGAACACATTGTCAGGAATAGTTTGTAGGCAGAAATATGGAGTATAATTTAAGCGTGAATGGGGAAAGTAGTTGTTCCAATGGAATGTGGTGTCTGAATATTAATAGAGGATGACCCCTAAGAAATAACTTACAAACAATTACTTTCTCCAACAAGTTTGATTTTGTTAAAATTACTTTTTCTAAACTTTTCTGTCTTCTAGACTGAGTCTTGTTGCCTTATTTGGGCTGAACATTTGCAACATATTAAAATATTGCTTCTGCTAAAGCTTTGAGAGTGAACACTCACACTCAGCAAACCCCCATTAGGTTTTAAGTACTCGGCATTTTGTTGCTGTGGTGTGTTTGCTTTGCCATGGTGAGTGTGCACTTTGTTTCATGCCTACTTTGTAAAGTCACAGTGTGAAGGGTCAGGCTACGTCAAGTCCAATTCCCAGTCAGAGACGAGTGTTACTGTACTTTCTGATGGCTTAATACCAGAAAGAAAAATGACGTCTCGTTCATGTTTCTACACAGCTATGTTCAGACTGTTTAGAATGAGGCACTTGCCCTCACAACATGGGTGTGTAAGAGTTGGGCCAGGATTTTATTCCAAATTGCATGTTTTTGGGTACTGCTCACTAAAGTCTCTGGTTACTGTGATTATTGTTGTACACGCCCTACTCTTGGTGGACAAATGTCCAAAATGCTAAGCCACCGTTTCAATTAACAGGCAAGAAGATATCTTCCTCCTAGTGTTGGCAGGAAAGTTTAATATGGAATTGACTTCAAACCTGCACATATGTGTACCTTCTAAACAGTTTTTTCAAATGAGAGCTTGGCCTATTGACAGGGAAGTTGAGGGAGGAAACTATACTACTATAAGCAAATGTGGGTTTTTTTCCTTGCCAAAGCTTAAGCAAACATCATATTTCTACAGAAAGTTAGAAAGTAATCAAGTCACATTTATTTCTCTGTGCACATTCCATTTCTCTTCTGAATGAACCATTAAAGAAGGAATTGAACAAAGATATGATAATTTCTTCCTGCTGCTACCAATCAAATCTGAAGCAGATGAGGTAATAAAATTGACAAAGCAGCATGAAGGAGGAAGAGAGCTTTGATGTTGGCAACTTGAAGCCAGGAAATACTCCAAATTTTAAAGCTGACGTAATTTGACAGCTCTGATGAAATCATAAGAGTATGTATGCACATTCAGCAAAAAAATATAACGATGAACACTATCTCTCTTGACAGGCTGCTGCTTGAATGGATATTTGATTAATATTATCTGTATTCACAGTGCTACTTGACATGAGCAAATGAATTTCAAAATATCGAGCTAAATGCTTTCATAATTCACCGCTGCAGGAAGAAAACGGTGCAAATGCGACCTGGAAAATTAGTCCTACAGTAAACACAATCCATCACTTTTTTAACAGTTTGGCTCACTAGGGTACACAGGTAAGCTTGTATGTTACAACTATCACTAGAGCACATATTTTATATAAATCCAGCTTAAATGCCTATAGAAGTTTAAAAAAAAAATGTTTTACTGGTTTGTTGAGTAGGGTCTTTATCTGAAAAAATACTATCCTGTTTTGTGAATTCTAGGCTATCATTTATTCAAACTCACAATCCCTAAATAAATTCTCTCTTTAACAGTTTAGAGGAAAGAAGATCCAAGACAAGAGCTGTCCTATCAGCAAGCAGTAATTTTGCAAAGAGCAAGGTTATAGGAGTAAATTCTGGGACACTTATTTTAAGCAGTTTTCCTTATGCTACCTCCCAACATTACTACAAGCACTGTTTTGTTCCTGTTTCTAGGGATCCATTTAGAGTATCAGGGAACCTTCAGTTACACTTTCCCTCTCTTGTAATTTTTGTTCCAGAATTCAAGCTGCAGTTATTTGGTTTGGCTCCTTCTGGAAGCTGTCAGTGCTGTTTCTGGTCGCAACCAGCATCGTAGTATGGGAAATAGTGCACTTTCGGCTTAAAAGAAAGGAAGTCCATCTAGGGTGTGTCTGTATTCTGACAATACCTGGGTGCAGGATAGCAGTCCTTTGGAACAATTGCAGCTGGGTGCGATCTGGAAAGAGCTGCTCTGAGACTTCTCCAGTCTGTACTAGAAATTCAGTTCTCAAAGGGCTTAGAAATGGAGGAGGTATATCACCATTGCCTTTTTTTTTTTTGCTTCTGGCCAAGGAACACTGATATAGGTGAAAGTATGAAACAATTGGTGAGAGGAACCAAAACCTGAAGATGATGTTCCTGCAAGAAAGCATTCTTATGTTTTTCTTGAGATTTTTACCTTGCAAATCATGGTGTAATATTCAGGTGCTTATGCATCAGTGTCTAGTACTTTTTGAGATGCCTCGGGGCACCTGAGACATTCATAAGGCTGCAGGTAAGTCATGGATCCTGCAGGAGACCTGTACCCTTTTAGACAGAAAGTTGTTGGCCAAGTGGGAAGCAAGGGAGACTTAATTGGCACCAGAAGTCCTATGTCTATTTGGAAGATTCCTGTCTAAATCGTCTCTCAGGTGAGTGCCCTGTGGTTGAAAGGACAGGGCAGAGCAGAGAGAAGGGAGGTACATGTATATGTATTCATAGAATGTATTCTGTAGGTTAGAGAAGATGTCCCATATCTCTGCCATAGGTGCTAATATGGAAAATCATCATGTTTTACATAGCATTTTATGAGTGTGCCTTTCAGCATGTGAGTTATTCTTACCATATTTGCTCTGAAAACTTGCTCCTTGCCCTACATGACTCGTGGCCTGGAGAAGAGGAAGCTTGAGCACATCAAGGCATGGATACCTTGTGAGTGAGCACTCATGTAGATATATGCTGGCCTTAAAGACTGAAAGGAGTTCTTTTGCACTTCAGAAGGATTGCTCAAAGTGGAGATTGCTCATAGAGATGTTCTCTGAAAACATGTAAACTATATTACCAAAACTGATGAAGTGACTTAATCACCTTTATTCATAAAAATACATTTAAACACATTTTTCTCTACTGTTCCTTCTAATTCTCACACTGACACTGTCAGTGGCAAACTAATTATGCTGAGGTTCTCTATTTGATAGAACCAAAAGAAGGAACTGTTCATTACAGAACAGTCCATGGAAAAGGAAGCTGTTGTTTTCTTATTTGTATTGTGTTCTCATGTCATGTATGAGAAAATTTAAGTGTGTTCATTTCATTTTTCTTCTGGGAACAGAAAAAGTTGTTGCAGTTTTTGTTTGGACATGTGCTAATTTTCCTTCCTAATCTAGGACAAGGTGGTTTGGAAATGGCCTTAATAGACTGCTCTGGGAACTGTTCCCAAATAATGAACACTATTAAGTAGCCAGACCTAGTTCAAGGATGATGGCTTTGGTAATTCTGTGTAGAGGAACATGCTGGTTTTGCTTTGCAGTATAATTAGTCTGTGCATGAGGCACACCTGCTTTATTTTAAAAGTAAGCCTTAGGTTTGGTGTATGAAAACCAAACATCTGCCATAGAGTTGCTAAAATATTTACCTTTAATACCTGCTTCTCATAAGCTGCTACATATCTTAAGGTAAATTAAGAAAAATGTGTATTGATATTTTAACACTGAATTTATGGTTGTTTGTCGTTTAACTCATAGCTCTTCTCAAGAACTGTACTTTTGACATGCATAAGTCACTTGCTCTAAAAATGCCTTTTGTGTTTCTGAATCATCTTTCACATATTAACCCAAAAGCTTGCTTCTCTCCCAGAATGAGTAGATATCATGCATTTCTCTGCTTAATTGTACTGGGATTGATTGCTCTTGACCATTGCTTGGAGATGTTTACCCCTGAAAGATTTAAGACCAGTTTATCTCCTGTCAATTTCTAACAGAGTAGAAGGCACCGATTGATGGAATGGCTATTTAACACTCCCCACATATGTTGAAACTGCCATAAATTTTCTTTTTACATTGGTATTTACAAGAAAAATACTAAAATATACCAATAGAGTAGATGAGTGTGAAGGTCAGACTGATTTTTCTGCTGTAACAAAAAGCTTAATTCCCTAAATGGTGATACCTTTTACTAATGAGAAGCACTGTTATCCTCTGTCTTTCCTAACTGTGTATTGAGCTTGCTTGGTTTTTACTTTATCTGTGCTACTTACCGTGACAAGAAAATACAATGAATACATTTTATAATTAAATTGCCTCGTTACTTTGTGGAAAACTCAACTGTACTCCTTCAGCTTGTGTTAAAATCAGCAACCTACTGAAAGAAATTGGCATAGTATTTTCATCATTCTGTTTTAAAATGGCAAACTTGAAAAACAAACTAAAACATGCACGATGGCTTTTTGTCACTGAACAGCCTTTAACCAATAACTGATTTCTTACAGAGAGTAGTAGTTAGCAAGAGGGGAAAGCTTGCTCCCTCAAGACCCTAAAAGTGAGGGGGTCAGGTTTTCATGCATTTCCTCTAAAACATTGTACACTCCAGTTATAAGTGTATTTAAGGACATAGCTGTTAAACACAGCAGTGATTTCTTCTGAAGGTCAGAGATATATTTCATAGGAGGAATAACTTTTAAAAATCATCTGCTGCCTGAGTGGAGGTTGGATAGCTGCATAGGTTGTTAATTCAATTTCTGTCAATACACTTTTTTTTTTCTTTCGTGTGTGTTTTTTTGTCTGGTTTTGGGGTGAAGGGGACCTGAGGAGAAAAGTAGATGTCTTTACGTAAGGCTGTGAAAAATATCCATGAAATTACTGCAATTAAGTATTCATCTTGTCCAGCCAACAACATTATGGAACCATCTTCCATCAGAAAATGAAGATTGTTAAATCAAGAGTATTTCACAGGGATTTCAATAAGAAAGTTTTGAAAATAAATTCATTTCAACTTCATTTTCAGTGAAAAAAGTATATATTCTGTATATTACTATATGCTGTAAAGTATGTTGTATGTTAATAGTTAACTTGAAATACACAGTGCATTGACATAATTATATACGTATAATATGCCATTGTTAAAGTGTTCCAATTTTTAAAAAATAGATTTGCTGCTTTGGGCTGAGAGCATTCTGAATTTCATTCCATGGAAAATTTTGACCCAGTATGATTTTAATTGCAAGATTTGTTTCAGGAGAGAAACAATGAACAGCTCTACATGTAAATAAAGTTCTTCAACAGATGGGGTTGTTTCCTAGAATGAGAAATATTCGGCAACATTATAGTTCTAATCTGTGTTCACATACTTGGCAGTCTTCAACAAAGACATAAACTAGCATTTTTAACGCAGGAAGGCAGTGTTTCTTCCTAATACAATGTTTTAAGGTTAAAAAAAAAAAGAGAGAGAAACTAAGATGGAACTCAAAACCAAGTTGTTCATTTTTCTCTCTTAATCCCTCCTTTGAGTGCATAAATTAAAATACGGTTTTATTTAGTTTTATCCATTTGTCAAGGTAAAGAAAAAGTTTAAATTTGTGCCTGTTTTTGAAAAAGCAGCTAGCAACTAGTGCATGAGGGAGTAACCTTTTCATATAAACAGCTTTTCAGTGCTTATGTATGTTTGCAGAAAATAGCATTTTTTCCCTAGCATCTGTCTGTAATGCCATCTGCTACTATGCTTCAGGCAGCTTTGATTGTGTAAACTTAGCTTTTCAAACAGTTTGCCAAATGTAGTGGTTTTGAACACGTATCCCCATTCATCCCTGCTAAGACATTTGATGGCGTTCTGCAGACCCAATTCAGAATGAACCAGCCTTGACTACAGTGAAAATGTTTCTTGTTTCCTCACTTTTGCTTGTGCCTTCACATGTGCCGCAGACACCAGGACCAGCCTTAGGGGCAGATAACAGTATTCTGTCTGTCACTACAAATTTGTATTAAATACACATCTATAATAATTTTTAGTTCCATTTTTGGGTTTAACACCTGCCTCCACAGTTTAACATCTTTTCCTTATTACATTATTTTGTCACAGCTACTGAAAGAAAAGCTAGTCCCATAATAATGAGTGCCGCTATTACCAGCAACCACACACACTTCTATGTTCCATTGACCTGAAAGAAAACACAAAGTCTTGCCATTTTCTGGACTACTTGGGTGACCATTTCTTAGGCTGTACTTGTATAGCTATAGATCTATTCCTCTGCTGACAAACTTTAAACTTTATGTCATATGACTTATCCCCTGCCTGTCCCCATTGCTGCTTGCAATGTGTATAGAGACAACCTATCTGTACCCACACAATACCTGACACGCTTGTGCAGAATCGGTGCTTGTGGGGTGTATCCCCATTTCCTGAGTCTTTCTGGGAATTTTGCTGTGGGGTGCTGGGTGACAAATTCTTCAAATTCTCTTTTTTTTGCTTTCTTAAACAGCTCCCACCTTAGAACACCCATCTTAGAAGCTGCTTTAGCCCTTGTCATTACTTTTGTCAACACCAGCTTCCTGCACTGTATTTTGATGTGCTTGTAGCAAGGTGAAATAACCAAGAAGAGAAGGTGCTCAGAGACCGAGGCAGAACAGTCAGATAAAGGGTCAGCCGTGTAAATATCATGTTCCTGAAATACTTTTAGGGCTTTATGGAGGCAAAGTTTGAAGGGACAGGTAGTACTTTTGTTTCCCAGCTGAGAGAATTTGCAAACACACCCAGGCTTTTGAACACAACAGCCCTTCTTGAGCTCTGAAGGAGAAGCAGCATCACACTTCAAGCTAAGGAACAGTTGAGTTTAAGTTAATTATGTTAATCCATATAAAATTTGAGAGAAAAGGATGATTTTGAGTGGGTGCTTTGGGAAGCACCTCATCCCATTAATATCCAGGTGATTCTGCCCTTCACTGACCGTGAGTTCATCCTCGTGAGTGCAACACCCCTGTTTTTAGGACTGAGGAAGATGTGTTAGACCACAGAGGGCAAGTGAAGTATCCCACTCGGCTTTCTTGAGATGTCTTGTGCTGTGATCAATACTGATCTCCATCTGAGCCTCAGTGTTTCTGGCTGGAGAGGATCGCAGACCCTGGGAGACACTGTTTTACCCAGTCTATAAACTTCTCTCAGAGGAATTGGATGCCTCTGAGGAACCTGTATGAGGGGCTTGACTCATCCTTCTGGAGCCAGAATACATGAATGAAATAGTCTGCCCCTACACACCGTAACAGCTCTGAGTCATGAGAGGCTAGGGAAATTGGGGAGGCTACCCAAACATGTGGTCAGTGGCCATGAGCTGCCATTTTAGTGAGTGCTGTTGGCTGGGTGGACACTGGAGATGGCCTGTACTTGCACTCTGCAGCTCACAGTTCCACGCGGACATCAAAATGGGTGGCAGCTGAAATGTCCACATACCTGGAAGCCAAGCAGATCCAGCAGGCCCAGGTTTCACCAGTCCTTGCAAATGAGCACAGGGTTTTTAACCTGGATGGGAAGAACCTGAATGTGAGCCTTTTTGCAATGTAGATAAATTCCTAGTGTGAAAACTAGCAAGATAACTTTCTATTCTGTACCTTCATAGCCACTGTGGAAGACGTGAGTGTCTTCTTTACTCACAGCGTGCGTCAATTTTGTGGCTAGACTGTGGTAGGTCGTATGCAAATACAGGAATAGTATTTACACTACAAGAGCTTCTCAAGAATGGTGTAAATCACAAGACAGCTTGTTATGGCAAGTGCAGACTTTCTTTTGCTTCATCATATGGTAAAGAAAAAAAAGAATTTAATATATTCCCATTTCAGAAAGAGCCTGATTTATACATTTTTAATTGCTGCTATGAAAAATGGGGGAGAAAATGTAAAAGTGAACAAAGCTGTAGGAGTTGGTGGAATCAATACACAGATCACAGAGTAGAAAAGCTCATTAAATTCTGATGAGTGAACACCATTTTAAATGTAGATGTTTTGAATCTTGTTAACATACCAAGTTTCACTTTTTGAGAAAGAAGCAAAATAAATAAATGTATATTAATGTAAAATGGATTATCTGTTGGAAGTCTGTAATATGTTCTGTGGAACAAGTAAGTTATCAGAAATTTGCCATTTGAAATTGATTATGAAATGAAGAGAAAAAAATAAACAGCACTAGAATTCTTGTTAACACCAGGAATTAAGGAAGTTGAGGTTGGTGTTTCCTCAGACCAGTTGCTCTTGGGACTTAGAGAACTGGATGTCTTGGAGCATGACTCTGCATATGGAGGAAAAGGCACAAGGAGTTCTCATCAATTGAAGCTGGATGTGTTCTTCAGAGGCGACTGTACAGCCTGAGACAGTGAGTGAAAGGAATGGTAATCTCGCGTGGCTGAAGAATTAAATTCCTTTCAAATGTGATGACAGTGCTATTACTCTAAACAGTGACAGGTGGACCTACGTGCTGTTGTGCAGCCTGAAGGGTCTTAATCCTGCCCTATACTGAGAATGTAAAAGGAAGTAGTATGGAATAACTAGGTGTCAATGCTATAATTTTTGTAGTTTCCTCTAATCCAAAAGGCTCTTAAAGTACTACAGCTGGTAAAGTCTTTACAGTAGCCTGTAGAAGCAATGTAGAAGTACTCAGTCCCTCTAAGAGTCTATGGAGAAAGGAGCTGTCACCATGTATGCAGAATATTAGTAACACATCTCTCTCTCATTGGATGTGATAAACACAGACAAAAACTACGCATGTCCAAGTACATATACGAAGAGCATGCCGGAGCCTACAGCTTATGGCAGAGAAGACAAGGTAGCAGTAATTCATTTCCTGGAACAAAATCATATAATCATAGAATGGCTGGGTACTTAGTAGAAAACACAAATGCACACTTGGACTTACAATAATAATAGCTGGTAAGAGGTGTGAGAGACCTTTGCTGGGAAGCGGGACACTAGTTCAGCTCAGTTTAGCTCTAAGCGTGCAGAAAACTTCCTGGTCTTGTGGGGCAATACTTGGATTTGTTGCTAGAGAAGCAGAAGCCTAGAAGGAGTTACAGGACTAAGCAAGGTCCTAATAGCCCTAGTACCTCCATGGAAACCTGTCTCCTGGGAACTCCAGTTTCTCTGACAGTTGTGCTTAGTATCAGCACACCTAATGCACTGAATGAATAGTTCTTTTCTGGTTTTGAGTTTGGTTTCTTTTTTTTGAGAAAAGCTTAGTTTTTAGGGTTAAAAGAGCCCAGGCACATAAAGAAGCAATCCAGTGATTCTCTGTGATTCCAGACGACGATGGCATGTTTCGTTGGAGTCCTTCACGCAGGGGTGATGGTGGGGTGGGTGGGGGTGTATACATTTTTTTCATTTTTTTTCCCCACTGTGGTTGAGCATTCTGAATGGCAATTTTCTGAGTGCACATGGAAGATAAAATAACCAGTGGTACAACCAGCCCTGAGATACAGACTGGAACTATACGGTACAGAGGACAGATTTTGGTTTAAGGAAAAAAGGAATGCTCCTGTCTGAAAGCTGCTAAGTAACATTTACCTTTGCTAGAAAATAAGTATTCTCGTCTGGCTATGAACTTAATAATTACTCTTTTCTGGCAATAAAGGCATAAGGAACAGAAGGAGAAAAAACCTGGGACTATGAATATCTGAGATCAAAGCCACCATTCATCCAGCATCACTGGAATAGTCCACCTTCTGCTTGATCCTGCCAGACTGACACAAAGGATCGTGAATTCTGTTGGAGGTGGAAGCAGCAGACAGTGCCATGCACAGAGCTGGCAGTTGGACCTCTGGTCCTTCTGTGATGGGTATGAGCTGGACTTTAATTCTCATTCCCAAAGGCATTTGCCATCTCAGTTACAAATTTGGACTTTTTTAAATAGGAAAAGCAAAACATTTTCTTCTCAAAGTTACTGGTTTCTTTCTTCTGCACTCAGACTGCCCCTATTCCTATGCTTTTTACTAGCCTGTTACTGTTTTAAAGAATAATATCTCCCTCATAATGCAAACTTAGAAGATAGCCAAGGAGTGAGAAGGCTTTCAGATTAATACAGGCTGGTGGGGGTGTTGTGTCAATAAGGACATTAGGGGCAGCAGATGTTCTGTGATCTCTTTTGTACTTAATGGTTGTTGACACTTGCAGAAAACTGTCCGTGTCATTGGTGATCAAGTCGCCCCTTCCAGTGCTGAGTTCCTAAGAGTGTTACTGGGATATAGCTCATTACACTAGAGCAAGTAACTTGTACAGAAAAATATTTTAAAACCTATTATCAGGGTTTCTCTATACCATTCCTTTTCTTTCTGCATAAGAATTCTTATTTCCAATTTATATAAAAAATGTAAAGTCTTGGCGGATTTGACTAAGCTAGCATCACATTTGCTGATGTTAATTAACCATGGGTTCCTTCATCACTGGTGATAATTTAGAATAAAAATGTCTCATTGTCTTTCAGGGTGAAACATCCTTCATACTGGCCTGTGTTGCAGCTTATAGGATTTAATAGCATTCAATTGTCATCAGATTGAATTCTCCCACCTACCTTTACTTAAAACAGTCTCTCTTTCTCCAACATGGAATAATTTAAATGATTTCCCTTGATATCAAACGCAGATTAGTCAGATGTGAGAACAAAGAAGAAACCTTCTGGCTAACTGCAAGTAGTTTATGTCCTGCTGTTCAGCATTTACCAGGAGCATTAAAGATATGTGAAGTGAGTGAGTGCTAGCTCATTGCCTAATTTTAGTCCAGGTAAAAGTGGCAATTGACACAAATCACTGCATTAAATGAAACTAGCTGGATACCTCTGTGGTCAGCATTGTATATATCATATTTTAAAAATGTCTGCAATATAAAGAAGTCTAAAACACTTTCTGGACTTAAAGGTCATCTCCTGATGGCCTTTACTGGAGACATGACATATTGTAGATATGTATGTGCTCAGCACAATTCAACAAGAAGCAGAGACATAAAATTATCTTCTAACCATGGATCTGTAAGGCTGCTGCTTTTTTTTGTCTTTAGCACAAATGAGAGAATACTGAGGATTATGTCATTTATACTGGTCAAGGATGGCCTCAGAGACTGGTTTATCTGCGATATAAGATGCCTTTTCCTTTTTCTTTTATATGTGGCTCTCTGGATTCAGGTAGAGTGTACTTGTTTATGGCTTAAATACAAACTAATTGAATGGGCAGAAAACCAAAATTTAAACACTGGATAATTCTGTTGTGCAGCATTAGTCTCTGCAGCTCCTATAGGTGCTACATTTTATGGAAAACGTTACATAAAAAACTTAAGACTGATGGAACTAAGTCAGATCCAAGCTTCCTAGCCCATAAACTGTTTCCAGCGCCAGACAAAAGCAGGTATCCAGCCCTGCAAGAAAATGGGATTATGTAACACTTTGCCCCTTATTCTCCTGCGATGATTGTGTAGATCTCTAGCATATTCCTCTCAGCCATCCCCTTACTATGCTGAAGAGATCTAACTTACAAAGTTATTCTTCATGTAGAAGCCATTGCTTATTTCTGATCACCCTTCTTGCCCTTTTTCAGCTCTGCTCTAGTTTTATTCTTTAACTTTTGAGATAGAAGAACCAAGACTGCACCAAGCAAACCATGCATTTACATAGGAGCATAATAACATTTGGTTTTTTTCTTTATTTTTCATTTTTGTATTCCTTTCATAATTAATTCTAACACCGACTTTGGTAGCTACTGAACTGAAGTTGTCATGGAATTGTCTAAAATAAATTCAGGATCTTTCTCCTGTGTTGTAACAGATGTCCCAGAGCCCATCATTTTAAGCACAGCATTATAGGTGGGTTTTTTTCCACATGCATCCCTTGAATATACAATTCAATATACCAAATTTCATCTGCCTTTTTATTTACCTTTGACTTTATAAGAATCTTCTGCCAATCTTCACAGCGAATGCATCTTTGGAGATGCTGTTCAGTCTTTATAAACACTTTTGTTGCAGCTGTCTAGTGTGTTCTGGATGTATGCCCACATTCACGGTCAGGCAGTGATAGTTGGGTAGCAGGGAGCTCTGCAGAGAAGGCATTTAATGGTGGAAGAAAGCGTGTGACAGAACAGGACTGCACTTCTCCCCATCTTTGGCTGTAGGCAGCATTGCTAGCTGTACCATCACCTGTCAGTTCCTCTGCCTCTGATGGTGGAAGCTGGGATGGAGCCAACAGAAAAAGATTATAATGAGGTCCAGCAAACTTCCTTTGTCCCACTGTGGTCAGGAGATACTGGCTATAGCAGGGAAAGGACCTCTGCATATTTACAGGTGTCTGGAGTTCTTTCTGTTATTTGCTTGTTTTCCTTCTCATGGCTAGGCTCAGGAAAAGTATAAACCTTTTTTAGGTCCCGAGTGAATTAAAAGACCATGGGTTTCAATACATCTAGAATCAATATTCCCTCAAACAGTAAGTTTTTGTCCTGCAACAGAGTTTAATATCCATTCCCGTAGCTATCACGCGAAAGATAAGACAGGAACATAACCTTTCAAATGGCAAATCAACATGCTCACATATTTCAGCCTTAAATATTCATGAATATTTTCCCCCTTGTTTCTTTGAAGAGTTTTGACATTTACTTAAGAAATTACTGTCACCTCTAAATGGCTGCCCATATTTTGTCCTTTTGTAAATCCTTCTCCAGTATTATTTATGCCTTTGTTTCATCTTAGCTCTTTAAGCCAGTCTTTATCGTGTCTGCCAGGTGTACTGTGCACACACATCCTGAATTAATCTCCCTAGTCTGTCAGAGTGTAAGGAAGTTCATTTATTCAAAGGAGATGGGAAGAGTGAGGGGAATTCAGCCTGAGACAGCCTGGTCTTGGTTGTCTTTGTGAGTTACTTACACTGGGCAAAACGCTGCTTTCCGTGTGAATAGTTTCAGCACAAGCACAGACAATGTCAGACATGAGTAGCCTCGAGTCAAATCCTTTGCCATCAACATGCCTCAAAACAAGCTGATTAATTCTTCAAAATTTTTTGTTCCAAGAGCTTTGCTGCACTGCACACACTTCCATCATATAAAATCTCATAGCAATGTCCTTTCCCATCACAAGCGAGATGGCAGCCCTGGTTCTGCAGCTAGGCACTTGGCTCTGCAGCCCATCTCATACTTCCATAAGTAAATGCCTCCTGAGAGAAGTTTAGTGTTAGGTTTCCACAGCTGGGCAAGCAGATTTGCAGGTACAAAACAATGTGAACAGCAGTGCAGTTGCATGAGCCTTCTCCTCTATGGGGATGGGAGGTCTGACCATGCACAGGAAGGCTGACTGGCTGGGAAAGTTTGGGATGTCACAAGGAGACTGAGCATCTCAGTGATGAACTGGGAACTCAACCCTGACACATTGGTGTTAATCAGTCAATATTCACATTTAAGCAGTCAAGGGTGCAGAATAAAGTTGGCAAGGAGTTGAAAGAAAACTAGAAGGTCTTCTGCTTCAAGGCAGGCTCATCCTGACTCAGTGCAACACCCCAAAGTGATTTGGAAGAATCTTGCTCTTAAATTACAACAAAGAGTATCTCCAAATGACTATTTTCCACTTGGAAATGAGAGGCAAAAAAGAACCAGGAGGGAACTAATTGTGAGCGTATGCTGAATAAACCAAAGTTACTGTTTAAGTTTCAAAACTGTCGAAGAAATATATGAAGAAAAGCTGCTCACACAAATTGGTGAAGACAGTTCTGTGCAGATTTCGCCAGTGCACAGTGGAGGCTGTGTAAGAATTCTTAGATCCTGCTGAAAAGGGAGGTCTGTGGAAATGCTTTGAAGGCAGCTAATGAATACAGTCAGGAAGAAGCAACTGGGAGATGCTAGGAAAACCCTAGTGAGTGCTGAGAAGAATCATGCTAGATATGCATTATCACAGGCTCCGTCTTTGACGTGTGTTTTGGACAAAGCATTGGGAGGAAGAAATTGCAAGTAAAGAAGAGAACTCAAAAAACCAAGAAAGTTATTTCTCATTCTATACAATGACAAAGATCATTTCAGTTTCAGTTAGCCACTACAAAGTCTATCACTTCTGTCTTCAGCTGATGTAAGTGGCTGCTATGCCAATAGATGTCCCTAAAGGTGTAGTGATGTTTTCCATGATGTCTTCTTCCAGTTTGATTGCAGTGTAACTTGAAGCCCTGTATTTTGGGGGAATTTCAACTGGAGAAACAAAATAAAAGTTGTTTTTAAGGTTTTTTTTAATAATTGTTTTTTAATTTTTTAAAAAAAATTTAATCTCCAAGACATATCAGGAAAGACACATGTCACACACCATTGTTAGATTCTCAGTTGAGAAAACAAACAGCAACTGTGGAAAAACGAATGAGTGAACCTCTGACAAGTCATATTGAGACTAAGAACACGATACTGCTCTTGAAAGTCATACAGAATGGTCCATAAAGGGATATATCTAACCTTTAATGTCTGCCTGTAGCTTTTTACTGTTTGTTTTCGAGCAAAGAGCTTTGTCATCTCTTACGCTTTGAAATACCTAGCCTGGTTGATGGACAAGCTGGCCTGGTGAGGCTTATTCCATGTTGGTGCTTTGGATTTTGTCTTTCCGCTTGTATGTCCACAGATCCCAGGCAGGCAGCCTTGCAAGCCCGGAGCCACCTGACTGACCGCCCTCAAGGAGCGGGTGCGAGAGTTTTTTGTGTGAGGGTGCAGAGGAGGTTTTCGCATGTTGTTTTTTGTGTGTTGGTGTTTGCGTGCCGTCCTGTGCGAGAGATGGGCAGCCTGGCTTCAGTCACCTGCTGGGAGGGACGAGGGCAGGGATGCAAGCTAGCACGGTCACAGGAGAAAACCTCGTGTGTCCCCTCTGTGTTGAACTGACGGTAAAAACGTCTGCAGGCCTGTGGACCAAGAGGGAGGGTTTATTTCTCTTTATGCATGGTATACACAGGAAAGAAGTTTTATCAGGAGCAAGCAACAGGAATCAGACTGAAGGAGAGAGCTGCGGCCAGTTTTGTTTGTCCTCTGGAAACTGTGATGAGGAAAACCTTTTTAACATTTTCCTGGTATTCTTGTATTACCTGTGGTGAGTCTTTTAATCTCATTTTCCGAGTTGTACTTGTCATTGTTCTCTCTTGCTTTTTGTTTGCTATTGTGAATATTGCACCTGCATTTAAAAATACAGAAAGAGAGTAATATCTTGGTTTCTTCTTTGTTTGGTGGCTGAATGCTCTGTGTAGGTGTATGTAAACTCCTTTATTTGTCCTATTTGCATAATGTGGGCTTTCAAGTAGGTATTGAGTAACTACTAAAGAAAATAAACTTATAACACTATTTACTGAGGGAGGTTTTGGTTCTTAACTTGTAATTTGAGATAAAACCTTTCATAATCTTTTTTGTTTTCCCTTTCTGTAGATATATGTGATTAATTTTTTTTTGTCATAAGCATTTACAGAAAATGAAGTGGAAACGTGCTTGCTCAAACATTCACTTAAAGCAAATTTAAATTCTTTCTTCATAAGCAATTTTCTCATCAGATAATCATCAGACTTGGCACCTCTGTTCCCTGAAACATTATGATCTGTTGACTTATAAACCTGTCCCTGTGGCTCAGCCATGCTCTGAGCTCTGGGTTTATTTACCAAACAGACCAAACACAGATTTCCCTCCCTCTGCTGCAGAGTTTATGTCAGATACCGTGCAGCAGGTGAAAAGATTTTGTGTGCAAGAAGAGAGAGGTTTGGGGTTTTTTAATTTATTTCACCGTTCTGTGTTGAGGACATGCAACTACTGCCATCTTCAAAGGATCAAGACAATTTGTGAGTTAATAGGCCAGACATGATTGCACTAAAGCAATTTCAATCTGAGTTTATGGAAGTAAGCCATAGTGGCAGGTTTATGAGCCAAGAGATCATAAGGTTGCAGTGAACTGAGGTTGCAAGTTTGATGTTTCTGTGCTGAGAAAATTGCCGGCTTCCAGAGGAACAGATATCATACCTGTGACACTATCGTTACTTTTACTATGTATGTGCTTCCCATCGCTGTAGGCCCCAAGTCTTCAGGGCTTGTAAACAGAAATGGCTTTAAAACTCTGCTGTGTCAGTTTGGGACTGGACCGTGACTGAGAGGGAAAAAAAAATCTTGTACCACTCCGTCTCTTCAATTTTGTATGTAATGCATAGGAATGGAAGAGCCTTTCTTTAGAGGGTTCAGTCTCCCTGTTGGCTCTTGCTTTGCTCTGGGTTTAAGAATCCCTCAGACACTTGCCAGAGCAACCAGGTGCATCTCATCAGTTTTGCCTAATAACTAAGTGATGCTCCTAGGCCCCCAGCTCAACCTGTGTATTTTCTTCATGATGCTTTTCTTCAACAAAGGGCAAGAACTGTGACCTTTTGTAAGTGAATACAAATAAAGTGATTATACTCTTTGCTATAACATGAGAAAGGTAAATTGCAGGGGTTGATTCCCATGTTCAGTCTATGTCTTCAGATCATTCTGGCCACTTCAAACAACTGCAAGCCTGTCTAGTTAAGCTTCTGGAGGAGTGTAAACTCAGCAGACCTTGCTAGCGACTGTAGCACGTTGTAGCTGTGAAAGAAGTGCGTCCTCACAGCCCAGTTCCACCCTTAGCTGTGTAATGTCTATCTGCTGGTTGTGAGGATGCTCTCTTCAGCCCTTTGACTAAATCTGTCTGGATCCCTGGGTGTACATGTGCTTATGGTGACTGAGTGTGAATGCCAGAAAAGTTTGTTTCTTCTTGGTTCGTTTGGTGCTACTTAGAGGCAGGCCTATTAGGTTTATGTGTTTTATATATATATATATATATATGTTTATATGCTCAGCATATAAAGCTGGGGAAGGAAGAAGGAAGGAGGGGACATTCAGAATGATGGCATTTGTCTTCCCAAGTAGCCATTACTCATGATGGAGCCCTGCTTTCCTGGAGATGGCTGAACACCTGTCTGCTGATGGGAAGTAGTGAATGAATTCTTTGTTTTGCTTTGCTTGCATGTGCAACTTTTGCTTTACCTATTAAACTGTCTTTATTTCAACCCACGAGTTCTCTCACTTTTACTCTTCTGATTCTCTTCCGCAACGCGACCAGGGGAGTGAGTGAGGCTGCACGGTCCTAGGTGCCAGTTGGGGTTAAACCATGATAGTAGCGTAATGAGAAGTAAAACCAAATCTTAAAACACCTTCCCCCCACCCATCTCTTCTTCCTGGGCTCAACTTCACTCCCAATTTCTCTGCCTCCTCCCCCTGAGTGGCACAGAGGTATGGGGAATGGGGCATGCGGTCAGTTCATCACACATTGTCTCTGCCGCTCCTTCCTCCTCAGGGGGAGGACTCCTCACACTCTTCCCCTGCTCCAGCGTGGGGTTCCTCCCACAGGAGACAGTCCTCCATGAACTTCTCCATTGTGAGTCCTTCCCACGGGCTACAGTTCTTCACAAACTGCTCCAGCATGAGGTCCTCCACAGGCTGCAGACGGATATCTGTGCCACTGTGGACCTCCATAGGCTGCAGGGGGACAGCCTGCCTCACCATGGTCTTCACCATGGGCTGCAGGGGAATCTCTGCTCTGGCACCTGGAGCACCTCCTCCCCATTCTTCTTCACTGACCTTGGTGTCTGCAGGGCTGTTTCTCTCACATATTCTCACTCCTCTGTCTGTCCACAGCAAGTCTTTCCCCTATCCCCTGAAATAAGTTATCACAGAGGCACTAGGCACTACCACTGTCTCTGACGGGCTCACCCTTGGCCAGCAGCGAGTCCATCTTGGAGCTGGCTGGCACTAGCTCTATTGGACATGGGGGAAGCTTCTAGCAGCTTCTCAAAGAAGCCAACCCTGTAGCCCCTCTGCTACGAAAACCTTGCCACGCAAACCCAATACATAGCATTTGAGAAAAATCAGAAGTAAACCAGTTGCAGTGGTCTTACAAGCTACCTCCTCTCAATCCAACTGAGGTGTCTTGACTGTGTGGGTGGATTTGGCCTTTCTCAGTTCTGAAGACAAATATCTTGCCTTAGACCAGGTTCAAAATGCATCCTTGAAATACAGCTTCTGACCTTCCTGTTACTTTACATTGTGTTTTGCTCTTGTTTAACTTCACTATTGGGGTCAGTAGGAGCTCAGCCCCCAAATTTGAGGCATCTACAGCATCTACACTTGGTCATATAAGCTTAGGTGTCTGAACTGGAGCTGAACTCCACTCCTGCTGCTTTGAAAGGCTGTAAAATTACAGCCTACCAATAAATACAAGATAATAGCCGATGCTGCATTTTGTCATAAAACATTAGTAATGCGAGGAATTTAAGGCTGAAAAAGAGATGTGTAGATGTATCATAGCTACATTGGAGACAGATCCACCTACAGTAATGAGATAAACTTTCACACTTCGGGGCTTAACCAATTCTTTTTGATCAGTTCCTAAAGGGAATTACAAGATGTGGTTGCTTAAAATAGCAGGGGACTGGATTCACTGGTCAGTCCTTGGTTCTGTCGATTAAGACCCAGGGCCTGAAAGGTGATTCCCTCCATGAAGAAGTAATATCCTTAATTGCCCACGACAGACTGTTTTTGTAGCATTCTCTGAAACATGTGTCACTCACTGCTCTTAGAAATAGGGTTTTGAAGTTGATAAATCACAGCTCTTGTAGGGTTGGCTGTCCCTACACACTGTATTCAACCAGCCACTTCTGCTATGCAGTCTCGATTATCCTCTAACATTTAGGTACCATAAGCAACCTAAAGCAAACATCCCATTTCTGAAATGCTGGGCTGAGGGACCTCATTGTCACTCATGACCTTTTTCTCTGTGACACTTTAACACAAGCAGCTGTCTGCATCGCTGATGCACCATTCTGCCCTTTGCTTATATTTGCTCATCTGCTTTTCCTGCAGATGCTTTTTTTCCTTTCTTTTTGTGGGGTGGTAAAGCATGAATATTTAGTACTCATGCCCAAGAGACATGCTAACAAAGTCCTAGTTTACAGGTGAGTTCACTTAAAGTTTACATAGCCTTCAGCTCTAATGGTTGTGTGCCACAAACTTCATGGTATTTGCAAGGACACTCTCAGAGGATCTTCCTATTTCAGTTTAAGATCCATCTTGGAGTTGGTAAGCTGCCAGGTGAACTTTTGGTTATTGAAGGTGTGGACAGATGCTGAGTACATTTTCAACTCACTTGAAGAAATGTAGATGCTCTTGAAAAATAATAGTTTTACTTCTGCACTGTAGACCTTAGTATTTCATGACACAATTATGGCATCAAAATAAAGCACAACTGAAGGCAGTGACTGGCAGTCAGCAGACTCCTCTGATGTGCACAGCAGCTACGAGAAGGCTGACGTTTCAGCTTGGGACAAAGAACTCAATTCCCAATTGCAGAAAAGTAGAGCAGAAAGAAAACCAAGGCATTAAATTGTGGTTGGAGATAGATCCTAAATCAGGGTTGGCAGTAGGGGCAGGAAAGACAATAAAAAAAAAGTCATCTTCTCAACAACTCTACATTCCCCCCATATTCTGAGACAAGTATTGTCAGAGCAGTTTCTGGATGAATGGATAGATGGATGGATGGATGGATGGATGGATGGAGATGTGGACTTTTTCTGTGTGTCTCATTTACTCTTCTTATTGCTCCTGGATTAATAATACTGTTAAGGAGAAAACAAAATTTGATTTTTACCTCATATTTCAGCAGAGTAGGGTTTAAGGTTTTTTTTTTTGTTATTTTTTTTAATATTGTTATTCCTAGTTGTAGAATTCACAGTATCACAAATTCACAGATGGCTGAGGTTGGAAGGGACCTCTGGAGGTCGTCTTGTTCAACCCTCCTTCTCAGGCGGAGCCACCTACAGCCCAGGACCATGTCCAGATGGCTTTTGAACATCTCCAAGGGTGGAGACTCTCACTTGCTTTCACTCGCACTCACGGTTCCCTCTCTCTTAACTCAGTTCTCACATTCAGAAGAAAATATACATGCAGTTGTATATGAATGTGCCAGCATGGGTGCACACCTGTGTGCTTCCCACACAAGCGTCCATACAAGAGAGAAAATTCTGTATCTCCTTCAAGGCCCTAGAACTTTTTATCTCAAAGCAGTACTTAGTTCTATTTGATCTACATTTAAAATCAACAATATTTAATGGCCTGATACAAATCTGTTTGGTGTCCCTTGAGTACAATGGCACACGGATGAAGCTGCAAACCCTTTAAGACATATTAAAAGCAGCAGACTTGTCAGTGTTTCATTACTAATTGTATTAATTAATTGTCAAAATAGCATAAAAAGTTTATGAAGTATTTTACAGATACGTAAGAACACAGCTTAGAGCAAAAGCCTGACTTTGGAGCTGATTAGTAACCTCTCCTCCCTGTTTGGTTTTTTTTTTTCTCTTTATGGAGATGTTCTCTTTAGATGTCCCACCTTCTCATAGCAATAAATTGAAACAACATCAATAACAAATGCATTTTAGTGAAGGAACTGTTGCAATTCTGAATCTAGACTTTTGATCCCATGACAAGGGAAATCCTGTAGGCTGAGCAGTAGCCCGTGTTCACGGTTCTGCAGCAAGCTCCTCCACCTTGTTGCTTAAGAGTAACAAGGCTGGAAAGTCTGAGTCTGTTGAGCGTTACAAGGTAGTTACTTGGTGTGGTGGTTTGGGCTGGATTGGCCCAATCAAGTGGAACGACAGATGCTGTCTCTCTCCTGCCCCTCTCTGAAGGGAGTCTGGAGAGAGGGAAAAAAGAGACTTACAAGTTTAGATGACAATCATGTCACCAGCAGGCACTGGGGAAGTCCCAGGCTGGATTCCGGATCTGAATTCAGGATCGGGAAGGCAGACAAACAGACAGAGTCCTCCTTGGATGCCAGCCATTGAAGAAAGAGGGCTGACCCTTTGATCCCTCAGCTTTTATACTGAGCATGAGGCAGATGGGATGGAATACCCTGTGGGTCAGTTTTGGGTCCCCTGTCCTGTCCGCTCCTCCCCACAGGTGTGACCCCTCTACGCTTTTCCGCTTCCCACCCTCCAACGGGGCAAATAACAAAGTTGGCTGCCCTTGGGTGTTATAGCAGTAAGGATAAGCAAGAGCCTCTCTGCATCCCATTCCTTGGCATCAGCTATAAACATGGGTCTTATCACTCTGAGAGCGAACAGTTTTCTGCACAACATGCTGTTAATTTCAGCAGTTAGAAGAGGCCTGGCTAAAAAGTATAGTTATTGAACAAAATTGGTCCTGTTTTACTTCAAACTAGGACGCTTAGTACAGGGGGAATCGAGACTATGGGGCAATATGGAGATACCTTTCTTAGGTTTTCATTCCTTTTCCTGTTGTTTTGTGCAGAACTGCTCATATTCAAATAACACAAAACAGCTGAGATGAGTAGGGTGGAAGAATAACATACACTGAGCTTAAGAGGGCAGTAAACTCAGCAGTGCATTTCCCATTCCTGCAGCCTCAGTTCTGGCAGTATTCAGCACTGAGTTATCTCCATCAGAAGCAGGAAAATCATGCCAACCTCTCCTCAACGTGGTGACAGAGTTTCTAAAAGGAATCAAAGACCTTAAGAGTCCCTCCAGACACATCACTACACTTTTATTTATCTTGACAATATTTAAACTTTTGATTTGTATGGATTTATGATTTCGAAAGATGCCAAAGAGAGTTAATGTCACATTGAAGCCAAATATTAAAACGTACAGCTGCAAGTTTGAGACATAATGCCTTGACTTAGATACAGGTTGCACTTACAGAACTTCTGAAGCCTCTTTAAATGTCATCGTGTTATATGTGATATCCTTTACAGCCTGTGACTGCCTGCCTTAAACGATTTCATTTTATTATGCTGTGAAGCATTTACTGACAAAAGAGCCTTCAGAATTACCTTTGGCAGTAGCCTGCATGAGAAAATCTTGATGCTGCATTTCATTGGAAACTTTTATTCTTAATTCATGTTTGCACTGGTCTTTGGTGAGTTATAAAAGTAGCTATAGTTATAGTAACTGTAGTATAGTTACAAAAGGAATGGACAGAGAGCCAAAAAGAATAATTTATGAGGGGCTGTGAAAACTGTAGAAGTACAAACAAGGTAGTGAGGAAAATATTCAATTTTTTTTCTTTTTTTCTGTTACTGCTTATGTTCAGACTTCAGCACTTAACCTTGTGGAGCTGACAATACTGTAAGCACCTGCAGACATGTAAGGACTCCTTTCTCCCATTAAGGGGTATATCTGCAGTACAACACTCAGAGGAAATACAGACTTCCTGAGCACTGAATGTGAAGAGATGCCTGGAATGTTTGCAGTTAATTCTCTGAGTTTGGAGTTTTAAAGAAAACGTGAAGAACATATTAGAAGAACCTGACGACCTGTTAGAAGTACCTGGTGAGGATAACTGAAGTTAATTGTCTGAACAAATTTTAGATATGCAACATTTTTCCTTAAAGTATGAGAAAAATGTACAGAACCCCCCTATGATTTGGCCAAATACTTTCAGACACTTTACATTTACTTTGAATTTGTTTAGTAATTCAAACCCAGGGAAATACAGTAGCAGAGACATAGCTACACCCTCCCATATACACAAGAAAAAATTACCCTACACTTAGAAAATATTGATGTTTTGTGTGACACAAATTGTCCCAAAATGAGGGGAAAGATTCTAAAAGGAGGCACACATTAAAACATTTTCAGCAGCAAGCTTGGGATCAGTTGCCTATTTCAGCAGGCCTGCGCTTTCAACTATTGCCCAGCAGAGCCCATTTGACAATGACATGAAAGACATATTTTTGCTGTGTGTGATTTGCAGGTTCATTTTTTACTTTTGCACCACAGTCTTCTGGGTGAGCAGCCTGCCTGTGTCCAGCGTGCCGCAGGTGCGTGTAGGGCTGCAGAAGCGTATGGCCGGCTGATGATGATGATGATGAAGAGGAGGAGCGCTGGACCTGCCCTCGCACGCTCTATCAGGTGGCTGGCAGGCTCCTGTGTTGCTTTAAGGCACAGACACTCTATGTCCACGTGTTTATCTTCCTCAGACCTAAAACGTCTCTTGGAAAAATATCTCTGTCTCCCTTATAGCCCTCTTCTTCTCAGCTGCTGGTGGTAGTAAGTGCAGTTCGTTGATCTTCTCTGTTGTTTCATGTGTAGCCAGTAAATCTGGATAGAAACGTGATCACCCTGCCTAGGACCAGGCGCAAGAGACGGTACTCCAGTCAGACCTGCCGGGTCCAGAAAATACACAAGTGTCTTTTTGGTGTTGTCAGCCTCAGAGATTAACAGCAGGGCAAAAGACGAGTTCTCAGGGGCCAGGTTTCTTCCTGCAGTGGATATCTACCTAAAATTCTTCACACTTCAGTTTCCACAGCCTAGAACATGTCCTCTTTAGTTTGGCCTTTCATTCTCTGTTCTCTAAATAATCCCAACAACTGTGTGATGGCATTATGCATACTTTACTTACATATGTTCTAGTATACACAACCCTTTGAGCATGTTATAGAAGTGCACAGAAATGACAGGGAATGGGGGGTTGGCTGGTTTGGGTCAAATAAAGCATGTTCGGCTTTAGAAACTATTCTGGGTTTCTGAGTTTACTTCTAGTCTAAAAGGTCTTTCTGTAACACTCAGTTCCGAGTGCTAGGCTTTGTTTTCATCATTTGTTTTCCATTGGGAAAAATGGCTGATAAAATGATCTGCATGAAAAAAACTTGCCTGAGTGTTGACCCTGTTCATTGGGATGAAAGCTGGCACTTTTACTTGAGAGACAAAAGCATACAGTACTCTTGATTGTACCATGGTAAGAAGGACGGGATCAAATCTGGCTTCAAGAACACAGGCACTACCCAGAAACACCTGTCTTTGCCTTCTGTGATGCTTGAGTAGCCGACAGAGAGGTAACAGCATGAAAAGTATGAAGTCTATTTAGTCATGTTTGCAGTACAAATGCTTCAGGATAATTCAGTGTGTGAAAAAATGCTGTTCTTGGAGAACATTATTTTTTCAATCCTTCAAAAAAACCCTAATCAAACCCCAAAACTGGCACAATTTTTCCTTGCTGTCATACACGAGGGTGTGGGAATCAATGGGACATTGGAAAGGCATAAGTAATCCATCTAAAGCTTCCCAGCATGGGATTTCACAATAACAGGGGCTCAATATAGAAGGAAGAAGAGCTCTTTGAAGGCTGAAATATCAATATACAGCAGCTGGGTTATATCTATGGGATCTTCACGTCCCTGCAAATACCTCTTTGCCACGTAAAAATGGGCGCTTTTTTTGTTTTTAAGTGAGCCTGGATGTCTTCCGTGTAGTGACAGAAGGCTGGCTGTCTTTGTGCACAAGCAGTACTTTGTATCTGAGGGAGAAAAAAGTACAGACATTTGCTCTGCCACCCTGATGCAAACTGAGGGCCAGACTGCTACACAAGCAACTCTGAGAAGCAGCGAGTCCACTGCAGTTTTGAGCCACCTATCTTCAGAGGCAAGGAATTAGCCTGACAGGTAAGCAGTAAACAGTGTGCAGACACTTCACTTCCTTCCCGCTACGTATAGCAGAGGAAGGGTATGGGAGATCTTTGAGATCCATGAATCTTCAGCTGCATGGAAAATTTGGCAACCTGGAGGGATACGGCTTACCTAGAGAGACAGCAAGTAGCCTCCCCCATGGGTGAGAAGATGAATTATCACTGGCAGAAGCACCATAGTTTGACACCTTCTTGGCTTGTCAAGCAGTTGTCTGAAAGCAATGCCTAGCAAACTAGCAGCTTCTGCTCTTTGATTCTGCTCTTGCTTAGAAGTATCTAAAGGGTGGGTTGAAGGAGGATGGAGGCAGACTCTTTTCAGTGGTTCCCAGTGACAGAACGAGGGGCAACGGGCACAAACTGGAACGTAGGAAGTTCCATTCAAACCTAAGAAAAAACTTCTTTATGGTGAGGGTGACAGAGCAGTGGCACAGGCTGCCCAGGGAGGTTGTGGAGTCCCCTTCTCTGGAGATTTTCAAGACCCGCCTGGATACAGTCCTGAGTAATGTGCTCTAGGCATTCCTGCGTCAGCAGGGGAGTTAGGCTAGATGATATCTAGAGGTCCCTTCCAACTCCGAAAATTCCGTGATTCCGTAATTTTAAGAGGTCTCTCTCCAACCACTCTTTATAGTGAATGGGTCCTGAAACTCCTTTTTCCTCTGTTTCACCAACCATACAGCTTCAATTTGCTGCAGTAATTAGCAAAATGCAATTAGAAGTGTAAACCGCATTCCACTTGTGGTTTTCTATCAGCAAGTTGGAGACTTCTTTGGGACAATGGAAGGATAAATCACCTCTTCTAGTGGCTTTGGGTGCCCAGCTTTTGCATGGTCAGCTTGGGTACTGGCAGAGATACAAAGTCTAGGACAAAAACCTACTGAGTTAAAACAGCTTGAAGAGGAAAATGCTCCCATGGAGACAAGATTCTGGAGCAGATATTCTCCTGGGACAACCGGCATGGCAGAAACACCCTGCCACTAGCTGACCTTTATGTGTGGTCCTCTGTGAAGTGACTTTTTTTTTCCATAAAATGTCATTCTTCATCCTATGTGTAGCTTGGGAATTTATTGCCAAATCCTAAAAAGAGCACTAAATGCTCAGCATTAGGAATTTCCCTTGAAACACTCTTGACCTTGTTCTACCATATCCCAAGGCAGCTAGAAGTACTTGGTAAGCTTTAACAGTTCAGTAAGGTTGGACAATGTCAAGACAATGTGAAATTGCTTTGGCTCTGAAGGTCCATGCCTTGGATTGCAGTAAATGCAATGTGGGCACTGCAGTAAAAGCATAAATACATAAATGTCACCTAAAGGCAAGTCCAGCTTTGCCCGTAACAGAAACAGATGCTGTAGAACAGCGAGCAGATCTGTGGCCTCTGAGCTCTGAATGAGCTCTCAAGTGTATAACAAGCAAAAATCCCTTTCTGAGAGCTGCATAGAGACTACGTGCTGTAGCTAAGCTGGCACATGAAAAAACAAAGCATTCAGTTTCCAGCACCCACTTGGGAAAAACATCCACAATCGGACTTCCACAAAACGCCTGAGATAACAGAAGGCAACTTTTTGAAGTATGACGCCAGCGGTGTTCAAACGGCATGAGAACCTGAAAGCTCAGCCCAAGGTTGGGAGCTGATAATGCAGAACAGGGGGGTTAGCGTCACCGCAAATTGTGGGGAAGGTGAAACCAGTGAGAGCGCTGTGGGTCAGGTAGAAGCATGTCTGCCTACTTATCAGAGTTAATTCTTCATAGCAGCTTGCCTTTTAAGTCTTTATCTCAGATAAAGGCTAGCGCTGTCCTTAAATTATCTTTGCTTGAGTAAAAGGATTGTGTGTTTTGCATGCAGAAAGGTTAGGGCTTTTTTGTGTTGGGTTTGGGGTTTTTTTGCCCTGCAGGTAATAGTGTCCTTTTATCCACATCGCAATTAATGACAACTCCTAGAATATGCAAAATCAGAGAGCTGTGAGGCTGTATCAAGCTCTGGTCAGCATGCAAACCTGTACGATATATTTACCATACCGCAGGTTGAGGATTCCCTGAGTTAGGTTGATTAAAGTGAATCTTTCTATCTGAAACAGTGTTTTTATCTGGCAGTATATAACATAAATGTTAAGCATGTTACAGTATAACATTAGAATGCTCCAAAACATCCTCGTACTTGCACTCTGTAGTCTAATGCAGTGAAATCTGTTAGAGAATCCTGCATAAAAGCGTGTTTCTAGTGTAATGAAAATTGGACTGAGCTGTGTTATTGATTATTGTTAAAATTTTCATGTGATACTGTAAATATGTGTAGAATATACATATTTGTAAATTCATAATGGGAAAAAGGTTAACAGTTGTGGGAGTAGCACCAAAATGAATCAATGAATTTCAAAACAATTTCAATTCAAAATCTTTCCCTTATTCAAAATGACAGCCCATTTCTTTTTAGCACATATAGAAGCAGGCATGAATTCTTATGTACTTCTTGCACGTGTGGGGTATGTGTGCTCTGGCTGCTGCACAAGGCAGAAGGAAGACAGATGCACCTTTCTGTTAGTGAGATACCAATTTAAGAAAGGAAAGTAGGAGCTGGTAGACAGTAAGCAGTTATTTAGAGAAGGATCATTGCTACGCTCAGCTGACTGCAGTGGGGAAGGTGGAGGTCTGTTCGGGAACGCAGAACTCGTGAGAAATGTACACTGATTATGAAAACCTCTGATTTCTTATTGCTCATCTTTGTTCTCCATCAGAGCACATGGATTTGCATAATGTGTGGTTGTCAGCTAGAAGTGAAGGATAGGTGCAGGCAGATAACTTACTAACTCATCCAGATGGAAGCGAGCGCGCCTTTTGTAAGTCAGATGGCAACAGTACACTGTAAGCCGATTTCAGGAAAGGCAGTAAACTCCCACTCACGGAAATATTCACTTCCCCTGGCACAAGCTAAAACCCATTACAGAAATGTATTCCTCCAAATATCCTGCTGGTCGAGAAGCTAATCAGCTCACGGCCGGCCACATCTGGGAGGTGATCTGAGCAATATCTGAAACTGTGACTGAGGAAATTCACTCCAGATACTTTATGATAGTGCAGAAGGCTGAAGCTAGAGTGTGATGAACAGGGAATAAAGGCAAAACTGCTTCTTGAAACTGTACATTTTAATAAGGTCAGTATGAATGCATGGTTCTAGGGATGCAGTATTTCTCAAAACAGTTTGGGTCCCAGGTTTGCGGAATCCATCAAGCTTATGAAATAAAGTGGTTGCTGGATTATTCTCTCAATCCCCAATTATGATAGGGAGAGGGAGCTTTAAATAGCAGTGTGGCATTTAATGAAAAGTGCTACCAAGTGCTTCCCTCTTTAGGGGTATAGGATGGTTACTCTTTTTTTTTTTTTTTTTATTCTTCCACTGTGCAAATATATGAGAGACTGTCCTCAGAAATAACCATGAGGGAAACAAATATGGACTATGTCCCGTGAGCGTCATTCTCAGTGTATGAAGGTGGAATGGGAGTGGAATGAGGCTCAAGCAGGTAAGTGGCTCTGCTGTCTGTAAGATCTGAATAACCAACAGCATGGGTAATCTGACCGGCATAAACCAGACTGAATAAAAAATGGGAAAATGAACCACAATGGTGCAGGAAGACTGCATTTTGAAGAACAAGTAAGCAAATTGCTTTGAAATTTGTTATGTTAGAATTCTATGTAGGGGAACTAAATCTTGCTTTATTCATGGAGACATTACTAATACATTCCGTGTTCAACATAGCAAATTCCAGATACGGTATGAGTATACTCAGTGACTGGTAATGAAGATGAGAAACGAGACCTCACATTGTTTCAAAAAAGCAGATGTTAATATATAGAACATACCTGTATAGTAACACAAGTCTAGGAACTCGCTCCTTATTTGCCGATATTTAAATTATCTGTTGGAAACAAACTTAGTATACTTGTCTTTAACACTGTCATATCTAGTTTGCTCATAAATGGGGAAGCCAAGGTTTAGTGCTACTGACAGTTCAGATAATTTGACATAAAGTGTAGCCCATGGTAACTCAAGTATTCATTACCACATTTTTATTCCAAGAAATCTGCTTTTAATAATTGATGCAAAGTATGTGTTGCTGCCACAGTTCATTGTTTAATTAGTTTTCTGATCAAACACATTAATGAAGGAAGATCTAATAAATCATGCAAGAGCAGAACGAAGTACTTAGTTAATATGTGTTGCATTGATTAATGGTAATTTGAAACCACAGCAATCTTGCAACAGTGGTTATATGTGACCACGCACAATTACAAGGGCACCTTCAAACACATTTCTTAAAAAAACAGAAAGAAGAAAAAGAAGAAGAAAAAGGAGCAACATGAAATTCTCTTAAAAATGGGAGTGCCTGGGACATTTCTGGACTCGTTCTGAGTTCCAGGCTGCAGCTGTGAGAGATTAAAGGTATTCTGAAATCCAAGTGAAAACTAGATCTGTGTGGTTTGACAGCTATGTTGCAAGGTGCGCCATTGCAGTCAGTGCAGGGTGGTGGGAAGAGAACTTCACAGGGCATAATGTAGTGGCATCCCTGTCAGTAGTCAGGAGTTTTGCAGTGAGAGTAGTTGTCAGTTATGATGATGGCAGACAATACACTTCTTCCTGCTCCCAGAGAACATATTTTGCACCATCATTTTACCAGCCTCTAACATTAATAATATTCACAATATTATTCTAAGCTTAGGGTCTTCTGGCTGTTTTATGGTACTAGCAAAAACATGGTTGGAAGCCAAAGGGTAAAACAAAGGTGAGCAAGAGAGATATAATAGAAATATGGAAGAGTGAATGGAAAAATTATGTGCAGGTGATCCAAAATGAGGCTGTTGCTGCTTAGGTACGCTCTGCTCGATGTTAGAAAGTATGAGACTACGTTTGTGTGTTGCATGTGAAAGAGTAGGATAGCCAGACCTCTTGAGCCTAGAGAGGCATATTGAGATTCCCATTTTAATTTTGCTTCAATTTTTAACTTGTAAGTTGCTGATACCTACTCAAGACCTGCATTTCTTCCGGTGCTATGCCCTCCCCTCACTTCCTGCAGGGACTGATAGCACTTCTCCAAATCCTCTCAACCTGTCCCCTCACCTGCCACAGCATATGAAGCTTGTGGCAATGGGCTTAGAAGAGGCGCCTGGCCGAGAGGGCTGCCTTGCTGCTACTGCAATTTGGCCTGTTAACTTGGCTAGACATGTAAAGGAAGGTTTCTAGGACCATCTTTTTCCCACTTAGCTCTGGGCATTTGTGGGTATGTAATGCTCAGATGATCAGCCAGATTTGCAAGCACTGAAGCACCATAAGAACGAGACAGGGATTTCCAGTAAGTGGGTGTAAAGCACCAATGTTTTGGAAAATCCCAGTGTCCTCTGTTTGCATCTTTATGTGCTGAAATATTCTGAAAAGTCTTGCGCTACATAGCTTCCTCCACGTCCCACTGCTGGTATGTGTTACAGCAAGGTCTTCCTCAGCCTACCCTCACCAGCAAGGCAGCCGTGACTGCCTTGACGTGTCTTTGCAGCATGTCCCTAAGGGCTTGCTTCCTGAAGCAGGTGCTGGCTTTTCCTTTCCTTGTATGGCCTCAGAGGAAATTCCCCCACAAACCGCTATGATTAATGCATACACGACCAGCTTCCTCCCTGAAAATTGTTCCTTTTGATTGCCAAACAAACAACAGGAAAAGGAGGGAACAAGTTGTTCACCTGCCAGAGGAACTGAGGGACTTGACCTGGTTTCCCTCAGACACAGCTGTAACTGCGAAGGAGAGAATACGAGTTCGGTTGGCTGAGCCTTCACAAGCACTTTATTCATGCGTTGCAAACTCCGCCACCTTCCAGCTAAGAGAAAAGTGAGGTTACTGTTTTCTTTCTGCAGAACACCTTCCTACATGTCTGAAAGGAACTTGTCTGCAGTTGATCCTTTTAAGCTGATTTCCCATGAGAAGGAATTGATTGTTTACAAGATTCTTGGACGAGGCAAGAAACCCAAATTAGATTTAGGATCTTGTTGCTGGAGTACCTTCAAAAGGGGAAGCTCATAGTCATTACCAATTATAAGATAATTTGAGATTGTTAAAAATGCTCATGGGTGGTAGAGGAAATTCAGGAAAATTATAAGAAAGAATGGTGCTGGATTCTGTATAGTTGATTTAATATATTTTAAAGAGGTAGAACACAACAGCTTGAATTACCTTTTGATTGACACTGATGACAAACTTTCTCCTTTGAAGAGTGAAAACGAATTCATGCAGCCCAACAACATTGTGAAACCAAGGGTCAAAACCCCAGGGCATGCTGGAAAGGAAATAGAAGAAATGCCATAAGCAGACCATTTTTAGCTTTGTGTTAAAATTTTTTTTAATTAAATTTGGTAGAATTTCTTGTTTAGAAAGCATTTTGTAGTTAAATAGGAATCAGGCAGCCTGGTCCTCTGACTGCCAGGTGAATCACCTTCTCTGTGCTCTTGTCTTCGTGCAGCTACTAGAGACCTCTCCGTCGTATGTTATTGAGGTTGGGGTTCAGAAATAATTTTCTGGCTTTGTGTCATCATTGCAGGTTGAGTCATTGTTCAGATTTAATGGAGGTAAAACACATCGTCTTCATCAGAAAGGAACAGAGAGATAAACAAGAGCAATAATGAGGTGCAGAAATAGGATGAAAGAATTTTTGTGGTAGGTTGTTTTGGCAACAACTTTGGATTAAGTAATTAAAATCGAACCAAGTGTGCAATATGTAATCCCAGACTACCTGGAATGGGAATAACAAATATCTGCATATGTTCAGACACAGCATTCAGAAGGTAGTCTCTCTTTCCATCATGTTCACTTAAAATGACTTGAGATATTCTGTGTCTAAGGGTGTCAGTCTCTGTTCCTGAAGTTGAAGGCTGAAAAGCAAGCCCGGAAGAGGGCTTCTCTGGATGTCTTTGAGGCATGAGTTTCAAACAAACCTTGTTCGTTCCTCTGTTTATGGTAACTTTTGTACCTCAGTAGAATTCCCACTGACTTGCAGAGAGGTAGGATTTAACTTCAGATATTTGATCACCAAAACTTCAGATTCTTTTTTCTTGAAATGGTGGAGTAATTTTCAGTGCATTTCCTTTAAATAAGGAGAACAATAATTGCAACTCAAGAAGAAAGAAAGATTCAGTTTGATTAAGAACTTTAGGAATTCTTTAATAAAAAATCCAAAAATAGGCTTTTCATAACAGTTGACTAAGTAAGTGACAACAGATATATTTTTTTCCTTCCTACAACAAATGGTCTAATGTGAGAAGAAAGCTTTGGACCTCCACCTTTTCCTTCATGGCCACAAAAATAAGTGTATTGAAATGTTTCATGGAAGTGGTGTGAAGAAACAGTTGTCCAGGGAAATAATTTTCCACTGCTTTCATCAATTCTCTTAATTGTTTCTCCAGCTTCATTAACCAAAGGTTGCTTCCTGCTTTTTTCTGGCGAAAAGGTGAGATTTCCAGGGGTCTTTTTCTGTCCCCAGTCAGAAAAATCAGGTGCCACTTCGATCCTTGATCAATCCACCAGTTCATACATCCTGTGGGAAGAAACTGAAGATAAAAGTATGTGCACAAAGAGTTGGTTCAATGTGAAGTTTAATGGAACCTGAAAACATCACGGGGCTGTGTTAAAAACAAAGAAACAGCAATTCCCAGAGTACAAGGTCTGAACAAAAGACAAATATGGGGGAATGGGATTCAGGCCACCTGTCTTCCAGTCCATGCGTGCCACATCTGAAGAGGTGAAGGGACTTACCTGCTCACCTACCTGTGGTGAGGGGAACAGCCTCCTGCACCTTCAGCTCCCACAGGTCTCAGGGTGAGCTCTGTGAGAGATGAATGGAAAGGATGTTACCCACTGAACAGGTAAAACCTACTCTCTTTGCATAATGGGAGATGCTTACCACACCATGCAAATGAAAGTCCAAAGGATTGCTTGAACAGCCTTCCCAAAGACTGAGGGATCACAGAACAGGCGTGCTTTATGTGTGCACGGATCTCAGATCACTTAGGAAAATGATACATTATGAGATATGAGATCTGTCACACTGTCAGATATCTGAGTTGTGATTTGGCTAATCGTTTCTTGTCCTTCACCTATTTTAATAAAGTTGGGAGTTACAGGCATCAAAGACATTTGTGCCCTGTGACAGTTTCTTGCTAGAATATAAATGGTCATATCTAATAAACATTGCTCAGATGAAAGACAATAGACAACTCCTGCAAGCTTCAGCTCTCTTTTCCTGACTAACTGGAACAACAGAGAGCCAATATACCACAGGCTCTTGAAACTGTCTTTAAAAGCACAGATTACGCTAGAACACGTGTGTTGCTTTAGGGCATCTCAAGAACAATGCGCATAAAGCATGCGATCATTAAGACCCGCAACTGGACAAATTAATTCAATACATTGTAAGGCTAATGCATCTTCCGCTCTGATGCCCACAGAGTGAGAGAGGCTGAAAGAGGTCACACTTCTTTCTTGTCACTGACGCTCCCTCCCATTCCTGCACAAGGCTTCAAAGGCTACCATATCTGAGGCTTGTTCCACCCCTGGCTCAGAGGCCTGAGAGCCAGTGATGTGCAGCGGCTCGCAGAAGGGATGGGGCAGGGCGGCACTGGTACACTGATAGCTGGGGGTGGGCCTGGGTGCATGGGGGGCTCCAAAGGAGGAGCAAATGGAGCTGCCTGCTACGGTGAGCAACGAGGTGTTACAGCAGTGCTGTTGTAAACGCGAGATTGAAATCCCTGAGAAATTAATAGCACGATACTCCCAGAGTTACTGTGTGTTTCAAGCAAGGCAACGCTGTGCGTTGCATAAACTGACATTGTTGTGAACAGGAAAAGGGGTAAGCCAAAGACCAGACACGTTTATCAAGTATTGCTTACTGATTTTACCCCAGTATCTCTGTGGATGAGGTACAAGATTTTATGTATAGCTGTCTGGGAAGATTACACATTTGACTGTAGTTCTAACCATTCTTACTAGCTTCTTTCTTCAGGAAGTACAGCCTCTAGGACTTGATGCTTTTATTGCCGTCTCCTGAATTGGATTTTGCTTTGCTGTATATTAGGACCAAATATGGTGATTACACAACTCCCTGCCAACTTTTTCCCTCATTCCTGAGTTTAGAGCTCTTCCATTCATGCCAGCCTCAGCTCCCAGAGGCTATCTACTTCCTCTCCCTCAGAGTGTTTTTCAGCAACTGAATGCCCCAAAACTTTCCTAGTAGTATCAATCCTTAAGTCATATGGCAACCTTAATTTCACCATTATGTTCTCCAAGAACTGAAAGAATTTCACTTGCAATGAGCTGAGGGTTTATTTTTTTGAGACTTTCCCCAGCCTGATGGAGTTGTTCTGGGCTCATTGTCAGTGGGAAGATGGGAGTGTTCGTTGCCTGTGCAGCTTCCCAGCTTCTCCTTCCACCAAGTGTTGGAATCAAATCGGGATCTGAGCCTAATTGCTGTTCTCATATCTACTCCTCCATGGTGCTCAGATCTGCCCTCTCTGGGCAACAAAAAAGCAAAGTTAAGATTACTTGGTGGCAACCTTTAGAATCTCAAATTCAGCAGGCTATGAGGACCTCTTTTGCATGAGATTCGTTAATTAATAAATGCAGGTCATCTTGTATCTAGTTCTGCTGACCTTATTCATGCTAATGTATTCATCAGCCATAGACATAGAAATCAGGGACTGCATGTTTGTCGGGAAGTTGTGCTTTTACCTGGAATGATAATACTGAACACTGATTTACCTTCTTTTTCCTAAACCAAAAATCACATTAGAGAAACCAGTATAGTGAAAAACCTTAAAATGTAATTACAGATCCATCATAGTATGAACAAAACCTCCCTGAACTATTCAAAACTTGTCAGATTTTAAAGACAAATTTATAATGCCACAACATTGATGAATACAAAACACATAAGCAAGTACTCCTCTACCCAGCATAGCCAGTAAGGAATAAACACTGTACGGACATCTGTGACAAATATTTATGGGACTAAGTGTGCTGGCTGTATTTGCTTTTGGATAGAACAAAACAACATTAGAAGAATCTGACTGAAGAGAGATAATTATGTGCTGTTATTGGGAACTGAAAACCTTGGATGAAAGAGTTTTGTGGCCAAACACACTCAGACATATATACAAACTCATAGGACACATGCACCTGTATGTCCAGTGCTAACACTATATACGGGTATAATGTCATCAAAAGCTATTGCAAAAACCGTTAATGTTTACCTTCTGTCTTGACAAGACTGAAATCTTTCATTTTGATGAGATCAGAAGGTAGGTATCTGACCAGTGCAGTGTATTACAACAGTCACAGTTAGCAGAACACATATTAGGGGTGTGGTGATACCCTCACTGCCCGAGGAGAGACAGGGCTGAACATTTTGGGGACCTCTCCATTGCTGCTTGACATGAAAAGAGGGTCACAACTGCTGGATCATCCTCCCCCACAATTTCCCCAGGAAACCTGCGTTATTTGTTTAGCATTCAGTATGTTGAACACTGTGGACCTTGATTCATATTGTTATGTGAGGTTATCAGAATGAATTGTTCAGTCTTACTAGAGAGCATATATTCTACTGGCTATACTAACATATCAGGTCTTCTATTTCAAGACATATTTTGCAGCTGCAACAAGTTTTCTCCTGCCATGGACTTTCATCAAAAATCATATAGCTTACAGTAGTGTATTGGTTTAGGTGATATTTCCTGGACAAAGTCCTTCTAACATAAAATGATTACATGGATTGTGGCCAAACTTACTGTAGGTGTGTCTCTTTTTGAGTTAACTTTTCTCAATTTTGATGTAAAATTCTGAAATGAAAAGTGAAATTAACATTCTGGTCCTTAAACTATTGTAAGGGATGAAGTCCATTTTGTTCACAGTATAAAGCATATGATTCAATATTTATTAATAAAGGTGGGTTTTGTCAAGATTAGAAGGTGGATGCTAGTGTCAGTAGCAATAAGTAAAAAAGTTTAAGCATATCCCAATCAAAGCTAATTTTAAAAAGCCTGCAGATTTATTTCTTTTCATATGCATGCAAGTACTTCACTGCAGACTGACATTTTTAATAAGGGTCATGGCTGGAAGTTTCTGAATAATGCTTCGAAACATGCTGCCAACAGCAAATTTAAATGTTGTTTGCATATGGCACATTAACATTTGTTTGCACTTTGTTCCATTCTTGAATCACACTGCAGACTCTATGGCAAGCTGTCATGTTGTAGGAATTAAAATAAATGTCATGGGCAACAAACTTATGCCATGTCATACTAAGGTATCTTTAGGGCAATTTGCAATAAAGCTTAGAATAATTCAAAAGCTGACTCTGAATGCCTTTCATTGTGCATTGGTTTATGACAGCACAAAGGCATGAGAAAAGGTTTTCAATGCCGTTTCTTCTTCCAGCAGGTCATTATAGACAGATCTTCTTCTATTTCACACTGAAATCCTTAAACTCATTCCCTCCAGTTTTCACCACCTTTGCTAAATAGCATCAACACTTACTGTGTTAGCTGGTGAAGAGTCAGTTATCCGGTTAATCTGAAAAGATGGAGGGATGAATCATTTGGCCTGGTCTCCTGTTCTTGCTTGGTCTTGGAGAAGAGACAAGGTAGTCCTTGCTGCTGCTTGCAGCCATCTAGGGCATAGCAGAGTCACTGGGCAATGCAGTGTGGAAATAGGTCAGCCCTGGAAGCAGAAGGCATGTTCACCACTTCTTCCCCAGTCTAATAGCCCAGGGTAGATTGCATTAACTGGGTACTGAATTATGCAAAAATGGGTCCAAACTGCTAAATCTGTGTGGATCCACACTGTGGAGTTCCCAGTCCGGGTTATTTGCCTTTCCTCCACAGATGTCCCTCTGCAGTGGGCTTTGCCATAGCTTGCAAGCTGATGCCTAGCAGCTGACTGCTGCTTGTGGGCCCTGAAGTTGCTCTGCCAAAGACAGATTTGGAGGACCTCACCAAAAAAATGAGATCCATTTCAATTCAGAGAGATTTATTAGCAAACAGCCAGGAACCATTGCAACTGTTCCTCAGCATCCAGAGATTTTCATGACAATATGAGACTCCACGAAGTGAGTTTCGTCCAGTGTCTGGCCCTTATGCACAACCTGGTACATAATATTGGCACAAAACCAAGTGGATGTAAATGGACCAAAATTAATCTAAGGCTGATCAGTAGAACTCCACTCGTTAGGAATGCAGTCAGGTTCTGGAGCAGCCTTGCAGAAGAGACACAGGGCTATGCAACAGAGGCTATGGTGGTTTACTCTGTTAGTACTTACATTATGTATTTTCTTACAGAACACGTGGCTGGACAGCAGAGTGGAAGACCGCTTACTTGTCCCATGCTGGCTGGTAAAGTTGTTGCAGAGAAGAGGAGGTTCCTTCTACCCTGAAAGCTGTTGGGTTGACTTGGTCAGGAGAAACTTTTGGAGCCAAGATGTGGCAGGTGGGGTTGGAGGAGGAGGCAAAGCAGACAGGGAGCCTGCAGCACAGGGACAGCCTACAAGAGAGAAGCAAGTGGCTGTTTTCTGCAAGGAACAGGATCACAGACAGGCCTCAAAGACAGTAGAAGAAAGAGATTTGGGTGCCAGAGTTTTGTTGGAGCCCAGAAGCCACAAACTTTTCTTTCAACTGCTGGTTGAGAAAATGGGATTGGAAGGAAGGACATGCCTTCCCTGCATGGGCTGGCTGTAGGCTTATTTTCAGATTTTTGTGGTTTGAATTTTTGACGTTAAAGAGCTATCTGGTCATAAATTGTAAAGTTCGGAAGCCTTGTGGTATGCTCACTTTGAGAAGAAGATGGTTTTTCTACTCCAGGTCTCTGGCCATTTCAGCATCAGAGGGAGAAAAGTGCATGCTAGTTTTAAAACTGAGACCAATGAGTTTAATAAGAGCCCTGTAAGATGTTATTGTTGTATTCTGGCAGCAGCTGGACTTTGTGTGATTGGTGTCCATTTGGCTATGTCTATGGTAGGGCATGGTGTCCATTAAGTAAGGGCATGGTGCAGGTAAGCAGACCCTAGTCCTGTTGAATCATTAGCATGTTCTCTCGTACAGTTTTAGTGGTTAAGAAATGCGCTCCATGCAAGATCAAAGCTGGCTTAAGGAACAGCGTGGGCCATGGACTGTCTATTCCTAATAGATAATTTGGATAAGGCTGTTCTGTTTCTGTGGGGTGGAAACTTTAGGTGCAGGGGTGCAAGCTGTTCTGTGACTCAGCCAAAAATGGGCTGGGGTAGATGTACACTGCTCATGTTGTTTAACAGACAAGTATCTAGTTCAGAGAAGAGTAAGCCAGAGCACTTACCTATATGGCATGGAGACAATGTTGTTTTATAGGAATTTGCTGGTAACAAGTAAAATGTATAGATAGTTATTTTTTCCTGTATACGGTAGAATTGAAATTCTAGACCATTAAAGAGAAAAGGGTAAAATTTACTTCTGTGACCAATAGTTTATCCTAAACTTATGTAATCTTAAAGGCTTTTCCCTGCACAAATAGTTTCCATAGTTTCCTAGCTCTGGTCTCCTGCTCAAGCCTGCTGACCTGTATTTCAGGCTTGACTGTCTCAAGCATCTGCTTTCTTCCTGTGAAAAATTTTTCTTGTCCTGAGAATAGGAAAGGAAGTTTACTGTTAAATTGTGTAGAGAATGGGATAAGTTGCAACAAAAAAAAAAAAAAAAAGAGAGAGGAAAGACAATTCTAGATGTAACTGGGATTGAATTTTGTTTCTCTGTAGCAGGATATATAAAATTGCAATGTGCTTTATACCTTAACCTAGTGAACAGTGCATCAGGCTCTCAGTGACGACTTGTTGGTTTAGGTTGTGATTATGCATGATCTGCTCTTGTTTTCTGGGCTCATTGTACAAAAATACATGTTTTACACTGTGACTGAAAAGTAGCACGGTTCTTCAGGGTGCAGCTGGAAGGAGCTCATCTTCCCCCTTCCAATCTCCCCCATGGGCTATCATGTCTGTCAGCAAAAAGTCAGATCACCTCATGAAGGCCCTGACGGGTTCACCAACCAGATAAGGGGCAGCACAGGATGGGGTTTTGGGAGAGTCCATATAGACTCCTGGAGGGCTGAACTAGCTGATGGTGAATAGGAAGCTCATTGGGTGCTATGGCAGTATGATAGAGATATCTGGAGTCAGATGCTGCTGAAGGACAAATTTCACCAGTGTGCAGATTTAAGAAATCATGAAAAATAGTGAAATTCTCTGTAAGCATTATTTTTTGCACGGCTAAGTCAATAGCTGAAAAGAGAACAACATGAAGAGAGAGTATGAAAAGTACAAAGGTCAGGAAAGAGGGTAGTTTGTGCTAAGGAATCCCTTTTTCTTTCACCTAAAAATTCCTAAAAGTTGGCCTTCCCTGTTGCACTTTGCTTCTGACTCCTGCTACTTGCATCTGTGGCCATCAAATAAATGCAGTAGTAGTAACCAAGTGCATTGAAAGTGAGTTGTTAAAGTCCTTTGCAAATATTTTTCCAAGTTACCTCTCCTAATTTTGTATTGCTTTTCATTTTATTTTGTATTAAGTCAGGCAACGCTTGTTCTAGTGTTTGTATATTTGTATGTTTATATTTTGCTGTGAAAGACAACATGAATTGTATATGTTTTCTCCTTATTGAGGCACACACAATTTGAAGACCTATCTGCTTTTTGCTGGTTTTTGTCTTCTGTTTTTTTAAGTTAATTGTAAATAAATGACACATTTGCAGGGTGGGATCAGCTAACTTGAAAATAAAATACCTGGACATGATGAGACACTCTGAAAGTTTGCTGCTTTTATTTCACTGCTAGTGATGTTTTTTATTAATAAACCTCATGAGACCTCTAGGTATAGCAAAACAAACAATTCCTTACTTACTGTTGTAGCTAAAAAGAATGACACAGTCTGTTACGACCCTGAAAAACATTAGAACTGTGGTTTGATAACAGGAACATCATTAAACATGTGCCATTTCATCAGTTTCTCAGTTAGCCAGAGCAAAGGCATAACTGCCAAAGACTTTGCCACACCATCTGGTTTTTTTAGTTTAAGAAAATCTCAGTACTTGTGATACTCAATTCTTTGATGAGACTGCTGTTTTTCAGTTCTCTAAAGAAATGTGTTATCCAAGCTCTTCATTTTGAAAATTGGTCACCCTCGTTCAGTTAGTAGCAATACAGTAGGACAGAAAATGCAGGTATTGGATAAAAGTATGCACCTTCAGCGTGCTTTGGCAGATCGGTGCTACCCCTGCGGTCCGTACAACCCCGCGCAGTTCTGCAGAGCCATATACCTGTGTGAAGCTGGGTGGACACACACGGCTGTGTTAGACTGGGGCCTTCAGATGCCCTCCTGTACTGGTTTGCCTGCTGCTGGGGACTGACAGCAGATACAGGGGCATTAGGCAACCGCAGTAGGTGGGGGGGTCTGGAGTTTTGCGGGAGTCTGCTCCACCAGCTGGACTCAGAAGCTGAGGGAGGCAGGGCGCGGGGCAGCGGGCTCAGTCAGTAGGGATCTGCTCATTGAGCAAATGTCTATGCTCACCTTAGGAGCAGGCTCTGTTAACAGTGCCGGGTCCAAAAGTCGAGTCTAAAAGTCAAGTCCAAAAGCAGAGCGGTTTCACAATTCACAATCCATACGAAAGCCCCCCAAAAGCTTCCACAAGAACAGTCTCTGTGAAACAGCAGTGCAGGGAGGTAGAAAATGAAGGGATAATCTTCCCTGCTGTATGTGTACTGTAGTGAAAACAGATGGCGGTGTACCAGTTTATGAGGATTATAAAGCAGCAATTAATCTTTCCTCAGACACGGATCAATGCCTCCTTCGCTCGGCACATCACAGGAGGACAGAGGTTCACCGAGCTCGGTCCCCGCTTACCAGGCGGTGGTGCTGACTGGTCACCCTGCCTGGCCATCAGTTATTAAAAGGATTACTCCAGTGTGACTTGTTGCCCTGGGATGCCGGAGTGCAGCAGTGATTTTTTTCAAATCATTGTAGAGCAGCTGCTACACAGTATTATTTGGATGGCATCCTAGTGACTGGAGGAACAGAGCAGTACTTGCGACTTGGAAATTATATTAAGCCGAATGTCCACCTTTGTGTTAAGAGTGAGAAAAACCCACAAGTGTTTGCATGCAATTGGAAATAATTTCAGGGGAAGAGTTGACAGTGCTCGAATTCAGCTGCTTAAATTAGAAATAAAAATGATAGATCAAGCACAAGCTGGGAACTCTCCTGAAATTGCTACGATGCTAGGGACAAGTCATTTCATGCCTCCTTGCTCTTGCAAAACGCGTGAACAAATTGTTTCTGATAGATAAGATATTGGGGTGGTCATACGAATGCCAGAAGGCATTTATTTGCGGCTAATGTATGGCAAAGAATTTCCCTTCATACCTTTAATATGAACCTAGAGGTAGGGCCTTGATAACAAAAAGCAGAGTTTGTTTTTGGCAGTAGTCAAACAGTACAAAGAGTCTTAGGTCTTTTTTCTCAGTAGAAATCTTAAACTGAGTGCATGGAAGTTATGCAGACTGTGTTTACGCTGAACATCCTTCCCACGGGAATGAAATATGTTCCTTAAAGAGTAGTAGAAGGTGGAAGAACTTGATTCTGACAGTAAGTGGAGAAAACCCTGGAGAGAACAGAGCACATCATTGGTCAGTACATTGGAATTTTTTCAATTTCTTGGCGTAACATGTCTCTATAGAACTGAAATTAATAATTTTCAGCTTCAAACCTGAAATTCTTCCCATTACTGGCACAAAGAGATATTTTTATTATTAATTAGCAAAATCATGACATGATTTGGACAACAAGCCGTAGATTCTTTAAGCACAGAGACCTCAGAAGAATAAAGTAGAAAATACCACAGCAAAAAGATAATAAACCCATTGAAATTCATGATGACATTTTTATTTAATTCCTGGAAAGTATGCCATCCATAATTGTCCCCTTTTGTGCATGAGTTTTTTAATAAACCTTTGTTTGTGTGTATGAAACTTTCATTATTAGAAAACTAAGGAGGCCAGTGGTGTTTATCATCTTTTCTATCTTGCTGTTAAGTTTTAATTAATGTGTATTTAATTTGATAAATTAACAAACTTATAATGAAATGCTTATTTACTCCAGACAAACAAACAAAAAACCCTCACACGCCCCAGTCATTCTTGACTCCATATATTGAAAATGTCACTGGAATTTTGGAACCATATTTCTAGAAATGTTATTTTTCCATTTTCTGATTGGTATGAACTTAGTGAGAGCAGGTGATGAACAAGCAAACATCGTCTGCTTATGAAAAACACATAAAAATCTAATGAGATGTGAAAAAAACTTTAAAAGCCATAAGGGGACCAAGAAAAATCTGTTTTCCTTAAAAGAAAGGCAAAATACAAACCATTTCTACTAAGTAAACAACGGGTAAGAAACATACAGGTCTTTGTCAATTTTCATCCACCTTATCAAAATTTTTTCACCGGAATTGAAATTTCCTCTCCGTGGAAAGGCAGCGCTTCTTATGCATGGTGCCTCCCTTCCTAGAATTCGGGTAGCTGCTCAAGAGCATAAGAACAGTTATGATTACAAAAATCAAAAAACGCAATTATACAGAAGTGTCTTCAGTTAAGTTAGTTTTATTTGGCCAGCCCATGCACAGCGTAGCTATTGTTATCCAAGCCTAATATAATAGCCTTGAATAATTCTTGCTCATTTCAGAAGTTTGTTGCGCTGATTTCCAGATAACATACAGAACATCATCATTCTGTGCATTTCTTTCTGAAACACACCTGCAATTTTGCAGTGAAACATCTCTCCTTGATTCATCTCTTTCAAAAAGCTGAACAAACACTGTTTCATCTCTCTGGCTCGCAAGTACTGTATCGGCACAGCGTGCAGATATTATCACAGTCCCATTAAAAGTAATTGCAGGCAGTAACGCAGACAATTATTTCTGACTGACTGAGTTGTTGATCTTTTCAGTTCAAGAAAACAATATGAAGATCTTCTGCCCTCTTTCCCTATCTCGTCCTGTTTAATTGACAGGCCAGCATTACCTACAATTTACTGCAGACTGCTGTCTCCTGTCAGAAGCCATTCTGAATTCAGAGCATGGTCTTACATTGCTTTGCTGCTAAGGTTAATTAACACTTCTTTTTGCTGTTACCAGGAACAGAAATGTGAAGGAAACAAGAAACTGGCATAAACGGAAATCTGCCAATTATACTCTGCAAACTTGAGTTTAGATATTGTTTAGTGACAGTAATAAGAAAAACAAGTTTATTATTTTGTAGAAAACATTTTTCCATGTTTCAAGTCAGTATGCATATGTAAAGCATAAATTCTACCATTTTTTCTTTTAACTCTCTTTTTTAGTAAGACCACTTAATTTGCATAATTTAGAGGCACCCTTAATTCTTAAATATTTCCCCTTTTACTTCTGTCTTATCTGTTAACTCTTCCCCAAAATAGTTCCAGTGCATGCATTTCATTTTTCATTATTCTACCTCTATAGAAGTCCTCATCTTCCCCTAATGATTTCTCACCCTTTCTATGGCAATTACTTCTAAGTTTCAGTTCCACTAAGTTTCGGGACAGAAAAAAAAAAAAAATCATGCTCAAATAAGTCCAGAAGGTGTACTTTTATATCAAGAACCATTTAAAAAACTGGTTTCAGTGAAAGTCATCTACAGCCTTCCACCAGCAGAAGGACGAACTCCTTCCCACAGCTCCTTTTTGGAAAAAGAGCAAATGCTTTTGAACCCACCCATTCATGGAGATAGAGGTGGGTTATGAATATAACAGTTAACAATAGTTGTAATAAACCAAGTCAAGCAGGATAACTTTAAGTTTAACCTTGAACTGAGGAGGGAAAATGACAGACAGGACACTGAGGTCACCACTCCTCCCCACTACGCTTGTGCCACACTGTATGGATGTTTGTCTATCCTGATTTGCTCAATGTGAAATGGCTTTATATAAATTAAGAGCCATTGTTCCTTACGAACTGAATTGTTCTGTTTCTCTCATTCTATGTTTATCCATCAGAAAAGGCGTGCCAAAGTCCTTCCTCTTCTCTTTACCTACGGCAGCTCTAACATGGGGGTAAGACCATGTTTCTGAGTGAAAAGTCAAGTCAATTTTATGTAAGAGATATGTTCAACAAACACTCGTTTACGTGTAGCCCTAAATGAATGCGAGATCACTGACCAAAGGGTGCCCTCATGGTAGCCACGTTGCACATGATTCACTCTGAGCTTCCAGCAGATTGTGGGAACTTCATGTTAGTGTAAGTTCATTTGAAATGCAAGTGCACTTCAGAAGCCCCAACAGGGAAATATACTGCAAGAAAATGGGAAAATGCCAAGAAATGGGTCGGTGGAAATCAGCTTTCAGTGGGAGGAACTGGGACCCAAAATCAAGATGTTTGTAGCAGCTGTTGAAACCCATCATGTGTTCTTCAGTATGAACCTTAGACTAGTAGAGGAAGGCTGCCAGCAAGACTTTTTGGTTTAATTACTTCATCCTCATTGCGGGCAGACATTTGTTGGCGATATTCCAGAATACCCCAGGGTATCCTTCCTTGGACAACCCAGATTGCAGGTGAAAAATAGTCATTTCATTTAGGACTTAATGCCATCTCTGGCATAGGAAGTGAGGAATTATCTACTTTAATGCTTAGAGTGAACCTAATATATATATATATAATTTTTTTTTTAACTACACAAAGCTACTGCATCAAAATGGGATCTACTAGAGCAGAGTATGATAGGTTAATTGGACCACTATTGTAGCATGATACAATGCAATTATCACTTTTGATTCTGATATAATGTGGAAGTGTAGGTTCACAGTATATTACAACCTATTGTAAAATCTCGTGACTGGTATGAAATTAACCATGTTCAACATTGTAATTAGGAAAAAAAGTCTTAGTAGTAGTAGTGTTGGCCTACCTCCAGTTCCTTAAAAATAGCAAAACTGTTCTTCACAAATTCAGTATTCTGCAAATTAGAAATAAGTACATTCAGATTGATTCTGTCTCTTTGGAACTAGACTGTAATTCTGCAAAAGGTACAATATTAACAGTAGACTTTGAAGACCTACTCCAAGAATACACACCAAATTAGGAAGCTGAAAATTCCAGAATAACCTAATATTTCAATTTTTTATTTATTTCTATGAGGCAAAGAAAGACTCATTAAACAAATCTGTATGCATTGAGAATATCATCAAAGACTCGAAGGACAGGAAGTCCAATCCCTCTCCCAAAGAACAGGGAGAAAGTTTTCATCTTTCATCATTCCTAACTGACATTTACCTTGCCTACACCCAAATCTAATGATGAAGACTTCAAGGCAATCTGTAGCAGTGTTTACCTCCAGATCTCTTTTAAGAATGATGGCTATTGCCTGGGCTCCATCTAGGACAAATGTGTTGCTGAACTGACTTGGTTTAAACTGGATCCTAAAAGTGCTAAGTGCCTAGAAATTACAATGAAAGCAATAGTGACTTTTCCTTTTACACTGAAAATCAGGACATTATGCTTCTCAAGGTGAGAGGTAAGGTGACAAGTTTCAATACCTAACCCAACTAATCTTTAACACACAAAGATGTTATCCAAATAGAAATAATTCTCATACACTTCTTGCTCTCATTGCAAATTTGAAAATCCCTATAGCTGAACATTTACTTTCTGTGGTGTTCTTAATATTTACATTATAGAGATTATTGAAAAAGAACAAGAAGGCTCTAAGGAAACCTTTTTAGTTGCTGGATGGCAGCTTGCATACTATTGTGCTCCTAAATTCCAGGCTCCAATCTAGTTGATCATTTAGGGTGGTGAAATTATTAGTTACATTATTTGCATTTGTGGAGGAAAGTTATGCAGCTAAAATGAAACCTGCATTATTTCTATTGTCTGTAATGATATTTAACACTTTGAATAGGGGAAACTAGGAGAGATGTTCCTGGAGTGCTCTCTGTCTGATGATAGTAGAGCTGAGCAGTGTTTGAAACTCAGCAGGATGGGTTTCTCCTCAGCCATTCCTGTTCATCAAGCAATTGATGTTTCTGGGAAAAGCAGGCCACTGGTCACTGGAGCTGCTGCTCCTTAGAGTTCTGATCTTTAAACCTTTTGGTTTCTGAATACATCTCACAATGTTCATAAACCAAGAGGTTTAAAGATACAAACATTGTGAGATATATTCAGGAAAATAATTATCCAGAAGTGCACCGATTTCAAACACTGCTTCCACAGATCATTTGATTCATACTACCCTCTTGATAGTGCTTTGATAAATTTTCTACCTCCATGTGCAATAGTGTCCATTCCTGTTTCTCCAGACACAGGAATCTGAAGATGTAGTTACATTAGTATCCATGTGCATGGATTGTGAAAAATGCATGTCCTTTTGATGGGAAGGCCAGTACGTAAGGATACACAAAGTTTTGAGTTATTAAGAATTCAGGATGAAAGCAGGAGGAGGTAGAATATTGATTATAGAAAAGACCATACAAACCATGATGGATACTTTCCTCTTCAAGCAATAGCAAAAAAAATAGAGTCTTGAAGGACCTGAGCAACCTGACCAAACAGAGCAATTGCAACATAAATTGGCATTGTTTGAGCAGCTGAGTAGGACAAGATGACCTCCAGAGATCTCTTACAAAGTAAATTACTCTTTGACTCCATAGGTGTATTTTTATAACATAAAAAGCATAGAAAATTGCACCGCATAAGGCTTCAGGAGGCCATTTAGTCCCTCCTCTCCCAGTGCAATGTCACCTGTTCCCATTTCTCAGGACTGAAGTATTGGGAATATTCTCTGTGCCTGGACATTTTTTCAGCCTCCCAGAAATCTGTTCCAGCATCCCAATATTCTTACTATTAGGAATTTTTTCTTGACATCAAATCTGAATCTTTGTTGATGCAACTTAAGCCCATTATAGTTTGCCCTAAACCCAGTGCTGACAAAGATAGGTTAATTAATCTTTTGTTTTGCAGCTACCTTTTCTATAGCTGAAGACAGCTGTATATCACCTTGGGCTCCTTTTCCCTAGACTAAGCAACCCAGATTTCTTCAGTCTACAGGAGATCTAGACCTCTGATCATTCTTGTTGTTTCCTTTGAACTTGCTCCAATTAGTCAATGTATCTCAGGAAAACAAAGCCGCAGCCTGGACCCAGACTTACAGGTGAGCCCTTGCCAGTGCTAAGCAGAACCGAGACTATTTGAACTGTTTAAGCAATAACGCTCCTCTTTGTAGATCACGATACAATTTTACCATTTTAAAAACAGCATACTATCACTGACTCAACTTCAGCTGTAATCATTTTAAAGCGTTATCCTCACTTTCAAAGTTCACAAACATTTTTGAATTATCACATTGCTATTATTATGTCTTTTGGGGAGATACAGCTCTCTGCAGCAGCAAACAGAAATTATAGGAGACCATTGGCTGCAATGCTGTGGTACGGGGAAGGGCTGTATTTCAAAGGAAAATGTGAACATGGACTTTCCTATATGCCTCCCTGTCCTAGAGAAATACATGACCTTTTCTGAAAGGGGACCAATGGACACTTACAGCCAAGTAATAATATCCTAGCATGTATTTTCAGTTAATTATTGCAAATGCTGGATGTTGTTTTGTCATCTGCTATCAGGAAGAACAGCAGGCTACATTGAACTTCCTACTCATTGCAAAGGATTAAAAAAACCCCACGCAGTTCCTGTACCTGGTTGGATTTCCTTATTAGCTACAATACTTTTTATGTTGTAATTTTTATTCTGTGTTCCCTGCAACCAAATGCAATTGTTAACATTCCTGTTTGGAGGGACATCTAGAAATAACGAGGAAGCCTTGAAATGCTGCCTTCCCTACCAACAAAATACTGTCACTTGAACGCTTCTAGAAATGCCTCAGGAGTACGATGCACAGGATGGATCGCTTCAGATTAGTTAAAATAATCATGCCTCATAGAAACCTTTTTTAGCTCTTTCTACCTCAAACTGTGGTAAAAACCAGTGAAATACTGGCCTTCAAATCCATTAGTAGTCATTAAATGCTTTCCTCCATGAGGAAAACTGAGACCAGGAGGAATTGTGAGGCCAGTCTGTAAGAGATCTATGGCAGAATGGAGCATGTCTAATGAATCCTGGTCTGAAAGATGCAGAGCTATTGTTCAGTTAAAGAGCTGAAGCACAAAAGGTAGCTATAAAGCTAAATGAGACAGGCCACACAATACTGCATTTAGGTACATGCTGTTTCTAAGGTATGCATATGAAGGAAGCTGTGTTAGGGAGAGTAGGAAAGCCATCTAAATGGCGGGAGTGCTGTCATGGCACACATTCACACTGAACTGTGAGGCAAAAGCAATGCCTCATATTCATCTCACAAGTTGTCTATAACAGTGATCCCCAGAGTCCTTGTTTATGTTACTGCCAACTTTCACAGCTTTTCAGGGACCACTGGACATTCTTTGTCTTGGACTTTTAACTGAATACACATTTTTTTTACTATTTCACACACACCAGTGGGCTGTGGATTATAGTTGCGGAGTCATTAATACAAAGAGATGTAGATTACAAAGCTCTTGCTGTCTCCTGTGGGTATAAAAGGCAAACTAAAATTTGAGTCTGACCAAATGTTTTGCAACGTTGGCATTTTTAAATATGTATACCAACAATGTGGGTAAGATGCCTTGCAGGACTTAATGTCAAATAAGAAAATTCTTACCATTCACAGCTATAGTTCAATTTATGTTACAGAGATTTATTTTCCTTGCACACAGGTATACATTTACTGATCATTTCAAGCTGTTTGATGCAAAATCTGCTACAGACTTTTTTTCCCCTCTTCTTTGACTGTTGATTGTTAGCTGTTTCAGTCCTTTCTTATGATCAGCTGTAGTCATTCATTCATTCATTCCTTCTGCAATATTAAGCATCCCATCACTACATCTCTTCAGAGTCCAGGTAAAAGGAAAACCAGAAGAGACCTGACTGAGACATATGTGCGGGCAGAGTGAGCCAGAGGTTGTTACTGGGGAGAGTACCAAGAGCTGCAACTGGGGAAGCAGGAGAGAAAAGGCAGGGCAGCCGAGAGCCCAGGAGCCAGGAGGTGAAGCGGCTCAGCTGACGCAAGGAAGACCTTAGAGGGGACGTCGCAGGAGACCAGTCTGCAGGCAGGGAATGGTCTGAAATGTCTCAGTGAGTCAGTCGTTTTCTCCATCATGATTTCACTGCTTAATTCCACTTACTGACAGTGAACGGTATTTGGTCTGGAAGTTAGCGTTTTGAAAATGAGAGTCTGGCTCTTGTTTTCATAAGCTGAGTAGATAAGTGGATTCATCTAGTAGAGTGCATGGCATAGCAGAAAATAAAAACAAAAATAAAAAAGCAATATATCTGGTCTTCTAATTTAAAAAAATATTTCAATCTTATTTGAAAAACAAGAACTGTAATACATAAATATCATAACTACATAAATATGCATGTATTTTTTTAAACATTGGATTAAAACCTTCATTTGTTCTGAGTGTGGAAATTCCATGAGCATCTTCCATTAAACTTAATACGTGGCTACTATCTTATATAAAAGTCAGATGTTTACGGTTAACTTTTTCCTGCTGCATCTGTGTTTCCTACTACATTTTAACGAAAAACAGATGTAAAGGACCTGAGGTTAACTTCATTGTTCTAGAGACATGACGAGAAGCCAGAAAAAAAATTGATTTGATGGACGGAACAGTTCTTGACAAGCCCTACTACTAGTGATTATACAGCCCTCCCCTCTTTAAAAGTACTGCAAGAGTCACTGAGATGTCTAGCTGGAAATAAGCAGACTATACATGATATTTTAGAAGTTTTCTTGCTGTTTTGCTTTAGATTAATGAGGGTTAATGTTTAAGAATGAAAGTGAGGTTTTATCAGTTAGGAAAAATAACATTATCCTTAATAATCACTCATCTAAAACTTATTTCATCACATCAAATGGTTCATGAGGAACCTTACCACCTCCTGCTCTGAAGGTGGTATTAACGCCCCCTCCCCCCCCAATTCTCAGAGACATTTTATTAGATGATGTGGAACTGAAAAAATTAGAACTGGCAAAAAGCTCCAAAATATTTGCAGCAAATGTAAACTTGTGTAAAAATAGTATGAATGAAAATTTGATTAAGCTCATTTTATTTTTATAACACTACAGAAAATTCAGAAAATGTGGAATCCACTTGTTGGTATATACAATTTTTCTCCTCATTTGTATCATTCCCATGGAAACTTAGACCCATATTTCATTGTAATTGCTTCAGGTGACCATTGTGCTTCAGATGTCTCCAGTGACTCAGTTACTTTCCTCACACAGGCGACAGAGGAAGTCAAACATAAATTTCTGTAGGTGGACCATCAGTCAGTCAAGACTATATGCAACCTTTTGATATGGAGATAAAGGGGAGGTATTTCATCACTTCCTCCAGGTGAAGAAAAAGATATTACTGCTGTGGCTAAGTTTAAAATGCCGAGTGGAATCATGAAAACCCAGAAGCTATCTGCAAAGTGAAATAAAATTATTCATCTCTAAACTGTAAAAGTTTCTTTTACATTCTTTTTAGCCATAGAGGCTAAATTTTAAGATGGATCCTCATGGAATCAAGTGAGGCTCAAAGCTGGGGATGCTTTGGGATCCTGAAAACTCTGTTGGTGACAGCCCTCCGGCACTGGGCAGCCTGGTGTGGGCTCTGACTAGCTGATAACAGAGTACCCTGCCATTGCCAGTGCAGTCAGAGCAGACATTGAGGCCATCCCACTGCAGGGATCATCTGCTTCTGTTAAAGATGGCTATAATATTCTATCATTTTCAGGTCACATATGAAGGGTTTGTGTCATGCAAATGTGTGATGCGAATGCCTGGATTTTCTTGATGTTTTTGCATACCTGGAGTGATAGAAAAGGCATTATTCTTTCTATGCCTGGTTTTGTTTCCCACATATGCGGTATCAGACTATATTTAACTTTGCAAAAAAGTGTTAGAAAAGAGATTTTCAAAATGTGAATCAACAGCAAAGATCCACAAGAATTATTACAGGAGAGTCAGACACATTGATGATCTTGATCTACTGAGTGCACCTGGGAACCTTCTGAATCTGGCCACTAAATGGAGATTGGGTTGATAGCTTCTCCTCTTTGTGTCTTTTAACAAAGCTGATGGACTTGGGGCTTGTGAGCTGCTCAGCTGCACTGCAGTAAGTGTTCGCAGTAACATCCTCTACCACCTTGTGCATTTCGGACTATGAAGGTCTGAATGCAGGAATGGATGAAAGAGGGGAAGAAAGAACAGACACTCATTTGGTCTTGTGGGTGAAAAGAAATGTGGTTTGTAAAGGGAAATAGTGCTTATATCATACAGGTTTTGGATTCCTCTGGAAGACATGCCTTATTGGGAAACGATATAATTCTGAAAAAACTCTTGTTGAATTTTCAAAGTTCAGTCAGCACTGTGGTATCTGAAAAGTCCTCAGTGACTCTCAAAGTAGTACGGACATAGCAGGTTTGGATTTCTCGGTGTTCCCAGGCAGCTGTCCTGAAACAAGGTTTCTGTCAGAGGAGTATTGCACTGATCACCCAGAAGCACTGCTCTTCAGTCAGATTGTGTTTATCAGACTTAGTGATGACATAATCTGAATAGTACTTATAGATCTTTACCCAGATCCACACAGCATCCCACATACAAATGATACTACATTGTTTATCCAAATAGGGTTGCTCCCTTCTAGCTTGAACACCATCTTCATAAAATAATAGAATCATAGAATGGTAAGAGTTGGAAGGGATCTTAGAGATCATCTAGTTCCAACACCCCTGCCATGGGCAAGGACACCTCCCACTAGACCAGATTGCTCAAAGCCCCATCCAACCTGGCCTTGAACACTTCCAGGGATGGGGCCTCCACAGCTTCTCTGGGCAACCTGTTCCAGTGTCTCACCACCCTCACCATAAAGAATTTCTTCCTAATATCTAATCTAAATCTACCCTCTTTCAGTTTAAAACTGTTACCCCTTGTCCTATCACTACAGTCCCTGATAAAAAGTCCCTCTCCAGATTTCTTGTAGGCCTCCTTTAGGTACGAGAAGGCCGCTATAAGGTCTCCCTGGAGCCTTCTCTTCTCCAGCCTGAACAACCCCAACTCTGTCAGCCTGTCCTCATGGGAGAGGTGCTCCATCCCTCTGATTATCTTTGTGTCCCTCCTCTGGACTTGGTCCAACAGATTTTAAGCTATTTTTCATGTAGAATAAGTCTAGGTTTTTCTCCATGCCAAGTCAACCTAAAAAGTGTCTTGTAGCTCTGTTTTGGGAAAAGGTGCATTTCTTATTACAGATATTTGCCACTTGTTGAGATCATGTAGTGACTCAGACAGGGTTTCAGTAATGTCCTGATTTTTGTAATGGGGCAGGAAGCCCCAGATGAAGTTCACCGCCACACAGGAACTGGGCGATCTTTCTTGTGAAGGGTATTTTAGGGAGCAGAGCTTTTTGTGGGACTGAACCAGTGTTTAGCATATGACTAAGTGGGAAGTTACTTTGAGGACATATGTTAAAAAAATGAAAGCAAATAAATAATGTGGAACAGACTAGACTGCTCTGTGAATTTGTTGTGAAGGATCAGACACATCATGAATAATGTTCTGTCTCAAGAAAGGAAATTAAATGAAGGAAGACTGCTGTAAAGAAAATACAGGACAAAAAGATCGATGTTTGCTAAATGGAAAAGACTAGCATTTTTATTCGGAGAGATATCATTTCTACATTTCTAAAAAGTTCCTTCAAAAGCAATTATAATAAAAAAGAAAGCAAAGGTCTGAACTCTCCCTTTCCTTTCTCTGCATGTTTATTCAGCTTTTCCCAATGAACATGATTTCTAATTGAAGTCAGAACACAGACTTGTTTTGATTGCATTAGGAGGTAAATCAAGTCTTAAATAGTCACAGTTCCTCTTGATACCAATATGAGTTCTGTATGAAGACATGTAGAAATCAGTGATGCAGATTAGGGAAGAGAATTTAGATTTAAAAAACAAAAATAAGTAAATATAAAATATATTCCTTGCAGTGTGTGTGTTAAAAAAAATCATCATTGGTATAGGCCAACATTCATGAGCTGAATATGGAATATGTAAGTGAATTTAACTGTGTAAAGCTTCCCTTGTGAACTGAGGGTAGTTTCCATCTCCAGCATTGAAATTAGGTAGCAATGTATCAGAAAGATGTGGTCAGAGTATACATAAAATAAATCTTTTAAATTTTCTGCACTGCTTATTTACAAAAAGCACCATCAATGATATACCATAAGCCTTCAAATACTAAAACCAGGTTGTATGAATAATTCATAGAAACATCTTCAGTAGTACTCTGAAGGGACCAGTTAGGTCTACTAGATAAATAAATCTAAGTTTTTAAAGGTCTGCAAGCAACTTACCTACTTGCTAGCAGGACTTGGTACAGTATATCACAATTTAGTTTGGCCTGAAGCATATTTGATTATCCTCCTGGGTTAAACACAATAGGGGAAATGATCATTAATTATGCACTGATTACCATTTATCTTAACTTGGTGATTCTTATTTTTTTCATGTTACAGCTACTTTCTGTTATCCCCACAACTGACACCAGAAGATATCCCCACATTGAAAGATTCCAAATAACCATACTCCCACAAGGAAGACCTCAGCATCCTAGGAAAATTTTCTTAAAAGAGAAAGAAGAAACAGACCATTAACTGAAACACATGAGCTTCTGCTTTTATTCAAAGACACTAATTGCTTTCTCAATAAATACTGTGGATCTCCAGTCCCACAGCTCCGAGATGGTAGCTGTCTGTAGAATAGATACACCTTTGGTTGAGCTTTCTGCATCTTGGAGAGCATGAGGATTGATCCACGTGATGCAGCTTGAATTCACCGGTTGTAATGGCTTAGGTGGGAGAGGGTAAGGCAGGCTGATGCTAACTTGAGTTATCTGAAGGTTTTCTAGAAGGTTGTCTTCAGGTGCCCAAAAAGTTCACATGCAAGTGAATTGCAATTCTGAGCTTAAATACCATGAAAATTGACACATCCATTGTCACCTCCTTCAAGATATGTTCAAGGAGATGCTACGTAAGAACTACATATTTGCTGTGGTGGTGGTATTTCCTTTCCATTTGTAGTAAAAATATTTTTCTTGACTCTGCTCCTACCTAATTTTTGGTTGGCATCCAGGAGAGCAGAGTTAGAAGTGCCAACAAACCGTTGACATATCACATCTGGCAGCCAGGCGTGACAGCTGCCTTGGCTTGCACCAACAGAGAGAGGTTAGAGGACGTACGATAGTTGCTACCTTTTCCTGGGTGATAACTTGCTGCTTTCTGAGCCTCAGTAAAAGCTTCACAGGCTTCAAAGTTTTTCTGCATCCTGTTTTGCCAGATCAAATTTGGATGGCATCCTGCACTGTACAGGAACTTTTATTCATGCTATAGGGAGGATTTTCCTAAAAAAAACCCAACAAAATGATCTAGGCTGGGTAATTTTTTTAATGAGGCCTTCTTCTCCGTGTCATAAACAAAACTGTAGTTTATAGGGTTTGTTTTGTTTTATTCTAAAAACGTTTTTTCCATGATTTTAAAGCCCTGTACAATTCATACAATTGAGGAATAGAAAATTAGAAATGTGTATGTTTTAGTTTGGAAGACCTCAAATTTAAGAGAAAAGACAAAATCTGAGGATGCTGGCAGTCCAGGTTCCTTGTGTCTCTAACTGGACCGTGGAAAGGGTCTAAGTGTATCACTAAGAGGCTGTAGCTACGCTTTGGGTGCTTATTACTGCTGGATCTATATTTGCTTAAATAAACCTGAAGGCTGTCTTTCTATATTGGTGTCAGTCTTTAGCTTGCTATCAGGATTAATTCCACAACACTACATTAACTAGTGGGTGGTTAATAACTTTCTTTCAAAAAAATAGCACCATTCTTGTCTTTTTTAATACAGATATCAACAGTTGCAAGACAATCTTACTATTTTAAGATTATGTTGTTAGGAAGTCTTTGGGTTTGTTGATTTTTTTGTTGTACGCTGACGATTATTGAAGTAGCAAAAGCTGAACACTCCAGTTTGGGCAAAATACCTTTCTTTATGAATAGCAGATTCTGGGATTCTGTTGTTAGGATACACCACCACCCAGAAGATTTTGGAAGAGGCAGTAAGTACCTAACTATAAAATATAACTGTGGGGATGACTGAAGCCTTGGCATAAGCAGCCTTTACTGAATTTACTTGAAAACAAAGCAGGGGGTTATTTGTTTATGAGAGGTTTGAAGCAAACCTGTTTAACAAGCTGAATACTTATAATGTCTGAAAGCTCCAATGAAACTCCAATTGACTTTAATTTGGCTCATACTTTGGCAGGAAAGGAGAAAAGCCTGGGAGAATGACCTTTGCTTATTCCCTAGAGTGTAAACAATTGAGAGATAGATATGAACAGATCCACATTCTCCATAGGAGCCTTTTCCTCCGCTCAGTACATACTGTGTAATGAATGTGTAACTCACATTGGTGTCGATAGTAATTATGTGCATGCACTAGGAGGGAATGGAAATTTTAAATTGATAACTCTTCATAACATCTTCTTACAACTGTTCTACAGGCCACTGTTCAATGCAGTGAGTTAAAAGCATTAGTCAAATTCCTGTCGGGGCAGTAGTAACAATATAGGTAAAATGTTTAATAGAAACTTGTTGCATAACTACTTTCCAAAGAGAAAAAATTTTAGCTAAAAGATATGGTTTTTAATAATTTTTTCTTTATATTATCTCTCTATCATTCAGTACTGGTTCTGTCAGTGAATACCACCAGATGTGGGAAGATCTTTTAAACATTGTATTAATAAAAATTTCCTACAAAAAGCAAGGTGAGAGAATACAAACCTCCATCGTTAAGCATTCCACTCAGGAAATGTACGGGCAAACTTCATTTTACCCCATAATGAAGAATGCATTATGTTACAGCCTTTAATTATATGATCGTATATCACTTCTTGAATAACACAATTTTCTTCAACAAGTTTTAAATACTGGTTTATGCAAGTTTCCTGGTGCTATCTATTATTCAGTGTATGCTAGAAAGAATCCAAGAAAGTCTTTTATATAAAAACACGGAGCATGCTAATGTTGCTCCATAAATTTACAAATAAATCACCCTTTCTGAAACACCGTTCATCTTTGGATCTCAGACAGCCTTACAGGTGACTGAGACGTAACTCAGCAGCGTTTTAATTCCTCTCGGTTCCAAGCACCTGACCCTGCGACAGGATATGTTACTGTCCTAGGCAAAGAGATGCTCTAACGTTGAGAAACAATCATAGCTCTACTGTTGCTAATGACTTAGAGGATACCTTGCAGATACCTCTATTCACAGAGAAAACTGATTGTGAATGTGCATACCAATAATACGTAGCCTGTGAGTCTGGAGTCAACACATCTTCGGGTTTTTCCTCTGCTTTTGAAATTTAATAGACCCCTCATCAGAGGAATACCCAAATCCTGCCTGCTACCAGGTGGCTGCAGATCTAGCAGTGAGTCACTGGAATGCAGAGACAGAGATCCCTCCCTCTCTACGCTGCACCACAGAAACCAAAGAGGTTGTCGGATGACGCAGAAAAAGCACTTTCCCTCCCAGTAGCTAGAACTGTGGAAAAGACAGGGGGAAAGCGTTTATGCACCCACACATTCACACGTTTGCTCTTGATACTGCTCTCTAGTAAACGCTAGAGAAAAAAATAGATGTGCGAGACGCTTTTGTGGTACGCAGAACCAAAAAATGAACTTTTCAGAGCACACATCAGTATTTATTTTGTGATGTTGATACCTTATTGCATACTCCATGCTATAGTGACAGCATGTTGTTCTGTCACTAAAGAACTGCGTAGTGCAAATGCCACAGGTAAGTGTCCAAATATCACCTGGGACAAAGTATTTCCCCCTTTCCCTTCTGTGTTTTGTTTTGGTTTGGTTTTTTTTTTACAGTTAACAGTACTGAAAATGAGTATGTGTCTGTATTTTGGATCGGCTAGAGGTTGGCTAATCCTGGTAAGGTAGAACCAGCACAAGCAGGACACACATAATTATCTAAATCATGTACATTTTGTACTATGATTGTTTTCATCATGCTCTTCACCAGGCATATAAAATTAAAAGATCAGTTTAAAGAAACTCTTGTAATCCATTTATAAATAAATTAAGCTTTACAGCTTTTCTTCAGTCTGCATACATGATTATACCACTCTGGATCTCAGCATCCTTATGGCTAGATCAGATGCCATATTGTGAAGTCTATTTAAAAGTGTCTTTTTGAATAAGCTTGATAAGCATTAAATGGGGTAAAAAATTGTTTTATTACAAGCCAGGAAGAATGCATACTTGATTAAATATCAAAGACTAAAATTTACAAAATAATACCACCAGAACAGAAGCAAGTTCAGCTTACAAGTATTAAGGGAAGACATGATTAAACTAATTACGATGCGCAGCATTAGTCATCATTACTATACAATTCTGCTGTCTGCCAAAGTCTCTAATCTACAGAAGTAAGATATTTTGTTCATCATGTTAATATATAACATCTGGAACAAAATAATCACTAGAAACGAAATCAAGAAGTGTGGCAGAATTTTCATGTATATATATATATATATATATCTCGGAAGCAAGTGTTCACTAGATAAATCATCTTAATATAATAGAACTCTTTGTTAGTCATCCTATCAGACATACATTAGATACATCTTTTGTATAGTTCTTTATTGCTGCTGTTTCTGTCAGAACTTAAAAAAATCGAAATACTAAAGCTGAATGAATGTTGGTCAGACATCGAGTTTGGCTACCGAATTGTAAGAAATTGATGGCTTGTTGATTTCCAACAGAAAACTTGTCTCCCATAGCTGTGGTTAGGTAAAGTAAACAAAGGAGGTGAGCAGGAGCATGTATTTACATTTGTTGAGTACAGGTACATGCACAGCAAATGCAAAAATAACGTAGTTCACATAACTGATTTTTCTTTTGAGTGGCCCCACCTAGCAATCTCAATGTGCATGTGATGTATTTTGTAGAAATTGTAACTGATTATATTTTCATTCAATTGAGATTAAAACCTTTGGTGGAAGGGTTCGCTTTGGATACTTTCTTGAAATCTGTGATGTATACTACATGTTGTTGTAAGGAATTTAAGTCATAAATGACACCTAAGAGCTAGGAATGATTCAGATTCACATCTAAATTGCTAAGAAGCAATACAAAGGGAGGAATGAGAACAATTTTGTGCTGTTTCTGAGTATTATTTTTTCTCCCATTTGGGTATCTGCCAGCCCCTCCCAGTACGAACCACGTGTACTGGGACTGAAGGTCAAAGACTGAATGAGTACCTCATTTTAACCTTTCTTCCTCGTCCTACTACCCAAGGAGATCTGGACTGGCTGAAGCGTATATAACTTTATATTCATATTTTCCCTTATTTACAAGATTATCCTATTCCAAATGCTGTCATTTTATTTGCATGAAATGCTCCCCTATTCTGTAACAGCTTCACTGGCACCACATGAGGAGTAAAGCGTTACCAATCACCCAAACAGGCCTTGTGGCATAGGAAGGTCTTGGGAAAACTGGGAATCTGATGGCAATGCCAAAACCCAGTAGCTGAACCCACTTGAGTCAACTGGTAAAACTGGAGTAACTCCCTACGTAATGACACCGTGAAACTGTCAGGCCTATAATACAGGAGAGAGCAAATTTTCAAATGAGATTTAGTGCATTCTTTATTTCCTGTCTTTGCAGTGTAAAAAAATAACCCTACAAAATGATATCATAGGCACTCTATAATATAAATATATGCATATATTATATATGTGATATATATTTAAAACTTCAGAAAGCAAAATTCAGAAATAGGAAGTCAACTCAATACAAAAATATATTTACAATACTTAATTCCATTCACAGTAGATTTACTGTGCCCTCTTTCCAGCTATGCTTATTATTATTTACAAGAAAAAAAAAAGAGAACAATAAGGACTGTATTGTTCTGAAAAGTTTAGAGAGACTCAGGCAAATAATGAGAAAAAAGAAGGGAGGATGTGGAAATATTTTGGATACATGGAAAATGGAGCTGTATCAACAAATGCTTCATTATAGATCTTAATGTCAGATATAAAAATGTTTGAAATACGTCATTTGATTTCATATAAGACAGCTGAAGAACTAGCTATTGCATTGTCCTAACATAACTAAGACTACCACTGGCAATCAGTGAAAGAGACTTCTTATTACCACAGGTCTCAAAATTAAAGACAAATTTGTTTACATTTTTTGATCCTTTACACAATTTATTTTGGTACAGTTCAAAAAAAGAGGACTGTTGGTTTCTTATCCTTAGCTCATCATGCAGTCATGTTATATCAGACACTGTTAGCTTGAGCAACTGACTTCATCTACCTGGACTTGTGCAAAGCATTTGACACTGTCCCGCACTACATTCTGGTCTCTGAATTGGAGAGATATGGATTTGATGGATGGCCCACTCAGTGGACAAGGAATTGGATGGATGGCTGCACTCAGAGTCCAAGCGCGACCAGTGACGACTGGTGTTCTTCAGGCATTGGTATCGGGACCAGCACTGTTTAATATCTTTGTCAGCGACATGGACAGTGGGATTGAATGCACGCTCAGAGAGTTTGCTGATGACACCAAGCTGTGTGGTGCAGTCGACATGCTGGAGGGAAGGGATGCCATCCAGAGGAACCTGGACAAGCTTCAGAGGTGAGCCTGTGCAAACCTCATGAAGTTCAACAAGGTCAAGTGCAAGGTTCTGCATGTGGGTTGGGGCAATCCCAAGCGCAAATACAGGCTGAGCGGAGAATGGACTGACAGCTGCCCTCAGGAGAAGGACTTGGGGGTGTTGGTTGTTGAGAAGCTCAACATTAGCTGTCAATGTGTGCTTGCAGCCCAGAAAGCCAGCCGCATCCTGGCCTGCATCAAAAGAAGCATGGCCAGCCGGTAGAGGTAGGTGATTCTGCCCCTCTGCTCCACTCTGGTGAGACCCCATATGCAGTATGGTGTCCAGCTCTAGGGGCCCCAACAAAAGAAGGACGCGGACCTGTTGGAGTGAGTCCAGAGGAAGGCCACAAAAATGAGTAAGAGGGATGGAGCACCTCTCCCATGAGGACAGGCTGACAGGGTTGGGGTTGTTCAGCCTGGAGAAGGCTCCAGGGAGACCTTATAGCAGCCTTCCAGTATGAAGGGGGCCTACAAGAAATCTGGAAAGGGACTTTTTATCAGAGACTGTAGTGATAGGACAAGGGGTAACAGTTTTAAACTGAAAGAAGGTGCGTTTAGATTAGATATTAGGAAGAAATTTTTCACTGTGAGGGTGGTGAGGCACTGGAACAGGTTGCCCAGGGAAGTTATGGAGGCCCCATCCCTGGAAGTGTTCAAGGCCAGGTTGGATGGGGCTTTGAGTAACGAGGTCTAGTGGGAGGTGTCCCTGGCCATGGCAGGGGTGTTGGAACTAGATGATCTCCAAGATCCCTTCCAACTCTAACCATTCTACGATTCTATGATTACCTTCAGATTTAGTTTTGGCTTTTTTACCTTCACTATAATTGGACCTTTTACATAGACTGTACTCTTTAGTCATTTATATTTGGCAGTATATTGAAATACACTTGGCATTGTTAACAAACATCCAACAATTATGATAATCTGACACACCATTTTGAAAGTTATATTGAATTTTCTCTTCTTATAGACACTAATTGCATATTTGAAGTGATGGATTTTGTTTCCTCAGAGCACACTTCTGGATCACTTATCATAATTTGAGAAAGTAGCATGACCTTATTTCTTCCACTTCTTAGGTTTCCAAAAATGCATACACAGGGCAAACAAACATAAATCATGTGCCATCAACTAACTGCTATAAAGCCATTTACATGAAAAAAGGGTGATTCTGTCATATTTTCTGTCCAGCAGTTAGTGCTTAAGAAACTCAGGTGGTATAGAGGAATGACTGAATCAGTTCATAGTTGACATCATGTATCATATTTAGTATGATTATTAAGCTTTGGTGTATGCCTGGGGAACCACAGGGATGTTATTTAGTTGCTTCACCAAAAGAACAGCATTTCCCTCTCATCTTTCTTCACCTCCCCATGCCATTTTACTATACGTCCCCCGTCCCATCCCAGATGGGAGTCCTTGACTCCCATTCATCTGCCACACTTCTGCTGTCAGAAGTGTCTTGTGAGAGACAAGTGACACAGGAAAGAATCACATTCATGCAACTCGACATACATGGCTCATCCAGAAACTGCTGCAGAGCTGTGAATCATCCCTCACCATTGGGTGTACATTTTATAGACACTATTTAACTGTGCTTGAATGACAACTTAGAGACTTACAGTGCTCAAAACGACTATGAACAACTTTTTCTTTTTTTTTTTTTTTTTAATGGGAAGAGGGTGAGGAGAGACTGTGTTGCAAGAATGACTGAAAGCAAGAACTTGTCCACACGTGCTAGTTCACGGAAAAGAGGTGAAGGATGCACTGAAATCTACCTCCCTCCTTCCCTGTTATACATCTGGCATGACCCGTAATCCTCCAATTAGAGAAAATGGTTGCATTGAGCCCTCAGAGTTTCAGGAAGAGAGCTATTCAAATGACTTAAGTTAGTATCGGTAACACACTATTTTCAACCCTTAAGTTTTGTTTGGCAGTTCCATGTAACCACCATGCTGAGTAACATGTCACTGAAGCCTCTAGGCATTTGGAGGTGTAAGGAATGATGGAGCAGATACTCAAAATTCTCGTTATTACATCACTTACTATGTTTTTACAATCCCCACCCCAATTAAAAGGGCAGGTTATTTTCAAGGACTTCCTGCAACTTTTATTTCACTTAGGGGTATAGTTATTTAGCATTTCAAATAGTCATGAAGCCCAGAAAATGGCTGCTAGCAGCTAAATCTTGGAAAGCAGACTTTCAAGTAGGTTTTCTTTAGTTAGAAAACTTACAGAAACATTTGGTTACTTTTTTCCACCAAAAAAGGAGTATCTATAGGTCTCTAAAAGCACGTCATGTCACAAAATCTGTGTGAACAGCAGCATCGGAAAAATACCTGCCATATTCAGCAACTTCTGCATTAGGAACTCTGCAAGCAGTCCTGAGATTCCCCACACTTTTAAGCAGGTGGCAGTGTAGGTTAAAGAGACATAGATTTTTCCTGCAGCTGATAGAAATTGTTGCTTTCCAATTTCTCCATTTATCTTAACCCAAGGTAACAATATATAGCGGTGTTATTGGGTTCCTATCTAGATGGCAACAGGCACAAATTTTGAAAAGTACGCCTTTGTTGACTCAAAACTATTCCGTTATTTCCAGATGCAGCTTTGTGAGCTTTACTTCCCAGAACAAGACACTGCAGTAAGAGCTGTAACATGACCTCTTCTTTAATATGTTAGCAGGAGGACCTATCTTCTGAAGAGGTTAGAGGATGTTACAGTGCAGTGATTCAGCATCAGCCCTCAATGTCCACTGTTGAACATTGACGGTTTTAATAAAAACAAATTCTGTGGCCTTTCTTCTGCTGGACCTTCATTTATGCTACTGACACAGACTTGGCAGGCAAGGCAATATGGGATTTAAAATTACGTTTGCAAATTTGGACTGCTTTTTCCAGTTATTTCAATCTTTTGTGCATAAGATGATGTATTATCTAGCATTTGCACCTATGTATAGCTAGTAAGGTAGGTTTTTTTCAGATATGTCCTACAGTATTAACCTAAAACAAACAAAATGCAACAACTGAGGTTTATTTAATGAACAGTAAGTGGCTTTGATCTCTTGCTAACGTGGGAACAGAACAACTACTTTGCAGAAGCAATTTTTGAAGATGACTACAAACATGGTAAGAGTACCTGTCATGAGGTGGTAGATTTTTTACTTGGAGATATGAGAGGTGTGTGTGTGTGCGCAAATACTTTTGTGGAAGTGAAGCAGTGTTCAGGTGGACTGGTTCTGTGGCGGGAGAACACAGCTGGACCTAAAACTGAAGAAAGAACAAAAATTTGTTTATTTTGGGAGTGCAGGATGGGTAAAAAAGACAATCTCTTTTCATGAATTGGTTTCCAGATTGTTGAAACAGATTTGGTTCCAATTTATACAAAATTTAGGAATTTCCAACAGGAATGAACCAAACTGTTGAGGAAGCATCCATTTTCTTCCCTGGGTGTTGCAGAGTACATACAACCAGAGTAACTGGTGGTGGGAGGGAGGGAACACCACAGTGGTAGCAGACGAAAAAGCATATTATATTCCCTGAACATCGCTAGATGAGATTCCCCAGCTGCCCATTTAAAACCATGTTACCAAAATGCTTTAAGGGTAGCACTGTGTTAAGCAGAGCCTCCGTTAGTCACCATATGTGCCTCAGAGGGGCAAGTTATTCTCTTTCTCCTCTTGAACATGACTCCTCAGTGGCAGCTTGGGTTTAACACGAGGACCTGTAACGAGCAATTAAAGGTGTGGGAAGTGTTGGGGGAAGGACACGGGACTGGGACTTTGGAGAATGGCAGGCCTCACCCCTGTCCTGGCCATCTGCAGGGTCTCGAGTATCTGCATCCACTGCCTCAACTCCCCACCTATAAGAAGAGAAGTATCTCCTTCCGGAACGCCGCGGCCTGGAGATGGAAACATCCTCTAGTAAGCTGCCGGTCATTACCTTCTTTATGACATGGAGAAGAGAAATAAAACTAAGTGACAACTGGAAACTACACAATCTTCCCCCTCCCCCCGCCTCTCCACAAACTCCCCACAGACCGCTCTTTCCTCCTCCTCACACCCACTCAGGTCTTCACCGAGAAGCTCCCAAGAGAGGGGCCAGCCCCTGCGGCGGGGGCCATGCTTCCCCTCACCCCCACGGGGCAGCAGGGGCTCCTTCCCTCCCCCTCCCCACCACGGAAGGGAGGGGAGGCCTTCCCCTTCCTTCTCCCCCCGCCTCGCCACACACACCCGCGGGGAGACGGCACCTCCCTGAGGGGCGCGACATGGCGCCCTCCCGCCCGCCGCTGGGGAAGGCCGCCGGCCGGAGGGGGGGGAAGCGGCGGCGGCGGCGGCCGGGAGAGGGACCCACGCACCCACCTCCCACCGCCACTCGCGCGATCCCACTGACAGAGACGTCGCACACGCAGACACCCCCTCACACCACCAGCCCCCGCCCCGCCCCCCCGCGACTCCCCCACTCACACACACACACGCCACGCAGGTACACCC
>VFFE01009022.1:651870-837526 GCA_008921705.1 Burhinus oedicnemus | reverse complement strand
AGGCAGACCGACCCAGTAGCCCCACCACCGTTCATAAATACTAATTTTCAAAGCGAAAGGGGAATAAAACATACCAGCAACAGCACTGCTCTCAGAGCTATTCCCTTTTGCGTGGTGCTCCTCCGGTAGTTGGGTTTCCTCTTCTTTTCCTTTCTTTTTCTTTCTTTCTTTTTCTTTTTTTATTTTTTTTTTCCCCCTTCTTCCTCCCTCCATCACCAAAAGCGAGGCGGGGGAACGAGCAGGTCTGATGCTTTGTCTCTTTTGTGCTGGCTGCTGGAGATGAGCCTAGGCTTGACCTGACCATGATTCCAAGGACTGGCACTTCTTTTTTACCCCCAGTTTGTAGAGATCCAGACCTTCTCTTCCTGATTGTCAAGAAAATTAAATCATTGCTGAATTTGGGAATCTAGGCAGCACCAGCTTACTTTTTACCTGCATCTCTCTGGAATCGTTTCTGGGATATTTTCCAAATCATCACAGAAAGCAGGAGGAATGAACCGGCAGCTAGTGAAAATTTTGACAACCTTGTTTGCATTTTTCTTAGAGACAAACCACTTCAGGTAGGTGATACAACTCTATGTGATGATTTTTGTCAAAAGGTTGTGGAAATCATAACTATAAAGCTACTACGTCACGTTAACCTACTTTGTTTGCTATATTTGAGAGTATTTCATGTTCATTCTATATAGGCTATCCCTTTCACACTAGGAGACTCGTTGCTTGGTAACAAACACGAAAAATAATAATCTGAAGTTTGGGTGATCTATTTTCCATTTCTCTGATTCAAAGACATGTTTTTTCACTGAGTATCAATATAGCTAAAAACATGTTCTTCAGTTTTTCTTCTGAAATGCACATTCAGTGCTCTCACCGGAGGTTGTTTAGGAAGTTGCTTTGATTCCCTCCTCTTCAAGCTTTGGAAACGAGTGAACCAGTTTTCTCAGGGATGTAGTTATTTGCAACTAAAGAATCAATCCTCCGATTTTGGGAAAACCCTGGATCAGATCGGTATTATGCTCACTTAAAGTACCAGTACATATGGTGGTTGTTTCTAATTTTTTCTTAATGTTTTATGAGCTTTTGCTTCAGCTATTGACTTTTTGCAGCACAAAGCAAACAAGTCAGTCTTATTAACCAAAACACTGTTTTAGCTGAGATTCATTATTACACTGTACACTGCTATGTATCTACAGGTACACATATAAAGTGGTTTTATATGGGTAATGAGGTGTATATACAGTGACAGAGTGAAATAGTGTTTATATTTGTAAGCCTGGGATCACAACGTAACTTGTAACTAGTGGGCTCTGAATGAAAACAGAAGTAATTTGTACAGGAACATCCCAAATAAGATCACTGGATTAATTTTACAATTTTAATTATCTTAACTGAATGTTTTTCGTATTTAAGTGGGGAATATCATCTACTATGTATTAAAAATTAAAGATATTTTGTAATGGCACCATGGCATTGACAAAAGCAAAAAGAAGCAACCGCCCCCTGTAAATGGAACCTTAAAAAGCGCGGGGCATCGCACCACGAGAATTTACTATCACCTTGCTTTTTAACAATTCTGGTGCTTTTGTAAAGGGATAAAGGATTTGATATTTGCTTCTGATTTCAGATGTTCATATGTATATCTAATTTGTTTATGCTTGCGTTCAGATGCACAAAAAAGCCTCACGAAACACTCCTGAAACTGAGTGGTTCCCTTTGGGCAAATATTTAAACACAGAGTGGTTAAGAAGGCACAGTCATAGAAGTACTTTTAATATAGCTCAAGTGTTGTATTGAAACACAGATACAATGAAATTGGTTTCTTAAGAATCCAGATAATGCTTTATGATGAAATCTGTGCCTCTACACACCAAATATGACCATTTCATTCTATTTTCTTTTTCCCTAGGGAACAACCATGGGAAACTCCTAAATTCTCTTTCTCTGCAATATTTAATGTGCTTGCAATATGTAGCATGCTATGTACACACTGTTTTGTATGCAAGATATGGTACCAGAAGTTTGCTCTTAAATCCTGAAAACAGAGATGTGTGCCAAGAGCTTGCATATAAATACCAGCTGGTGATAATAGTGATAAATTTTTATTACTCGATATTCACTGGTAAAAAAACCATAAGATCAGATGTGACTGTCTCTGGAACCCTTTTTGCTATGTTGAAGAAGAATACAGACATTCATTAGCATGATTTAAATCTATTTTGGGTAGCATCTGTAAAGAACATTTTTTTTGGATTTATATCCTTCCCAACATTAACAAAACCAATATTTTTCAGTGTTGCTTGGTGAGTGTTGCCAGCTATTGTTTGGAAGTTTAAGATCACCTTAAACCCGTGTTAACGTATAGTTTTAACAGCATACATGTAATTAAAGCAATGGTATGAAACAGGATGTCAAAGTCTCTGTAAGGTTGTTCTACACATTAAGATGACAAGTAAATTGAACCTTCTACAATGTTAAAGCTGTAATAAATTTCTTTTTAAAGCTGAATTTTTTTTCTGAATAGCAAATTGTGTCCATGCATGCTACCTTAAACTCATTTTTATTTCTATAATAAAGTTTTCAGATGAAAAATAGACGATTGTTCTATAAAAATATTAATTGCTATTAATGCACTGAATTGAAACAATTTTATTTAGTGCTATAATTTCTCCATGACTTGAATACAATACAAGCTAAATATTAGCTAATGGTGGCTAATAATTTATTTAGGACGACTTTCTGTAAAGAACATGATTCAAGATCTGGAAAATCCCCCTCACAGACCCTATCTCCTTCAGATTTTTTGGACAAATTGATGGGAAGGACATCGGGGTATGATGCTAGAATCAGACCAAATTTTAAAGGTAAGTTTTTTTAAGACTTCTCATTAATTAATCAATTATGTTTTGGACAAATTATAGGTTTGAGAGTTTTACCTCTAGGTTCTTACTGTCTTTTCAATAACTTCAGTTTTCCAGTGTGATAGTGTCATGGAGACCAGTTGATCTGTGGAGAGGACTAGGAGAACAGTGTAGTTAATAAGGGTCCAGAGCTTGAAAACCCTCTTTTCACATCACAATAATGTTTAGCTCTCAGAGTTTGCTTCTGAAGACCTTACTAATTCCACGTAGTAAATAGAATTCCAGGTTCCACACTAAAAGCAATTGAGATGACTTATTCCTGAAATTTTTAAGCCATGAAGACAATATCTTCAACACTTCCATGCTGAGCTGTTGTCTTCTTTATGGCAGTGTGTGAAGAAAAGGTCTATGCTTTTGTTCAACTTAAAGAAAGCAAAACCTTCTTCCCCAAAATAGGGAGGTAAGACTCAAGGTATGCACACAGCAGATTTTGTCCTGCAAATGCTGACTGAATGATAAGAATTTGTCAGAATCCTTACAAAATATAAAAGCCATATTCTGCTTGTCACTTCCATGATTCCCTCCTTTTCTTCCAAAATTTGGACTGAGCTGTGGAGTCACCACCACCGCTCCAGCACAAAGAAGGCTGTGGACTGGAGGCTTCTTTTGCAACCATTACTATTCACAGCAATTTTTCTTTGCTGTAGTCCTGCAAATCTCTATGAAGTGAGCTCAGAATGTCTTGCGGCTTTGAATGAAAGGAGTTGGGAGAGAAGTTTTCATTGCAAATATTTAGCATTTCCAGAGAGCCCTATAATTCCACCCAAACTGACTCTTCTATGCCAGTGTAAAGCTTAGAATGCTTTTTTAATTTGAAAACTGATAAAATGCTTCCTTCCTTAACAAATCTGATGCCAACGTACATTTGCATTCATATCTATCAGTTTTGGTCACCCAAATGCATGTTTTCCTCCACTGAGCCTTGTTAACAGTGCTGTTAAAGTTGATAATGACTGGAAAAGATAATCACTTCTTAGCCTGTGAGTGAACTGTTTGGAAAGAAGAAGCTCGCATGTCAATGAAAATAATGTTTAATTAAATGTAGATCAAAGATCAGTTTCTTCTCCCTGTACCACATGTGCAAATTACAAGATTTGGAACAAAGTGCCTTTTTTAACTGTTTCCTATGCCTGAGTGAGGAGGAACCTAGTACGGCTTTCAGATCCAAAGGTTTAAAAACTGATAAGTTAAAAAACTTCTAGTGAGGGAAATCTTAAGTTTTAATTTCAGAATAGTTTTCAAAGTACTTATCGAGTTCCTGATCTGGACTCCACATTAGTTTGTAGTAAATAATATTGCATTAGGTTCTCACATTCATTTTGTGTGTTTGCATGAGTATCACTGAAGTTTTAGAGAATCCAAATGAAAGCAGAAACTGCCTGAACTGAGCAAGGTAGCAATCATTAAGAACGGATTTCCCTGCCCTTTATATGGGAGGGACACTAAAAGAAGACTTCTGCTTCATCTCTTGTAACTCAGATAAAACCAGGAACAGTAGCAGTCCCTGTACATAGGAAACAAAGACAGCTTTTTATTGCTCCTCCGTATGTGTCTAAAACCATTTCATGAAAAAAAACAGGAGGAGACAGATTCACAGCTTTAGTGCCCTGATGTTGGAGCGGGTAGAACAGGTACGGTGTGCACGACGTTGTACGGTTCATGCTGAGCTGTTTGACAGACACTGCTCCTCTCTGAGTCCCGTGGTTGGTTTGTGTTCCCAAAGTGAAGCTGCTGCCTGGGGACACCTAGGAACCCTTAATGACAAAGAATCTGCCATTTCTTATCTTTGATTTGTTTTATTAAGTCACTTTCCAGAGGAGAATGGTACTTTGCAGCAGTTTGCACTGATAAACAGATCTTCAGCGTTTCTTCATAACTTCGCATCTCTGAGCTCTGCCGGAGCTCTCAGTCTTCTGATGAGGGGTCTGAAAAGTTTTCTTGCTATTTGCTTTTTGTTTCTTTGAAGGGTGTTTTGTATGTCAGAGTTCAGAAATAGAGAGTTAAGTCATGCAGTTTTGAACATCACCAGTCAAAACCTTGTTAGCTGAAAACCGTTCTTATTAGTCAATATGATGTACACCCATGTTCTAGTTGCCCAGGTGTTGTTAACTTTTTAAAAAAATTGAAAATACTTATTGTTCTATATTGCATATTTTTTCCTTTTAAAGGATAAGAGGTATAGCTGCAAAGAGGTCAAAATATATTTATCCTTCATGGAGTTAAGTATTATAAAGGTATTTTTTTTACTGAGTCTCTATTGTGATCATAATAAAAATTCTTTCAGTTTCTAACATTCATTAATCTGTTTGAGACCTTTTTGGAGATATGGGCTGTTGTACAATACTGATATTACAAATCATATAAATGGATGGATGTATGAAATGTTGAATGATTACCTAATTTATAATATTTTTTGTATTTTAAGGCAAGAACTTTTAAGCATAAAAGAGGTCTGCAGGAGCAATGGTTTCAACTAGGGATCTGCTATCTGGCTTTGCATTTAGTCTGGGGTTAATATTTGTTTCCCATGTTTCATAAAAGACATTGTTGATCAAGATAGATGTGCCACTACTCGTGCATTTGTCTAGCTTTTTCTGCTTTAGACCAGTTACATAGCTTTCTCTGAGTCCACCATGGGCATTTTAAAGTGTCAGAAAAGTCTGATTTCATGGAAAGGCAACTGAGTAGAACCCATTTATCTTACACCACTGGTTATTCAGTAATTAAATATACTTTTATGACTAGTCTGAATTACTGAAAAAGAGGTGTTATTTGATTAACTTGTGGAATGAAGGCTATGCATTTTAAAGAGAGAGGAAAATGCTACCTACTGGAACAAGGTGTTTTATCCAGATAAAGCAGTTCATCATTAGTTACTGCTCTTTCCTAACTTGCTCTTGCAAGTTAGAAAATTCAGGAAGATAGTGGAAGAGAAACAGGTGAATATATAAATGTCTAGACATCAACAACAGGGGGTTGGGTTTTTTTTGTTTGTTTGTTTGTTTTTTTACAGAAGTACTGTATACTGAAAGGTCCTTTCTTTTTTGTATCTTTCTGTCATACAATAATTTGAAAGCAGAGGAGCAGGTTTCTGGTTCTTCTTGACAAACCAAGTGATCGGACACAAAATGACCAAGCACTGAGGGACTGTTCTCCTGATGAACAGCCAGAGAGAAGTGCCAGAGTGACAGCTCTCAAAATTGTCTTTCTTTAATCACTATCTGTCAGATACTTAATGCATACTTTTTCATCTTAGCTATTATTGAATTTGAATAGGCTAATAGTTTGTATAAGGACACAGAAGGGAATACTTTTAAATGTAAATATGAAGACTGCAATCTAATACTAATTGAAGTTCCTGAGATGCTTTCTGTTGACAGCAAACAAATGCTTGTGGTCCTATGAGTTGATTTGCTGTTTCTTCTTCAATTGTAACATCAGTTGAGCATGGTTTCTGTAAAATAATAAAAAATGAAACCTGCATGGTGTACTTTTCACCTGTTTAATAGTGATGTTATATTTTTAATGGTAAAAACCACCAAGGACAAATCAGAGTGATGCCTTGTACTTTCTCCACTGCTCACTTTGTTTTCTTCAACAACAGTGGAAATAGCAGCCTTGGGCACCTGTGTTATAAAACTAGCCAAGAAAGGGCTTTCTCACTGGTAGAAACCAGGGGTGGTGAAGTGATATCTTAGATTAATGTATATTCAGCTCAGACTCCCTCAAGAGCACTGTGTGCAAGGCCTTGATACAAAGGATCAATCTACAACTTAATCACAACAGGAGACGTGGGGCTGATGGAAAGTCAGCTTGAATTTAAAATTTCCTAGCAGGTGTTGACCTTCAGAGGTTACTAAATTATTTCCACTTTTTAACACCACCATCTTCTAAACCCACTTGAAATCTAAACATAAGCTAGAAATGATCAGACAGAGAAAACTATTTATCTATAGGCACTACTATGTCCTTTATGCCAAATTCTTTAAGTAGTAGACTGGCTGTCATGCGCTGTGTGGAGAGAAGGGGAGTTTGTCACCAAGAGCTCCAGAAGAGTGTTATCTTTTGGCATGGAAAACATTTGCAATGAAGATGATAGTGATTTTCTTTTGTATTGAATTTCGTTCTATGTTTTAAGTGCATTCTTTCCCATTAAGTCATTATTTGCTAAAGTATATTCTGATTTTTATGGATTTTTTATGGAGGCATGCAGCAACAGTGCCCGTTAATGTTACCCTCATCACTGGATGGTGCAATGCAGTGTGAATTAACTTGCCCAAAAGCTGCTGTTTCTGAACTCAGAAAAGTCTTGTTAAAAGGATACAGTTTGGGGGTGTAGTGACTGTAGTTGTAAAAGATTAGTCTGTGATTACAGTGGTGTAATGTCATTTTCATGCCGACTCACTGGGTTTATATCTGAATAATAAACACATGGACTAAGTAATTTGCTGAAAATTAGCTTGACAACTGTTACAGGAAATGGCTTATGCACTTTAATACTTTAACTCCTTGGCAGCAAGGGTCAGTTTTTCCCATATGTTCAAGCCCATTGCTTACTTATTTGGCCCCCGAGTTGACCAGTAATGAAATGCTTAAAAAAGCATGAATGGAAACCGCTGAATGACATCTAAGTGTGAAATTAATGGCATCAGGCTTAATGAATAAAAGCAGCTTCTATGTACATGCTAAGAAGAGGAACTGCCTGCAGAAGTCAACCTTAATCTAGACATGACACTTCACAATAAATACCTGTTGGGAAAACAACCTGTAAATACATATAAAAGTTGAAAAGCATACCTAAGATAAGCTGTGGGGCTGCAGTGATTTGTTCCCCCGTGGTTAACAACCTTCCCAAAGCCAGACTTCAGTTGCTGACAGCTACTGGCCATGAAGTCAGATGCAGTGAGTATCCTGTACTGGGCTACTTTCCACACAGTTCGAGCCTCAAAGGGCCATGTCCAATGGAGACTCAAATCCCATTCAGGCACAACAGCATGTAGTAAGGAAGTGCACGCTATCGGTGCATTTCCATTGTAGGCCATGGGCTGAAGGTTCATTGTAGGAGGAGAGAGGCGATGTGGCCAATTTTTGGATGTGGCCAGGCCATTGCACTCCCTAAATATAGCTTGCTTGAGATGCGCAAGCATCCATTATTAGAGAGGAATGCTTCTGCCTTGAAACACATCTACAACTTTATGCTGCTTTCGGATTGTGTACACACAATCTCACTGCACAGTTAGATGCTAGATGAGGATCCTTACCCACAGGATGTCGGGTTTGTTTGGGTTTCGTAAATTTTTCTACAACTACAAAAATGTAGCTAACGAAATTATGTTCAGCCCCTGCCCTAGGTATGCATGTTTTCATGCAGAAATCTTTTAACCACAATTGTACAAGGATCCCTTTAAATTATGTTTCTTTTAAAACGGCTGGTAAAGAGGGCTATGGAACTTGTCCTTCTTCTCCTCTTCCTTTAATTTCAGGTTCTTTCCAGAATACAAGTAGGCTGGGGCATTTGCATGGCTAGTTAGGTTATGTCTAGGCTTCTAGACAAATAGGGCCAGACAGCAAGCTCCAGCAGCCCCCCTGATTATCTACGCTGCTTAGTTGTTTGCTCATTCCCTGGATCTCTTTCTGAGCTTCCTGCAGCCAGCTCCCTCCAAAGCAAGTCAGAAAGGCTGTGAGCGTGCAGCAGTGTAAAGCACAAGCTAACCAACGCTGCTTGGCATTCAAGCTGAGGACAGGTCCCTGGTCTTCTTTTATATTTAGAATATTAGCCACAGTGATCTGTATCATACTGGTGTCTTGCTTTTATTCAGAACCAATGATTTAATTAAGAGATCAATGGATTTGGCTGTTGTCATGGAATATTGGTCTGCTGCTGCATAAACTGCCAAGAGAATTTATGAAAAACAAATGTCAAAGCAGAGTCAAAGACCCTCGATATCAAAGCAGGAGACACTATAGTTTTGATCACGTTCTGATTTAATTGTATTGGTTTTATCACATCCAGTGCCCTGTTTAGATTTAAATTTTCTATACAGTTGAAGCCAATGCCCTTGGGTCACTCATTAAGTATCTTGTTGTGTTTTGGCTGTCTTAGAAAACATGCAATTTATATATAGAATGTACAAAAACATATACACTTATTTTAATATAAATAGACACATTTATAAACTGCAAATCTATTACATACAGTGATACAGTAACTAGGAATATGCATATATAAACCAGAAATATGCAGTTTTATTAGACAGATTCATTATCTTTTTTTTTCCCCTCTGGAAATATGAATATAAATCTCTGATTAAGTCATCAGAAAATGTATGTTTGATGGTTCAGCTTCCAAATACGCATTTCACAGTCTTTCACAGAGATGAGTGATTTTAGCTGTCTGCAGAGAAGAGCCCCCCAAATGAAGCAGACAGGGTCATACAGGGTCTGACACAGCTCTAAGATGAAGGTTGCACAATGTCTGGCATAAATAGTGACCTACCAATGTCATAAAGACCAAGTCCATGGTTAAAATTCAAAATTTACTGAAATATAAAGGCTCTGATTCTGGAAACCATGCAGGATTTGAGCGCTACAGTTCATGAGAGAGAAGTGCCATTTGCCAGGTATTCAGTTACTTATAAGGGATAAATAGTGGCTTATCTGAACTGTGCCAGCTACCAGCAATCCTCCAGTGTTGCAAGAGCATGAGGACACATTGATTACTCCTTATGCCTCAGCTACATGTCATAGATGGGAAGGGTGAATCATAACGGCTTCGTGAGTCAATGAAAGAAGGAAGCTTTTAAAACAGGACTTAGATGGAATAAGTCCACAAACAAACAAACAAAACCCCCTGGAAATCCCTGATCCACCTGCTGTGTAATGCTGGCAGCGCATTACTGTTTTGTTTTAAATTTCCTCAGGTTCTCTTAGTTCTGCTCCTGAGCGTGCCCAGGGTAGCCCCAGGCTGCCTCGCTTAACACCCAACTCACTCCTAAGCCAAATCCAGGCTCTCTGATGAGACGCTGCTGCACCTCCATCCCCCTGTAGGGACCAGGTATCTCAGAGCCTGCCATATATTCCACAGGAAGAGGATTACTCTTAGGGGGAATCTGTGATCACTTAAAACCCCTCACAAACACAAAACGGTGTCTATGGTTGGCCTGCCTTCCTCTACAATATACAGAAGACTGTTGGTCCAGTTTCCCCTCAGCTTAAAGGGTTCAGTATCTGGTCCAGAGGACTATAACAGATTCTGTGTGGCTCATTTTGCAGCAAAGAATTCAAACTTCACTACACCAGGGAGAAAATACAAGGGCAACATGGCTTTTCAACCTTGCAGTGTAGCTGCTTGTCTGAGAGGGGAGAGCCTTTACTCTTGACCATTTTGATGTGATGCACAGAAGTGACTGTTGTAGCCATTTCACCTTAGGGGCAGCTGATGTAACTGTTACAGAAAAAGTTGTAAGGACAGGGATTGGGAGCCAGCACTTCTCTCACTCTGTGCTGGTAATTGCCCTGACCACTAAGATACAAATGTGTGTGAGGGCACTTTCTTTCTCTTTCCAAAGATTGTATCCTAAGTGCTTTGTTGCACAACTTGCTGGGTTCAGTAGGCTATCCACACCTGTTAAATATTTTTGAAAGTGACCATAGCTGCACTTTAGGATGAATCTCATCCCCTCTGAACAGGAGACAGTGAGAGATATACCACCCCAGTTCCCAAGAAACCCACAGCCCTGTAACCTAGGAGGTGCAAGTTTGCAGCCCTTCAATCTGAGGCAGGTGTAGAAGATCCTTGAAAGGAGCCTTTCTGCATGAAATATTTTAACATTTTGCTGTGGGCCGCAAAGCTGGCTGTGTTTTAAGAGGAAAGACTGAAATTCTTGAACGTTTTTTCAAAGGAAGGTTGTATGTGTTGACTTGGTGGAAAATGCTCTGAGCTGTAGATCCTGGGTGAGGTACCTCAACCTTGGTGAGAAACAGGGTTTCAGGAGGGCCCCAAAGAACCTATTGTAAATTATTTGCTCTCTGCAAATGGTGCCCCACTGAGCTGAAGCATTGTCCTCTGCCTGTGGACTGTATGAGGCCCTTAGGGCTCCTCCACAAGGGCCTGGGTGTTATGCACCAAAGCGTCAGACACTGCAACTGCTTCTACCTGTCATGCGGCTGAGATTTTTTTGGCTATAGCAAACAGCGGACTGTCCAGGGAAGCACAGTAGTAGGATGATGCTCTCCTCCAAAAGCTAATAACCCCTACCTGTGTGTTTCTATGTTTCCAAAGCCCAGGACTGCATGGAAGCAACTGGGCACATCTGCGACTAAGCTGAATTGTGGGCACGTTCTCTTAAAGAATAGTCACTGATATTCAGTTGATACACACGGCATAAACAAAATCATTCTTCCTCTACCGTGGCAACATGTCTATGTGTTATCTCCCTCGCTTTTGTACTTGGGGAAATATAGGTGACAAGAGGCTAACTGCTTTCCTTAAACCAGCATAGTTAGTCAGGGAAAACTGAGGATTAAAATTTATCAGATCGATACTCATTATGTTAGGCTGCCTCTAATGGCTATATTCCCAATGTGTGCTGTCTTTATGTCTTCGTCTTAGGCTATAAAACTGTTTTATCAGGACTGCTTTTTCTTCTTGTGGTGTTTACTATGTCCAATAAAGAGTTAGTCCTAAATTAGAAATAAAATAACAGTAACACTTTGGTCAGAATGCTGCTATAAACTCTCAGGCTGCAATTTAAAGCAGTTGTTGAAGACGTGCGTGTAGATTACATGCATGGGGCCAACCCAGAAGCATATGTAAAAACTTCTTTTTTACCGGATGTGAAAGTAGCCTATTGCCTACGCATAAACACATACATATACTCTCCCCCATGCCAAATGCAGATGTGGCCACTCCACATAAGGTTTCAGACCGCAGCAATTTTCCTTTCCAGACAGTGATACCCTATCAGATGGAGAAGTCTGAGGTGTTAAAAGCCTATGGTCAGTCTGGTTATAGGAGTCATCCTAAAAATAAGCATCTGGAAGAATTTTGCAGCTCTTTAGCTGTATACTCCTGAGAATAATGTTGCAGATCTTTGGCTCCGTACCCTTGAGAATTTTGGTTTTATCACACTTCTGAAGTGTGTTTTGTGTGGGGCAAAGCACACACAATCTGTTAAAAACAAATTTTAACCTTTTTCTTTTTTTTTTTAAATAAAATAAAATCTTTAACTTATCAAAGTTATAAATATTTAGGGACAGATTCAATTCAGGCCAACAACTCCTCAGCTTAGTCTGATTTGGATGACTTTGTAGAAGACTCCTACTCAGCATGACTATTGGTGGTAGAAACCAGAAAAAGAGCATATGCCTTCACCCTGCAACACGCTTTATGTCAGCAGAGCTCGGAACTTATGTGAAAGCCATGTGACACTCCTCTCAGCAATGCAGTGAGCCTCCTCTATCAAAGAGCTGATAATTTCCTTACAACAGGTGATTTGGCATTGATAAAAAAGTAAGCCAGACAGTTTATAAGATGCTTATTTTCTCAGCACGTGAATAGTTCTCATTTCCTCTCCCATTCTTCCAGACATTTTATACATAGGAAGAACTGATGACTAAAAAAATTGCTGGTGAAAGACACCCAAGAAGTGCTTTAAAGATGTCTTGGAGTTAAAAGATGGACCCTTTTTGGTATTCAGGATGTGAGAGATCACATAGGGTCTCCAAAGGGAGGGGGCATGTGTGAAGGAGAGGGGATAGGAGACTGAGCTAAACATGCAACAGATCAGCTAATGGGAGCATTGAAGCTGAGATTCAAGAGGGAGGAGTTCATTTCAAAATAATATTCTGTGCAAATTGTGTAGAAATGAGTTGAACTATAAGGAGGTAAAAAATGGGACATTCCCAATAATGGAAAGGTTTGAAAATAGAAGGAAAATTTAATTTTATTAGCGCTAGATGTGGTGAATATATCGGTCTGTGTGTCTGACCAGTTGCAGGTTGCCATCTGTACCAGCTCCTGTCCGTTTCTGTTGTCATTTGTCCCTATGCCTGAGCCATCCCATTTCTCTAAATCCCATTGTTCATCTGTGTCCCATGTATCATTTGGTGTATAGTTCCCTAGCAGCCATAAATCAATGTCTGCTCAGTAATGTTAGTCACCCACACTGCTCTTTTTCTTCAATTCCTGCATATGCCTTCTGACAGTAAAGCAAGGAACATTATGGAGACATTAAAGGGAAAGCTGGCAGAATTGTGAAATAAAGTGAATGGCCAAGCTCAGAGGAACAAAATAAGGAATTAAAATCAATTCTGAGACATCTCTGTGGCCACAGAGAAGGCTATTGACCAAGCCCTGTATTTGAGACTATGCCTAATGACTCTTACAACTGAGCTTCCTTTAATTTCTGCAGCACAAGATCAGAATCACAAAGAAACAAATTAAGAAATATATATAGAGAAAGGAACAAAGTACCAATTTATTTTTTTAAATAAATGTTTTGAGGTAAGCATGCTGAGCAGAATGAAGCAGTTCATTCTCACTGAAAATAGAAGCCTAGACTAGTCGACAACATTTCAATATTATTATTAACACTTTTTTTTTTCATTAAGTAGATCTTCCCTCCTGCCTTCTTTTCTCAGTGAACATTTTTTATCTTGTGGTTCCATGTGGTCTCTTAGATGAGTTGGCTACACTGACTTCATAAATCATTATTAAAAATAAGATTACCCAGGAGGAGTTTGACTGACCTTATGCTGGAGTGCAGATTTCGTGACTAAAGATGTAATACCCTCTTTTATTTAACCACATTCAGGAGTGTCCCAGGCCTCTGCACACATTATGCAGTTCACATGCCGATCAGCAGCGAAGAGCTCTGTCTTCATTAATGCAAAACAACCGAGCAGTTTCTCAGAATCAGGTGTGAGGAGCATCTCTGCTACCTGCTCCTAGTGAGGCTGAGAGCCTCTGCCTTTCCATTTGCTCACTTCAGTGAGCACGGTTTTGTGATAAGAAAAGAAGTAGGTGCCTGGATCTTTTCATGTCATAAGGAAAGCAAACAATTCAATTTCCCCAAACACTACCCATTGCTCTATTGCACTGGAGGAAGGAAGACTTCAGAAAGAGATGCCTTGCAATGAGGTGCTTGTCATGACTTGGAATGGAAATATTTGAAAGAAGAGTAGAGATCTCAGAGAAAAAAAAAGTTTGATGGACATATGAAAATTATAACATTTATTTGAATATTTTCAAAGTTGATATAAGTGCTAAGTAACTTTGCACTATAGGCTTCTAGTTCCAATGGGAAGTTTCCAGATGTAAGATTTCTGTTTTTTAGATTTATTTCCACAGACTCATTTGCACATGGAAGGCTTTAGCTCTGGGACTGGCTGCACTCAGTCTCAAGTGTGACTGAGGTTTGTGTAGAAATGTCTGAGCTAGCTTTCAGGTAATTTGCTCAGAGGTGCTCCGCACCACATTGAGATGATACAGAGCTCAGCACAAAGTATAGAGCCTGACGTTAATGTCCTCCAGTGAATTCCAGCCTGCCACGACTGCATCAGTAGCAGCCCTCAAACTACCTACCTGAAAGCCAGCTCCAGCCCCATTTACACAATCCATTGTGACTGCTATGGCTATATATTCTTTGTAGACTAGCTTCGGTTAGCTGGGTAAATCAGGAGCATGTCAACTGTTTTAAAGGGCTTTTCATTTCTGAGCTCCTGATTTGTGGAGTGAAATAAAAGGGTGCCTGAAAATTGTGCTTGTGCAGTGTCTGTTAGATAACCTGTGTGGAAATATCCCACTGCACCCCAGAGCTGACAGTAATATATGTTTCTGTTATCGGCGTCAGCAGAAAGAGGCAGGGAAGAATGAACACATCATCTGGACTATCCTGTAATGCCAAATTCATAACTAAAGAGGTTTTGTAGTGTGAGACTTACCTTCCTCTTCCAGAGCTGGGTCTGTGGACAAAGGCATTCACTGAATGTGAAGCATGCCAATCCAACAATTTTCACAAGCGCTTTAAGGCACAAAAAAGTGGATCTTAGCAGGGATTTGCCTTCCGTGAAACGTTGATAGGATTTTACCAGAATGATTCCCGTTACATTCAGCAATAGGCCCACAGCTGAAAACTCACATAGCACTTCTGAAATTGATTACTCACTGTTTGACCTCATACTATGTCAATGTATATATATATAGATCGCTTTAGCTGTACTAACTCCAGAGATATTTCCTTTCTCTGAGTCATTCTTTAATCACCTGGATCTGACAATCACTGGACTATTTGTCTCATGACTCCTCGGTTGTATTTTGCTGAAGAAGAGCTTTCAATATTGGAATGTGACATGCCCTTTTTACATCCAGGTCATGTCATAAGGCTGGATTTTTGCTCAGATATTTTATCAAGTTAACCAATCAAAGGGAAGAAGCTTAAATCTTGATGTAAAAGAAGAGTTCTTTTGATGCCGTTTTGTTCATTTATATTTGTGTGTGTGCCTGCATGTGCACTTCTGGAAATAGGCAGCTGGAAACTAGGGAAAAATTGTACTTTCCTCTATCGGTAATACTTTCCTGCTGATTTCATTCAGTGTTGCCTCTCTCTCTCCCCTGCTTTGGCTAGGGCGTGTTGTAACTCCTCCAGTCTGTAAGTGCCATTGCCATAAGTGGCGTTGCTCACATATATTCCTCAGATACTTGGTAATATTTGGGCTCAGTGATATCAGTGGGAATGAGAGTCCTAAAAAGGACTTAGATACCCAAATCTTTTCCTCTGGCTCTGTAAGTGCCTCTGTGGCTCTCAGCTTTACTCTATTGATCATAAATGTATATTGATATCACAGAATATGATTCTGAGTCTCCGATACAACCGTAAGCACCCGGCATTCTCGGCAAGCTGAGTTATTATATATGACAGATGAACTTTCAGAGGATGTTGGTTTTAGCTTGATGAAGCAGAACAATAATTTTGTCTTTATTTGATTTTTCCAGCAAATTGAATCAGTGCAAGGTTCCATACAATTACTGTATTTCAGAGGTTTCTGAGGTCTCTGTCCTTGTGGGTTTTTTGTTTTTTTTTCTTGAGTTTGGAGGTTTTTTTGTTTGTTTGTTTAGTAGGAAGAATTGTCATCAATGAGTAATAAAAGTGGCATAAGCATAATAATTTCTGTGGTATATTGGATTGTGGTGAATACTTCTAAAGAAGTAGGAATTCTCTGTTTACTGGCCATGATTATACTTAGGGAGTCAGGGTGAGGCACTCCATGGAAATGCCCTAGAAAGACAACCTCATAAATGAAAGGCATCACTCCCCAGCAAGACAAGAAACATCACCTTGATTTGTATGCCTTAGGATAAGTGTGTTGTCCTGGTGTCATTAATTTTACCTCCTGTGACTGATACATTTCCCTTGCTGTTAACACTCTAACAAGATGATGATGTTTAAATGGAGGAAAACATTGGTTTTGCCCAAAGGCAGAATAATAGGGAAAGAGAGAAAGCTTTCCTAGGTACTTGCAATAAAGACTACCTGCAGTCTACCTCCTGCGTTCTTATCAGCACCTTAAGCAGCTTGCTAAATCACGTGAATTTTCTCATCAACGGTTGGACTATGCATTATACAGATCCTTAAAAACACGTGTGGAAGCTGCACTGCTTCTGGAGTAACTGCGGGATCCCCATGTCTCAGAGGAACTTTTCTAGTGCATCAAAGCCCTCTTTTTTCCCCTGGCCCAATATCCATGGTCCCTGGCCACAGGATTGACTGAGCTGCCTTTGATGGTATTTCTCCAGTCCTTACCCTGCCTGCCGCACCCTGGCCAGTGAGGAAGCTAGGATGATAAACAACTTGTTCCTGTCTAATGACCATGGCCAGCTGAGATGTCCCATCAGTAGTTCAGCCTTGCTGTCTGACTTCCAGGGATGTGCCTGCAGGGCCATGAAGAGATGTATTGGTGAGCTCTTGAAGTGGTAATTCAGGCACCTGTAGTACTGCAGCTGCAAAAGCAGAGCCCTCCACAGGGGTTAGCTCTGTTTTAGGTCTCATAAGGACTGTGCTGAATGTTGGAGGCTGTTCAGTTTGGTTGAGCAGAAATGGTTGCTAAAACTCCAACTGTCTCCAGAACTGGCAATTAATGAACCATGTCCAGCAAGCTCTGCTACCCTCCCCTGCTGTCCTGGGATCTGCATTACTAGTGCTCAGGTCAGCATGTGCGTCTTTGCCCTGCCCTCATCCACATTTTCATCCCCTCCCTTGTTTGATCTCTGACATGAAAACCCTGCTCCACAGATGAAGGGATACTCAGTCCCTTGTGGGATCACTGCCTCCTCACTTTGCTCCTTGGTCCTGTTCCTGGACCCCTGCTCTATCCCCACACTCAGGTGGGATTGATTTTAGTATTTTCAAACAGTTCTCATGCTTATTCTCTTCTCTGTGCTAAGAGGAGGAGGGCATTTCAGTTCACCTTTCCTCCCGTATATGGAACAAAATAAACCGTCCAAGATGATGGGAAAAAACTCCTTCCATTGGCACATGGGCCAAAGTCAGGAGGCGGACCAAAAAATACTACGTACAGAGAAAGACACTAGATTCTTCACAGATCTGTAAATTTCTTGCCAATATTTTCATTGTCGTTCCATGAGGTGGTTCTGCCTCATTATCTCTCATTTTTGTTTCCACATCTCTCTGCTTTGCCCACAGTTCTCTGTGTGTGTGTGTACTGTATTTTAGTTTGCCTTACAAAATCCCTTAATAAATACATATATCAAAGAAAATTGGCAAGTATACAGGTATCATTTTAAATCTCTTGTATGATTATAATATTCCCACTAAGGACATTTTAGCTATATGTCTGAAATTAATATGAAGAGAAAAAGGTTGCCAGGTGCAGCCTGGAAACCGTACATCAAAAAGGCAAAGTTGGGATGGATGTGAGAATACACATATGATTAGCTGCAGTTAGGATGATCTCCAGGGCAAGAGTACAAGTACATCTTCTCAAGAACCTACTAAATGAAGGAAGCTTTGAGGCTGTGTGTTATCTGTACTGGAGAATATTCAGCAAAAGCTGCAGTTAGCATCTGGATGGGGCTCAGCCTACATCTCTCAGCACTCGTCACTCAACATGGGGACTTCCCCACACGTTGGGATGGATTCACCCCCTCTGGCAGCTGACAAGGAAAGGATTCACTCTCTAGCCAGAGGGTGGCAAGGACACAGTCACCTTTGTTACAGGAGCTGTGAGACAATATGCCACAGCAAATTCAGGGGAATATTCAGTATATTCAGATTTCTTGCAGGTAAGGTAAGCAGATGAGTGCTGAGGACTTTCTGTAAGTGCTAAGTGCCCCGAAGTGACTGGAGGTGTATGACACATTATAATGTTAGGGCTTTGCAAGAAGGCAGTGCATTGGAGAGTCCCGTCGACTGGCAGCAGTGGCAGACCCTCTAGAGAAGCAGGGAGCTGCAGGGAACAGAAGTGGTATCTTAGCTGTTTGTCAGAACACCAGACATCTACTTTTGGGTGTATTTGAGCATTAACTACTTGTTTTGGGTTTGGTTTTTTTTTGCCTGAGTCCTTTCAAGAACCGACATTTTCCTTATGACTCAAAAATCACTTTGGTTATCTTGAATGTGCCTGAAAGGCACCTGGACTGTTACCTTGTTGCATTGGAGGTGACAAAAGAAAAACTAGGAAGGAAAAAAGGATTTCATTACAAAGTATACTTTGCTTGATTTTTTGGAGAGAGTGTCAACTCTTTTTAGATTTTAGGCAGTAAAGTCAAATTGAATATTTCCATTGCCTTTGAAGAGTTTTAGATTATGTTCTCAAACCTTGGCTATACTTCATAGAATTTTACTGCTTTCATTTTAAATGAACTATTAGATTAGAAAAATCTTATAGGATGGAGTGTGTGAAATGTTTAGTTGGAAAAAGTGATGTGGTTTGCCCTCTCTAAAATGCACTTCTTCCTTAAGATGTACAACACCTCTACACGCCCTCTCCACTGGTATAATATCAACAGTAGAAGAAAAGGGTCAATCAAAAAAGAACAAAAGCATTGTAAACTTCAGTGCTCAGTTAGTTACCTTTTTCTTATCTGCTTCATTTGGCTCGTGTTTCCTATGCACATTTAGAAACCTCATCACTAGCAGATTGACTTTATGAGAAAGCTGGACTTTTAGCTTAGAATCCGTAAGTTATATGATCAAATGTTAGTTTTTAAGATCATAGCATCATAGAATAGATCCTCTGTTAAGTATCTTATGTTCTCATTTGCTTGCAAATCTTGCGTTACACTTTTGATGTTTATAAACAATATTAATGATCAGAAAACAAATTGAATTGGTGATATCTCGCCGATAAAGTTAATTCCAGAAAACTCTGAAGAAGACGAGAATGGGACCTGTTTTGCTGGCAGTATTTAGGTTTACTAGGTTCTTATACTATTCCACATCTACCAGTGGAAGGCAAGTAAAAGACGTTATACAATTGAATATAGAAATGGAAGGAGATGTTTGCATTGTCATAAGATACAGTGCTCTAGCATGTACCTACTTAGTGTACGTCTAAACTGCAGTCTGTGGTGTGATAGCGTATTTCCTAACATAGCCGAGCATGTTAACTAGGTTCTGCTGGCACTCAGGGATTGAAAGCTTTCATGCTCACATATGGCAGCTTTTGCAAGACAACACCATGAGATTAAAGAAAAGTTGACAAAGAGCATGGGAAAATGCCAAGGCACTCAATGCCTCCTTCACCTCAGTCTTTACTGATAAGACTGATCTTCAGGAATCCCATGTCCCTGAGATCTATGACAAAGTCCAGATCAAGGAAAACTCAGTGGAGAAGAATCAGGCTACAGAACATTTAGGCAAACTGGACACAGACAAGTCCATGGGACCACATAGGAAGCATCCACAAGTGGTGAGGGAGCTGGCTGATGGCATTGTGAGGCCACTCTTAATTATCTTTGAAAGGTCATGGCAACTGGAGGAGGTTCCTCATCACAGGGAAAAAAAAAAGTCACTCCTGTCTTCGAGAAGGACAAGAATGAGGATCCAGGAACTAAAGGCTGGCCAGCCTTACCTCGAAACCTGGAGCAAATCCTCCTGGAAGTGATTTCCAGACATGAAGGACAGGAAGATGACGGGGTATTCATGAAGGGGAAATCATTCCTGAACACGCTAATAGCCTTCTACAATAACTTGACTGGCTTCACAGATGAGGGGAGAGCAGTGGATGTTGTTCATCTCAACTTTAGCAAGGCTTTTGGCACTGTATCTCACAACATCCTCATAGACAAACTGTTGGAACAGACCAGCTAAATGGACAGTGAGGTACATGAAAAACTGGCTGAATTGCCATGCTCAGAGAGTTGTGATCAGCAGTACAAAATCCAGCTGGAGGCCAGTCACTACTGGTGTACTCCAGGGGTCGATACTGGGCCAATACTGTTTAACATCTTCATTAATTACCTGGATGATGGGACAGAGTGCACCCTCAACAAGTTTGCAGGAGATACAAGACTGGGAGGAATGGTTGATGCCCCAGAGGGTTGTGCTGCCATTCAGAGGGACCTGGATAGGCTGCAGAAATGGGCCAACAGGAGCCTCACCATGTTCACCAAGGGGAAATGCGGTCCTGCACCTGGGGAGGAACAATCTGGGAGATGACCAGCTGGAATGCAGCATTGCAGAAAAGGCCATAGGTGTCCTGGTGGACACCAAGTTGAACATGAGCCAGCAGTGTGACTTTGCAGCAAAGAAGGCCAATAGCCTCCCAGGCTGCATTAGGTCGAACATTGCCAACGGGTTGAGGGAGGGGATCCTTCACTCTGCTCAGCACTGGTGAGACACATCTGGAGTGCTGGGTCCAGCTCTGGGCTCCCCAGTACAAGAGAGACATGGACTTACTGGTATGGTCCCAGCAAAGGGTGACAAAGATGACTGAAGGACTGGAGGATCTATCGTACAAGAAGAGATTGCTGAGTCTGCTCAGTCTGGAGAAGAGAGGGTTCAGGGGCATCTTATCCATGTACACAAATACCTGACGGTGGGTAATTAAAGAAACTGGAGCCAGATTCTTCTCAGTGGTGCCCGGTGACAGGACAAGAGGCAGTGGGCACAAACTGAAATACAGGACATTCCACTTAAACATAAGATGGACTAAGGGACTGGGTGATGTCCAGAGGTTCCCTCCAACTTCAATGATTCACTGATTCGGTTTGTTTAGATATAGAGAAATATGTTGGTCAAGCTGCCCAACTCGTAGAAATACCATCAAGTAAAAAGAAAAAAATGATACTATGGAGGGAGAATAGCAGACTATTTGGCTTGTTTTAGCTTTGTGTTAAAAGTGAAAACACATTTACAACATAAGAAGGAAGTGTTTTTTTAAAAATAATTGTTGCAAAAACTGAGTTGAACAATAGACTCCATTGTAATTTAACAGCCTCAAAACATATTACTCTTGTGGTTTTTTCTTCCCCAAACCAACATATTTTTTTCCTCAAAGGTGGGTGGTCTAGCACTCAGGAAGCTGATCATGTACCGGGTTTCACTGGGCACACTACTTTATCTTTCCATTTTTCAAAAAAGAAAGCAATAATGTTTCCATCTTTTGTAAAACAGTTTCAGATCTAAATATGAAACCAAATGTAGGTATTTATATTCTGTGCACTGACATTGTTTTTTTAATATAAGGAAAATTATGTGATTAAAAACAATAATGAGAAAAGAGAGAAGAAAGTACTCAATACTTGTATCAACTTTTGTGTCACTGGAATTCAGGCATTTAGTATTAATCCTTTTTGATTCAGTTGAGAACCCCTGTTTATTTTATCATGCCTAAAAAATCTAGGAGGCTAATAGACAACTAATTAAATATTAAGTCTCCATTCATTCTGCTACACATCAGTGACTGTTAAATAAAAGGAAAAGTGGGAGGGAAAGACCACAAATAGCTGCTTAATGAAAGCTGTGTCAAGCCGGAATAGATATTGCTAAAATATTTTTTTATGGCAAGGCAGACATCTCCAGATCAGGTGCATGAAAAGCTGCTTGTCTAAGTCCTTTTTCAGTGGACGAGACCCAATGTGAAAAGTGGCCCTTGCTGGGAATTTCGGTGGCAAGTCTTTGGATGCAGAGTAGAATAGGTGTGGAGACCTATTTTTTCATTTTGTGTTTGAGAAGGAAGGGAGAGAGGAGTGGCTGCAATGCTAAAGCATATTCTGCACTGGTACTGTGGATAAAGAAAAAGCTGTCATACTCATGCCCTCGCTCAACTCCTCTCGGAAATCCTTAAATGCAAAGATGTAGTTCTGTGCATTTTTATAACAACTTCCAATGAAACTAAGTTAATTAAATTAGTGTTGATAATGTTTTTCTTTTGTTCGATATTTACAAGATCTGTTTGGGAAAACTCACTTTTTACTTGTTTTCAGCCACATCTGTACCAGATTGTACGGAGGCTGAGGGATCTGTACTTTTATTTCAATGTATATTGCAACATTTTTATTGCATTCCACAGGTCCTCCAGTAAACGTTACTTGCAATATTTTTATCAACAGTTTTGGATCAGTCACAGAAACCACAATGGTAAGTGCTATGATGCCATTGGCAAGAGAACAACAATACTTAATATATGTCATGAACACAACCTGTCAATTTTTCTATTTATTGTTCAACTTGCAGGTCCTCCTGTAAATGTTACCTGCAACATATTTATCAACAGCTTTGGTTCAATAGCAGAAACTACAATGGTGAGTGGGACTGGTCATTGAAGCCATCTTGTGAAGGAGTGGGATGTGATATAGAATAGAGAGGCTCAGGACATGGGAACATTTACTAAGTTATTAAGCTACTAAAAGCCTACCAGCTGAATTAAAATAAAATAAATATAAAACAACTATATAAAGAGATATATAAATTATTAGACTCAACGATCAAGTCTAAACATACATATGTAGTGGCTGTGCCATAGTCTGTAGCGACTGTGATGGCAGCAAATATAGGTGTGTGCAAACCAGCTTTCTCAGGTTTTATTAGCACTGAAGAGGCAGAGGAATGGCTGGAGCTCAGCTGTGGGGCTCCCTGCCAAGTACTCCATATTTTGAGTAGGTCTTACACCACATGCTGAATTAGCTGTTGCCGCAGACTGTGCTGACAGAGCTACCAGAACGGTCTTGTTTAATTTAGCTAAATCTTTGTGAATTGCAGCCACACCAGTAACTGAAGTGAATGCGTAAGTTGAGTCAAATGACTAAAACACATAGCTGTAAGGAGACCCAGGTGTTTTGAGGGTTAAATTGGTACTAGGAAATGATGGGATCCCAGCTGACTGAAATGTGTATTTCGACTGAATTCAAAGAACACTATCAGTCAAAAAAACAAGGCCGAAATAAAAATGTCAGAGTTTTAATTTTGATGTGTATAAAAATAAATAGTTCAATTTTTCATTTCAAGAAGAGATTGTTCTTTAAAAATTGCCAAAATTTAGGATTAATGAAATCAAGCTAAAAAAATGGAAATTAAAATTTTAGTCCAACTTTCTTCTTTTTTAGTCTAGAATTGAATGTTCTTTTTTTCAATATTTGTTAAGAAAAATGAAAAATATTTTTTCTGAATGCATTTAAAAAGATGTTGAGTTTTTTAGTCTTCTTTTTCAAACAATGAACCAAAAATGCTCAGTTATTTATTCAAACATACATACACCTGACTACTGCAGTTAGTCCAGAGACAGACATTTGATGGCTTTCTTATAATGTGATAAACCCATAATAATTATCAGGTGCTCATATACAAGAAGTGGGTTAAACCCATTCTAGAAATGTTCTAGTGACAAATCCCAGCTTGACTTTGAACTCTTCAAGTCACTGCTGCCACAAAATAAACTCAAAATGAGTGCTTGCAAGAGTTATTCTCATTGCCTCAGGACACTATGGACAGCTATGGACACTTCTGAAGCAATTGCAATGTAGTTTCACAACTCTCTTTTCCAGGGATTCCTACACAGCGTCCAGGTTTTTCTGTATTTGCTGAAGCCAGAGGCAATAAAGGTGCTTTGCATCCTGTAGGGCTGAGTTCTTGGTAACTAAAAATGAACTTGCTACCCACAAAAGGACTTAAGGTGTACCAAAGAACTAGTTTTTTATAAAATGGGACAGATACTGCCTTGCAATCCTTGCGTTATGAGGGAAGAGCAGATATTTAGCCCAACTTAATTATTTTATTTAATATTCAAATACTTCATTTAAATTCAATTGTAATTCATTTTAGAAAGTGGTGCCTAAGGCATGTAGGAACACAAATCTTCTGCTCCTAAATATTTTTATTTAAAAAATCATCCTTTTATTTAATGTTTTCTAGAGATAAAGGGCAAGTTATTGCTAAGGCAGGTTGCTTTCTTAAATAATGTGCTAAAGGCTGTTCTGTAAATGACAAGCTATAACACACAGAGCTATAAAATAAACAGATAAGTTAATGCTTTAGAATATGTATTTGTTATATTTTAAAAACAACTTAAAAGAAAACTAAAATCAAGTTTAAAATGACAGGAAAAAAACATATCTTGATGTAAAATAATTATCAACAGATTTAATTTTCAGGTTTTTTGGAAAACTTCATTTTTTTCCCTTATATTTAAAGGATTCTGAGAAGATAGCTGTGAATTTAACCTTTTTTACCCAGCCATGTCTGTTGATCCTAGCGCGTAGAGACATCAGCATAGCGTTAAGTAGCAAAAATCCTGCACGTCACTGGCTTTACAAGATGGCATTCAATGAAAATATTTGCACGACCTAATGCTGATTGCATTAATTAGACTCCTTCATTGCTTTGATTAAATCCCCTCATTGCATTTTACCTTCTATCAAATATGTTAATGTGCACCTTTCCAATGTTCATTAACACATTCTGCTGAAAACAGCCAAACATTCAAGTAGATGAAAACAAAGACTGTTGGCTTTCTTATTTTGCTTTGTTCATAGTATCTGTTGAAACAGTGGAAAGATTTCTTTTAGATGCAGTTTAATTGTTTGATATTGATTTTCTTAATGCTGTCACTTCTTTAATGACTAGTGTGACTAGTTTCAGGATGTTATAAAACTGCTTTGAGAGGCAGAAATCAATTACTCTTCCCTCTACTTTGCCTTTCTGAAAAAGATGTAATCATGTGGTAAAAATGTTGGCATCCCTTGTGATAAATAATGTTTTGTTTGACTTCTAGGATTCATTTTTCCCTATAAAATGCTCTTGATGGTTTTGACATAAAACTAAAACATTCATTTAAAGCCCTGGATTGTAAATTCGATAGAGACATTCCTGTCTCAGAGGACAGGAATGCTCAGTGAAACCATGTATATGTACTGAAGGGACATTATCAGAATATAACTTGGACGATCTACAGTAGCTCATTGCAAACTTGGGAGATGAAAACTTGTTTACAGAAGTAGGAGGAATGAACATGGCAAACAGGATTACAGTCCCACACCTACTAAATTCAGTAAGCCAGGTTCTTACTAATATTATCAAGAGTAGCTTCTGTTTTCTGATTAGAACAGACACCAGGAAGAAATTCATCCCTGTGTGAAAAGCCAGCACAACTCTTATGTCCAGTGTATTCTTCTAAAAGCTAAACCTTTCATTCAGAAATGCAACATGGTTTTGTGCTGATTCTCTCTAAAGGGTTGAATTCCATAGAGTCTTCATGAGTTTTATTACCCAAAATCTAGGGAAACAAAATACATATGTAATAGTCTTTCTGCACTATAATGCACATATGGAACAGTATCACAATTGTTTTTTTCCTCCAAAATAAATGGTTTTCTTCAATATTAGAATGATGTATATTATACCAAAATAAAAATAGTGAAAAAAAAGGCCAAAGTCAAAATGGAATTGTTGGCAATTTTCTTCATTGATTTCTTCCATTTAAGCCCTAACTGGCAAAGAAAGAAAAAGACATTCCTGAGTAACTTCACTGAATAAAGCAGTTATGCCAGTAAGCTCTGTATCTATTTTTGGAAGCATTCACACATGCAGTATTCAGCAGAAAATTCACTGTACAGCCTGACTGCAGTTGAGTATCACAGATGAGTAATCTACATCAGGCTGGGCAGAGTCCCAAAGAATTCAGATGTTCAGTGTTGCTAATGACCAGGATTTTTTAGCTATCAGCTATAGGAGAAGCTAAGAGCAGTTTGTACATTGACGAGCTAATTGTTAATTACAGAAATGACTAACTGTGAGGACATTATTATTGTCGTTATGCCCTATAATCAATGACTGACACTATGCAGCAGGTTCTCTGTTGGGACAAATACATCAAACTCCAATTGTGTTTTGCAGAAAAATTTGCCATTCCTTTTAAAATTTTAGGAGCAATAAAGCTTGGCTGTGGCTGGCTGTATGATATTATCTTCCCACTAGAAGAAATATGATTACAAATCAGCTTGTCAGATCCTGATTATTCACAGGCATAGTTTTAACTGCATAAAGCAGCCTTCCAGTATCTGAAAGGGGCCTACAAGTAAGCTGGAGAAGGACTTTTTACAAGGGCCTGTAGTGATAGGACGAGGTGTAATGGCTTCAAGCTGGAAGAGGGTAGATTTAGATTAGATCTCAGGAAGAAATTTTTCGCTGTGAGGGTGGTGAGACACTGGAACAGGTTGCCCAGGGAAGTTGTGGAGGCCCCATCCCTGGAAGTGTTCAAAGCCAGGTTGGATGGTGCTTTGAGCAACCAGGTCTAGTGGGAGGTGTCCTTGTCCATGGCAAGGGGGTTGGAACTAGATGATCTTTAAGGTCCCTTCCAACCTAAACTGTTTTATGATTCTATAAGAGACTCCCACTAAAGCCATTGGGGACACCTTGCGTGCTTGGGTACATAGGTAACCAAGAACTTTTCCATCACATGGCCTTGAAATAGGTCATTAAACCACTACTTTTCAGTTAGCATTCATATTTAGGATTTAGAAAGGGAGAGCAGTCTCTTTGGCAAGCCCCTCCTATGCATGGAAGGCCAGCTAAGTCTCCTGTTTGCCACAGATGTCCAACTCAACACCTGGGCGGTCAATGCTGTTGGAGAGGAACAGGGGAGGAAGGCTAAGATCTAAAATGAGCATCAGTTCAGAGACAGAAAGTAGCACTGAAGAGGGAGCAGGGCTCCTCTGCACCCCCCTGCCACGGCAGTGCCTGAGACCAAAGGGACACAGTGCTTTGCTGAAGCTCTGGGCAATGAATCTGGTGGCCATGGATTTGCTGAAAGACCATTCTTGTCTAGATTCCTATAATGCAAACTAAGTATATCTGTGGATTGAGTCTTAAATTTTCAGATAAATCTACTAAAACTGAGCAGATGAATATTCTTTTAGTATGTTAGTATTACTCTGATCTTATGGCTTGAGAACAGAGGAAATCTGTTTATCTGAGTTGCCTTGAGCTATAGCTGGCATTGGTGTGCAACTGAGATTAAATCTTCAGGTCCACACTCCTCATTCAGAGCTGTGGTGCTGTCAGAAAGTATTTGTGGAGCAGGTGTACTCATGGTCATGTAGGAGTGCATTACTACAGTCCACCCACTTCTGCCCTCAGGAACTTGCAAGACACACAGGGTAGACTGCTCCATGTTGTGATACCATTCTCAGGAGAATTTTTCTTCAGAAGGTAGTTACAATGTTAGCACAGGAAAAATAAGTTCAAAATTCTGCACATGATTAGAACTGACTGTGCAAACACACATCCCTCTCAACTGCTTACACCTCAAGCATAGAAGAAAAAAGTAATGATGGCTTTGTGATGTGCATGTTTTATTTCCACTTTTATTTCTTATTAATATATATGTATATTTATATATATTCATATATTCATATGCAAAGCCTATCAGACGTAAACAAAGATTTCAGTGTTGTTTCCTTCTAACTATAAAGCTTGCAGAGAGAAAACATTTCTAAGTGTATCAGTGTGATGGCTCTGATATATTTATGAAGGTACATATTGAAAAAGGTAGTGTAACCCTATTGGCATTGTTTATGCTTTTGGTATAATATATGTCATCATATGCAAGCTCTTCTATGAACAAAGATTTTTCAGACTGGTTTTTGTTATCTAAATCACCACCTACTGAAGTTCGTGAAAGCACATTTATTTTTAGATATTTCTAAACAATTTACTGATTTGAGTTATTTATGATTTCTATGTCATTGATGAAAAAATCCCTCTGCTTTCTGTAGACTTCATTATATATCTCATTTCAAAGAAAAATTAAAGGCAGTTGTACAAAACTAGTTGTAGTAATTTTATTCTATCAGCAGTTGCTGATGACAGATCCTGCCTTCTTTTCTGCAGAATGAAAATCAAGTGCTTTCCTGGATTTATAAATAAAACTGTCCCGTATAAACTTATAAGACACTCTCAGTTTCTAAGGCCAAGAAACAAGGGAAAGTACGCTTAGGGTTAGTGTATCCTCACAAGATGTGACGACATTTTATAAGCTCAGAACTGCAAAGTACCTATTTGATCTTTAACTGCATGAAACGACACCATCATAAAAAGTACAGTGGCTTGTGAAAAACAGATACAGGCTTTTGTAAGTATCTTTAATAAATGTGCTGTTCTTAAGACCTCTCTCAGATCTGTTTCACTCTGATTAGTAGACATTCCTGTTTCGACTCACATCTACCCAACAGAAACAGGAAAATTATAAAGAAAGCAAGAAAAATCATGTTCCTAGTGAGATTGTAAAGCGTCATCCCATTAGGTTCAAAAACTGCATCAGTTTGGATGTCAGAAATGTTCTGTCAGGACAGCAGCACACCTCGCCACCAGCACGCTGAATGAAGGGTGGGAAATATGAAGCTTGGAGGGACTTGTTCACAGAGTCTGCATATTGGGCAAGCTGCTTTCTGCAGCTTTAATTAGAGCGAGATATTTATTTATATTTCAAGGATGATAAGTTCTTTAGGCTATGCAGTTCAGTGGCCTAACGAAACGCAGGTCAGCTCATACATTTTTCAAGTCAAAAGCACAGTGCTGCCATTTTAATGTACTACAGATAAAGCAAATCCTAAGTGTCAGGGTTTTGTACGGTTGGCAGAATTATTTGATAGCATATTCCTTCAGATACTATAATCAATATATTAAATAATTTTCTTTTAGGCAAAGAGTATATGTATTTCTAAGAGAGTGTTCACAAGCAAGTTTAATGTAGTAATTTCAGGTAAATATGCTATAATAACCAAGAAAGCTGGGGGAGTTGAAGCTCTTATTTGCTGACTTTAGAAATTCTGGATAAGGAGAATAAGCATTAGGATCTTTCCATTCCCTCCAGAGACTGTAGACCCTAAAAGCTCTTTTCACACTCCCTTTAATAGCCAGTTCTTGACACAGCGTTAATGTTGGTTCTAAATGAACCTCTAAGTAACTGCTGCCTTTCCCAGTTGTGACTAGCAGATCACTGAGCAGAAGAATGCAATTAGAACAATTTTAATGGGATGCAGAGAGGGAGGAGTGAATGAAGGAACATACAGAGAAAAGCATACGGTGGATAGAAAAAGGATACAAACAGTAAATAAGAAGTGCTGATTTAATTTCTTCTATACAAATCTGGCTGCACTGGAATTAGCAACTATTCATGAGTACATTAGAAATAATTGATTTACATATTGGAAGCAATTTATTTAAATTAGGAGTTTTACAGAATCTTTGTTGAAATTGCTTATATCTAGCTGCAATGCTTTTTGACTTTCTAAGTACCTCTGAGTTAATCCATAGTGTTTGAAAGAGGGTTATATTTAAAATTGGAGGTTGCAGTTAACATTCTTCTCATCACTGAAGTAATTTTGATTTGGAAAATGTACCAGTTCTGTTTGTTTTGTTCAATACAGCATTCAGACCGCTTTATTTTCAAATGACAACTCTTCTGTTGAAAGGATAACATAAATGTTTGATGTAACACTGGTACTGTATTAAGTCTAAAAGCATAAAGAAAGCTAAAGTGGACTTCCAGTTTTGGTAAGTGGCTTAGTAACCTTTTTACATGGCATTTCTGTAGGACTACAGAGTGAACATTTTTTTGAGACAGCAGTGGAACGACTCACGTCTGGCTTACAGCGAATATCCCGATGATTCCCTGGATTTGGATCCCTCTATGTTGGACTCTATTTGGAAGCCAGATCTATTCTTTGCCAATGAGAAGGGAGCAAACTTCCATGATGTTACGACAGACAACAAGTTGCTGAGGATTTCTAAAACTGGAAAAGTGTTGTACAGTATCAGGTAAACCAGTTAACTTTATTTTTTTCTCTTAATCCCCTTCTTTCCCCTCACTCCCTGTTTTTCTGGCTGTAACGATGCTTACAGAACATAATGTACATATTTAATTTTTTGTTGTCCCATGTGTACAACTGAAATGAGACTTAATCATAGCAGGGTAGAAGGAAAATTTGCCTATGTTCCCTTTGCTAAGCTTTTACTTTTCGCAAAGTAGTCAGTAAGTGGCACAGCAGTACTTCTTAGTCTTGTTGGAAACTTGAGGCTGTCTAAAACTTTAATGCTACGCCTCAATAATTCCCATTAGTGTTAGTTCAAGTCACTCCTCTTACAAAGGGAAGAAATCAACTCCGCAGTAGTTTGTGGGCTGCAGATTAAAAGTAAAGGAGAATAGTATTTTAAATGACTGCTCAACACCTTAAGTAAAAACATGCTTGAAATGCAATAAACTTGACATGCAGGTCACTCGGTAATCAGATGTATCTATTCACATTTAAAAATAACTGAAATTACAGAAAGTGTTTTTTAACACTAAGTGCATTGAAGTATGTGTTATGTGACTGGGTGTAGGCTGAACTAATAAACACTGACAAAACATGATTTGATATGACCTGATGGAATGGGACGTATGCAGAGAATCAGAATTGCATTGCACAAGCATAAACAGCAGCAAATAATCTGCAGTATTTATTTGACATTCAGCTTACTGTGCACCATTAATTGCTTAATATAGGTAGTCAAAGATGCAAAACACTGTATTATTGCTCTTACAATTGTTTAAAAAAAAGTAATTACTGTGTTTTATTTGTGCCTGGGAATGCTTCTGAGCTTTTGTCTTTCTTGCATTGTGGAAAGTAAACATGATAGTATTTGTTTAACAGGTTGTATAGAGAATTTACTCATCTGTAAGGACGATAAGTTTAGAAGGCAGTTGTTTCTGGCTGGGCATTCTGTTTGTGACCTGTGTTTTCATTAAGGAATTATTATTGATCCAGGTTCAGCACAGCTGTGTTCTTTAGGATGTTAAATAAATAAGTAATAACATGGCACTTCCTCCTTTCATTTAATTCTTGTGGAAATTCCTTGATAAGACCCCAGTAATATTTGGATGGATTAAGTGGCATGGAACATAAATGTTTTTTTAGCAAGGTTTCAAACTGGCGTACCTGAACAGTTTGAGAAAAATAGTAAGATACAAGGATGAAACTAGCACTAGCAGAGTGATAAATATGCTGTCACTTACAAATATTTCTTCTTTCACCCTGGGAAAGGAATGAATGCATCTGTTTGTTTGAATGACATCAGACATCATCTTATTGGAGGCAACAGTACAGTTGGATGCTGTTCTGAATGCAGATGGATAATTTTCCTGACATTTGCTTATGCGGGAAAAGGAATATTTCGAGCTGTCATATCACATTTGTAAAATTTCCACACCTAAATGAAAATTAATCTGAAGCAGAGTAAGCAGTATTCCAATGGAGTACTAAGCAAAGCTCGTTGTTCCTCATTTGTATCACGCAGCAGTAACAGAGGCTTACCTGGCACCTCTAACATGGCATATAATTTTGAATAGTACTTTACAGTGAAGAAAACTTTCCAGAGGACGGAAACTCTAAGTCAGAAGTAATTAGAAAAACTTGCCTTTGTTCTCTAGATACTGGGCATCTGTGTGTTGCCAGACGCTTTTAGTTGTGCTATGCGGAAACAAACAACAATGTTTTAGTGACTGGTTTCAGTACACTGAGAATGTTACAATGCTGCCGGTTTCACTACTGCACCAACAGCACTTCGCCTGACATCAGGGTATTTAACGTTTAGCATTTAGTGTGCTGTAAATGTTTAAAACACCTCACAAACACTTCTGAGAAGTAGTGGTGTAGGCTGTTTTGTCATATTTCCAAATATAATAAAATCAAGGTCAAGTTAATCTCACATAAATATAAACCGCTCTCTGCATAAAATGAGTTTAGAACTGCTCACGGTAATTAATGGGTAAGAAGCAAGGTGTGTGTATTATATGACAGTGCTATTCCTCTTCCCTATATACTGCACTGAAAACATGGAAATACGCTCCACAGGAGGCATAACTGGCTTAATGCTCTTAAATGCTCTCAGAGGCCAGTCCTGCCCTTTCTGAAAAGAATTTGGAAGGTCACCTGGAACTAGATCTTATGGCCCATATTTTACTAAAATAATACATTTGGTGTAGGATATGGGTGCTCAGATAAGTCATAGAAGGGTCAGTGAGGGTTTGACCCATGTGTTACCTCCACTGCAGTGTTTGGCTCTGGGAATTATCTCACCCCATGGTAAGCATGAGGCTCTTTGTCCTTCTCACAGTGAGGGATAAGCCATCCTGCATTTATTGGTGATGGTAGGCATGACGTAGATTTCCATCATAATTTACCTTATAATAATTAGTTACGATGCTCATGCTTGCAGACTCCTAGATCTATATTTAATTCTCTGGGAGTTGTTATAGAAAATAAAGCCAGAGTTGTTGATGGTTGATGTACCCACCTATGAATCATATAAGTTTAGGAGTCCAAACCTATTTTTAGATATTTGCTGCATGCTCAGATGACTACCTTGGTATTTGTTTTGATCTCAGATAGCATGCAATATATGCTATATAGAGCCTAAGGCTCTCTATCTGCATAACTGGTCTAAACCTTTGGGTACTGTGGAGAGAACTAGAATCTTGTGGAGGGAACCTAGCACTACTCAATACCGCAAATACACGCTATCGCCAGTAGAGATGTAACAACAGCTCTTAGAAGTGCGTGTATTTTGGGAAGTCAGGAGTTACAGCAAAGTTGTATTCAACAAACAACTACACTTTAGTCAAGATCAGTCTCAGTTGCACTCTTTGAGCTGCAAAACAGTTAAACAGCTATAACTGTTATTTTAAAGCCCTCTGCAGAGAGCAGTCAACAAGAAGGCTTTGTTATAGCAGCATTCAGTAAAATTAGCTTAAGTTGTGTGTATTTTGTATGCTGAAAAAGCAATGAGAGTTAAAATCAGAACCCACATAATCTCCCCCCCCAGATGCTTGTGACTCATCCGCTCCCAATCCTTGAATGATCTCTGCATGGACTGGATTTTGCAGGGGGCTATGCACTTGGAAAGAGTGGCAGTGCTGTGTGATGATACCAAGAATCCTGTTCCTGGCAGTCACATTCTTTATGACACCTGGATTTTGCACTGTATACATTGCTGCACTCATTTAATGTTCCAGGGACAAGGATCGTCTCTTCTCTAACCCATTGCAGACACCTGGGACACCAGGAAAATGTTAAATAACCTCACAGGGGGCTTCACATTCTCTCTGAGACACCCATTTGTGCTACCTGATTCCCACAAGCTCATTTCAGGCTGCCAGCCAGCTCAGAATATTAACATCTGCCAAAAGGCTTATTTTAGCAAAGTGATAGAAAGTGGAATGGTTTTATTTAAGGTTTGGAGGTTTTTTCTGCATTAATTGCCTCCCTCTCCTTTTAATACTTTCAGTGCATCTCAGCCATATGAGCTCATTGCAGGAGCTGATATAACTCAACTGTCATATTGATCCGTGGCATTGAACCTAGAATATATTGGTCAGGAAGGTAAAAGGGCTGTAACTCCTTTTTTTTACCTGCTGCTCCAGAAAACACTCCCAATCACCTCATAAAGTTGTAGAGCTGTGTTCTGAAATGTAGCGCAGTGCATTCAGCCAGAAAGAGTTACAAAGCAGATTACTTCATATTTTTAAAATATGCAAAGATTTTAGAAGGTGTTGCATAATTTGACAAGAGACCCACTTGGAATTCTAAGGAGGATTCTTGTGTAAATTCACAAATTACGTTTCTCCCCCCATTTTTGTTATTCCTGTTCAAAGTGCAATGAAATATCGAGGAAGAATTTCCTCAAGTCCTTCAAAATATCTGTATTCCTGTCTTTGTTTATCTTCACAGCGCAAGAAATATTACAGGTATGTAGGCAATTAGTTCTTCGTGGTTTCAACTCTTGACCTCGATTTAATTGTTAAATGTGACTATGGATGAAGGCAGAGTGTCTGCTGGAGAGCAGTACTGTTCTGTCAGGGCACCACGAAACAGAGACAATTCAAGCTATTGGATCGCTCTCTCTTTGTGCAGCTGTTCTGGGGGTGATTACTAGCCCCTCCGTTCGGCAACAAGTAGCTGACGGGATGAGCTGGCATATCCAAAAGCTCTCGCTTGCTTATGCAACCGAAGAGAAGTATCTGTGAAAACAGCACGCTTATTTGCAATGCTGTCTCCCGTGCCAGCCACGCTGCTCAGGAGTTTCCACAATCAACTCTTCCGAGCATGGCCATAGCACCAAGTGACAGAGCACCGAGTCGACTCCCCCCTGCACCCCCACCGCTCCACACACCATTTTGGGTTATGTTATGAGTTATGATTACTGTGTCCCTCATGTAATCTATAGCACTTTTATAATTCAGCTTTTGGAGTGAAAATTTTTCAGTCTCCTCTGTACCTGTGTTCTTTGCTGGATGGGAAGGAAATAGAAAGCAGATGAAGGAAACACATAGATAACACTGGTGGTCCCTCTGCAATAAACTATTCATAGGGAAAAAAGCTCACTATCTTTCAGATGTTAGATCTTCAGCGTGGCTACTACAGAATATGTTGCTATGTTACAGTTAAGTCAGGCACGGGTTTTCTAAAACAGTTTTGGAGGACAGACTTTGTCAGCTATATGATAATGAAGCTTCATTTACACCTCATAACACCGTTGCATGTAAATCATCCACGGCACGGCACAGTCTAGCCTGACAGAATGGTAGGAAATGTTATGTTCTACAGCTCTGTGTGCATCCTGCTTTAATTTGATGACTTCAATTTTATTTTACAATCTAATGTTGGGATTTAAGAGGATTTGGACTTTACTAGCAGCATTGTCTTTCCATGTGACAGATTATCAGAGGGGGGAGCAGAGATACTTTTATGATTGACATGGCTGTTTGCTCTGTAGGAACCCCTCTCTCTGACCTCACGCAATCATATGTATTACCTCAGCTCCTACCAGAATAATACCAATATTGACAAGATGGGGATTTTCCCTTAGAAGTTAGTCTCAATCAGCACAGGAGCATTTTCATAGAAAATTATTTAGTTCTCCCGTTAGCAAAACTGTACACTGTCCCATGCTCACTGCCCTGACTTTCCAAAAGCGCAAAACTTCTTCATTCACCTTAAAGTAACTTTTCCACATTAAAAAAGAAAACCAACAAACCAATTGAAGAATAATCAATGCAGAAATGCTAACTGAAATAAAGCACATATCTAAATAAGTTTTGGGTTTGACAGGTATTACATACAATAGCCAAAAGCCTTATAGACGTAATATAAATAGTGCTAGAATCACTAGACTTTATTAAACTGCACAATGTCACTGGGACTCAGTGACTTCCGAAATTGTAGCTGCATGCTATGTGAATCCAGCGAATTTGACAAATTCATCTTCCCATGGGCATGATTACAATAATAACAATGGTTTCAGAGGCTAAAAAATTGCAGCCTTTTGTGGGACAAGCAGCCGTTCTCATTATGGCTGAACGCAATGTCCTTGAGTCCCACCTTTCACCCGTCCTTTTTCTTTCCTTCTTGCCCTTACTCCTGCCTCTCCTTCCACTCCCTTTCTTTTGAGGTCTTTTAATTAAATGGCCTGAGATTCTTCTCGTCCTTTGGGATGGTTTCCTACCACTCTCATAACTGTGCCCTCCCATCACCCACTCTTGTGTTTCTCATTCCCTCCCAATCTACAAATCCAGACTGAGGATTTAGCAGTGGGTTTCCAATACCCTTATTTTTCTGTTGTATCTAAAGTACTTGTTTTGCATAACAAATAATAAAAGCTACTAAATAAATAATAAAGCCTAATGTGGGTACTTTGTTATGCAACTAGCACAGCTATTGTCAAAACCCTATTGATCATCCTGCTTAAGGAAAGAATAATTTACATTTCAATGACACAAAATTAGTTGCTTTTTCACTTCATAAGGCATTTAAAGCAAAGCAGGGATATGGACATTATACCTGAACGTGTACTGCCTCACTTTTTCCTCTCATGCCGTGCACGTCTCCAGCTGACACACAAGAGCACTGGAGGTGATGTAAATACAAACACAACGGAATAGCTACTTAGCCTGAAGGACAATGCTGCCAGAAGAACAAATGGCTCTGAACTGGCTATAAGTAAGCTTAAAGTGGAAGTTATAAAATTTCCAGCCATCTACACATTGAATTCGTAGAACAATATTCCAACAGAAATGGGGAGGGGAATGAAACTAGGTACCATTAGATGAACCTTGGTCATTTTTGAAAGGGATGATCTCTAGAGATGTGACTATGTGTGACAGCAGATCACCAGATCTGACGGCCCAAGATGTCACTTCTGTAGCTCTATATTCCTGTGTCTCAAATAAAATGGAAGACTTTGTTCTAAGTAAAAAAGTGGGAAATGCTGCTGGAGACCAATTTGTACACATAAAGTTGTTCTTGGCTGACAGGATCAAAAAATTTTGGCAGGTGGTTACTTCTATGCCAATGGGATAGTTGCATAGCCAAGACACATGTCTGTGTACCTGCTCTCCTTACGGGTAACAGCAATGCCTGTCCTTGATTACTAGTGATCAATCACTCCATTTACCCATTGAACTTGCACGGGAGCAGTTAAAGGTTAGATGTAAAATCAGGTAGGTGAGGGAGTCCTTTCTAAATGGTACAAAAATGCATGTCTTCCTGGAACATGCTCCCAGGGATGAAGGTCTTTTGCCAGTTGCATTGCAGTATATGGCTTAGAGATGTCACCGTGCCAGGAGGAAAGCAACACCGTACTAAACACACACTGCAGGAAAATTAAGATAGAAAATGACAGAAGAGAAAGAAGAGATGAAATACCGTTCTTCATGGAAAGGAAACAGGTGGTTACAGAATTTAACTGTTACATGAAATCATACTTGAATTTAATTTCATAGATTTGCTTGAGCAATAATTGGAAAATCATTTGCTGGCAGCTCATGTGCTGGCATTGTGTATCTACAGACAATGATTGCATTACAATGAGAAGTGGGATGCCCATAATGAGAAATCCACCACCCCGCTCCGTGCCAGCTCCTGTGTTGTTAAGCAGTACATGAAGCAAAGCAAAGCACTGGAGGGAGTGAGAACACGCTCATAAACACAGTATGTGAAACTCCAGCCGACATCTCGCATTTTGCCATGGTATAGAAGGCTCCACGTGTCCTCTAAGCTCGACTTCAGCCCATTCCCGTCTGACAGAAATGAAGCTGCAGAACATGACAAATATTAGAGAAGCATTCCAGGACCTCTCAAAAATAAGGGAAAAAGCAGACAGTTTGACTGTTCCATTTAACAGGACAAAGCCTGTAGACTGTGAAAATTACCAGAATTGACATTCAAAATGATGAGTCAGGCCTCTGAAAAAATAATGAGATGGACTACAAAATGAAAAGCCCTTTAAAAGAAGAATGTCACTGGAAATTTTTTTTTTTTTTTGCCTTCTGATATACGAACAGTGTGTGTGCCCTTCTATTAGGCCAGACCACCTAAGTTAGATTCTTCTCCCTGTTTCAGTGCCACTAGCCTGAATGGCATTTGCTCCTGTGTCATGAGATGCTCTCATGGTTGCTGTGCAACTCCATCTCCCCTGCCAGTTTAATGGGGAAATTTGTCTGCATGTGCTTAGGTGATATTTTAATGTTCTTTCAGCATTTGTAAGGATCAGGAATTTAATCTTCCAAAGAAAAATGTATGGCTAAAAATATTTTTAACTTTATTGTCAGCTTGGAGCTTTAATAAAAATAGCAGAAATCTTGCAATTTATGGTAGCATCTTTAGAACTGGCAATACTGAAAAAAAAATCTTACTCGTCTCACTAAACTCAACACTGTGGGCTTTGCAGAGATATAAGGCTTTCCATAAAAATGGCACATAGCCAATGTTAGCAGTGACCACGCATGTACTACTTGTGTTCTGGTATTTGCAGCATAAAATCCTAGACTGTGAAGTCTCCTGTTCGAACAGCTGAGCTGCAGATGGGTGTAGCTTAAAAGAATGAAGGGATAAGAATAGAAACAAAATGTTATTTTTGATACCATGCCCACTCTGGTAAGGCATTTGTTGCTTATGAGAAGATAATAATGCTTTTTTTTTGAGATGGAAGGGACTTGTACCCTTATCTCCAGGACTATTTAAATTTCCAACAGTATTTTTATACTTAATGAGACTGGCTGTAGATATTTCTCCTTAGAAAAAACTATGTAAGGGGGCTGCTGTTCTGTAGCCCACTCACAAACTGCCCCACTTGCGGGAGAATTAATGAATCACGGAATCACGGAATCCTGGAATTTTCAGAGTTGGAAGGGACCTCTAGAGATCATCTAGTCCAACGCCCCTGCTGACGCAGGAATGCCTACAGCACATTACTCAGGACTGCATCCAGGCGGGTCTTGAAAATCTCCAGAGAAGGGGACTCCACAACCTCCCTGGGCAGCCTGTGCCACTGCTCTGTCACCCTCACCATAAAGAAGTTTTTTCTTAGGTTTGAATGGAACTTCCTACGTTCCAGCTTGTGCCCGTTGCCCCTCGTTCTGTCACTGGGAACCACTGAAAAGGGTCTGCCTCCATCCTCCTTCAACCCACCCTTTAGATACTTCTAAGCAAGAAGAAGGTCTCCCCTCAGCCTTCCCTTCTCCAGGCTAAGGAGTCCCAGCTCTCTCAGCCTTTCCTCATAAGGGAGGTGCTCCAATCCCCCAATCATCTTCGTAGCCCTCCGCTGGACTCTCTCCAGAAGTTCCCTGTCCCGCTTGAGCTGGGGAGCCCAGAACTGGACACAGTATTCCAGTTGTGGCCTCACCAGTGCCGAGTAGAGGGGGAGAATGACCTCCCTCGACCTACTGGCCACACTCTTCCTTGTGCAGCCCAGGATTCCATTGGCCTTCCTGGCAACAAGGGCACATTGCTGGCTCATGGATGATTTACTATTTACCAGGACCCCCAGATCCTTCTCCTCAGAACTGCTTTCCAGCAGATCCACCCCTAGCCTCTATTGGTGCCTAGCAATAATATTCCCCTTGTCATCAGACACCTCATATTGTGATCCACAGTGCCCTGCTCTTGTGGGATCAGTGTGCTCCTCTGGGACGAGAGTCATCATTGAGATGAAGGGAAATGAGTTGCAACACATCACGCTAAGGCGTGACAGCTTCTTTTAAAGAAGTGGGTTAGAACACAGTTTAATGGTTGCTGCAGATTAAGCAATACATAAATCCCAGTTAAAATTAGGTAGTCTCTTAAATTTACTTTAAAAATTCTTGGATTGTGTAATGTGTAAACCCAATTCTCTGAGGGTTTAACACGATACTAGCAGTTTCTTACTTCAGTTTTGTGTTGCAGACCACTCGCAGGCAGTCTGTATGCATAGTATGCTGAAGTGTTTTTGTAGCCTTGTAAGATTATCAAAGAAGTGGCACGATGGTGATGAGCATCAGCATTCAAAACCCCTAAGAAAAAGAATGGGATTGGAGATCATCTTGAAAATAATCTATTTACAAACATTTTACTCCTATAGATTTTTTTTTTTGTATTATAGGACCTTACCGTCCACTGATGATGCTACTTTGGGGATTAGGTGTCAAAGAGCGGACTGGTCTCAGGGCTTAATACCCTGAAGAGAGGTGGGGGTGGGATTTGGCAGGAACTGGGCAACAGGAAAGGGAGGGGGAAAGGGTACGAGGACAGACTGGGATGCAGAGGAAAGAGGCTGGGTTCTGGATCATGTAGGTGTCACTGGGAGAGATGTAGGGTAAATGGGGAGACATAGGAGGAGGTAGGGAAAGTATGTCCAGGGCCAGAGAAAGGACAGGACAAGGGCAGGGATGGGCGAAGGATGAATAAGAAGCACGGTGTCTCAGCCCCGCTGCTGAGCTCAGGACTTGTTTGCACTGCATGTAAATATCTCTGAGCTCCCTTGGCTGCACATGCGTGTCACCCTCCTCCTCTGGCTTTTCCTTGGAGGACGATGTCTGGCTACAGCAGCTACGTTTAGGGCAGCAGTCGTGCCTGTGCTGAGCTCTGGTGCTGGCCTGTCTGAGGGCACGTCTGCTCCCATCTGGAGAAAGCACTGACGTTGCAAAACAATATGTTCATGTGTTAAAGCTCACCAGCATGAGGGTTTCTGACTAATAACGTGTTGTCAGGCTATTTATTTTTTTTCCCATGGGATTCCTTATTCTGGCTTCTGTGACAAAGAAGGCCACAGCCTGCAGGACTTTTGCCTTCCCGCCTGCAGGAGTGGGAAATACAGACCTCTGAATGATGCCGTAAGGGGGTTTCTGAGGTGACCAAAAATGAAAGATGTTGAGCTGGGGTGGGAAGAGAGACAGGTCCACAGCCCAAGTCTGAGTGATTTCTGTGGACATTCTGGTGAAACCAGGGGATGAAAGAGAAGGGTTTGAATGAAATGCTGAGTGAAGAAAACCTGGCAGTGCCCACTGCAATTTGAAGGCTTCTAAAGTATCAGCAGATGCTGCTCAGAAGGACTTACCTAGTGTATGAGGGAATCCTCAGGAAGAGGGTCCAAAGTTTAAGATAGGCAATGCTGCCCTGGAGTACTTGGATTACAGCCCTGCCTCTGCCACAGTGTTGCTCAGTAATATTATTGATTTTTTTAAATTATTATTTTTGTCACAGTGCCGGCTAATTGTTCATTCTTTGTTTTCTGGCTCTGATTCTGCATTTTGTTCTGTTCATACTCTATTTGCATTTTTCCAGGGCATGTTTCTTCCTTGACTGCAGGATGGGTGAGGGAGCAGGGAGGGAAAGAAGAGAGCAACTTTGCCTCTCCTCCAAGGTGTCTTGCTGGCCCTGGCGTTGTGCCTGAAGTCCTGGGGTGCTGGAGAAGTGACTCTCTCCTACTCCCTCAGGACCCCTGTCTGCTCAGCTGGAAAATATAACGTGCCCAACCCCAGAGCTCTCCCTGAGTGAGCTGCACGACCTGAGCCTGGCTAGCAGGGGGTAAAGGGTGCTCAGGTAACTGAAGACAAAATCAAGTGCTTGGTCAGCTTCTTCTCCTTTCAGCTTTACAGACTGTTCATAAAAACGTTCCCACCAGTGTTTTACAGTGTTAGGTCACTGAATCTGTTGTTTATGCATCTCAAATGCTTTGGAGGCAGGGTGCCTGAGAAATAAAATAATTGTTCTATAGCAGTTTCTTCTGTTTTATTAACGATTAAATGTAATTGCGAGTTAAACTTGCACTTTGCACCAAATCTCCCGGGGCCCCTCTTGAATTTGCCAAGTATGAGACATTCATTTTTCTGAAACATTTTCTGTCAATGACACTGTTATTATAGGCAATGTGGGTAGCTATATCTGCCTGACACTTTTCATTTCTGATCCTGTTTCCTTATTAATGTAAATATACAAGCAGTGACACGGCACCTGAGTTTGGAAACACTTGTAGGATCATAGTTTTACTGAAAAAGAGTCAAATGCTATAAATTGACCCACCACCATGGACTTCACCGGAGCTACTTCAGAGTCCAGCAGCTGAACATTTAACATGTAGTAAACTTGCTGAAAATCAATGGATCTGTGGATAATACCAGGCAATAAGCATTGGGTTCAACACTTGCATTACTCTAGTAAAGGGGATTACAGAGGCAAAGACATTAACTACGAATGGCTACTCTGCTGAGATGAACAAGTAGAGGTAAATCTATAAAGGCATGATCTCTCGAGTTAGCCTCATCAATACAGTGAATATAAATTACTTTCCATTTGTGAGGGTGAGCAGAGAATAATTTAGTCTTCTGAAGACACCACTGGTTAGGAAGAGAAAGAAAAGATGTCAACATTTGTGTGAACCAGCATTTTCTCAGCTTACCTCCGGAAAAAAAAAAATATCTACCTTGCATCAATGGAGACAGATCAATTTATCCCTGGGAGGCTTGAAAGCTGCAACTAGATGTATTTGCTTTCTCATGAGTTTGATATTAGACTAATAAAAGAGACCCGCCTGCCCGTGTATGTAGTCAAACCCCCAGATCATTTGAGGGTTTTGGGGATTACAAAGGTATGAAGGGGGAAGAAAGCATTGCCAGCGTGCAATCCACACAGTAAAATCTGAGGGGTGGGTAGACCATGCCTACTTCAATGAATACAAACAAATGACATATTTAGAAAGGCTGCATTTGTGTAAAGGTGTGCTTGAAATGGACTTAAAACATCTAAGCCGTATTTAGAAGATGACTGAAAAGAAGGGAGTTTGATATATCAACATTTCAGAAAAGAAGGCAGAAGTAGTCTTTTGTTAATACTGGAGATGATTAGCAATTTAAATAGTTCAATCTTTAATCCAGGAATTACCCAATAAAAACGTGACTAGTTAACATTTGCAGGGCACTTAAAATATTTAAATGAGTAAAGGGTAGATTTTCAATGACATTTATATGCTTACTAAATATACTTTTTTCTCCAGATGACTAGGGGGCTTTTTAATGCTTATGCTATTTGCTCCCAAAGGTTAAATGAGAGTTTATTTACTATGGCAGTATGGAGAGGACTACTGGGGGCTTTTCTCCATCTCAGTGCACTTCACTGCCACAGACAACCGATCTCTACTTTCCTGACATGATCACCTTGTAAACTGAAGCCTGTGTCAAGAGGAAAATAATGTGACTTTTTCTATGTATCCCATGAGAGAAGGCAAGAGCAGAGATGCTGAATGTGATTTTTGATCAGGCTGAGACCATTTTAATCTCAGTTACCTAAGTATCATCTTCTTCTCATAGTGATTTGATGGCAGGACAGTAGGACAAGAAGGCCCAGTCTGGCCATCCCCAAAAATTCACATAATGAAGAAATAGACTGAAAGATCTTGAATCAGCTGTATGCGGTGAGAAGAACAAAATCACCATGGGAGACAGAGCTTAATGAAATTTTTCTCCATACAGATTGCATTTGTCTGTGGGAAAATATGCTTTTAAGATTAGCAGCTGGCCTTTGGGTTCACTGGCATAATTAAAAAAATTATTCTCATTGTACTGTGTTAATGTTCTAGTGTACCTTCAAATCAGACAATCTAGTTCTCGCCCTTGATGATAAATGGGGCAGATGTTTGTGTTTATTTTGTTTTTGTGTCAAAGTGGTTTTTGTGCTGAAGGTAATCTGAAATAAAAATGTACTCTTTTTATATGACTTCACCCAAAATCTTAACAATTTTTCTGGTTTTCAAAGCAGCTAGTTGTTTGTAATTATGTCATCCTGGTATCTTGGTTTGTTAAAAATGGTTTCTTCTCACCCACAAACTGGAAAAGAAATAAAGCAGAGGAGAAGTCCTGAAACAGATTTCAATCAAATGTGAAAAAGTAAGCTGAACTAAACAAAAAAAAAAAAAAAAAAAAAAAGAGAAGAAAGAACCATTAAGAATATTCCCATCCAAGCAAAATTATGCTTTATATGGGACAATAACAACTGAAAAATTAAAAGAGAAATTTAGTTTGTATGATAATGTTCCTTTAGGCTTGCTTTCCTCTGTCTGTACTCTTTATCTTTTAATGCTATGTGGTTCTAGCTTTTACTGTATGGTATTTTTTTTCTTTCTTTTAATAGCTAAGCAGCAAGAATGAAGGGTTGGAAATGGGCCTTATACACAACAAAAGCACTCTCTGTTGAAAAAACCCCCATGATTTTTGTTTCCTTCCTTTGCTTTTCCAAAACAAAGCCTAAAAATGTGCGTCCTATGATCAGTCATTTCAGCTTTTGCATTATTTGGGTTCAGTGTTGTACATAAAACATTCACTGGTATTTTAGTGGAAAGTGTTTCTTGCTGTCTTGGTGTTGTCTTCTCTGTCCCTGTTCTACTGAGCCAACGTAGCCAGCAAGTGCCTGGTTTGCTTACACGCTCTGTCTTCACAGCTCTTATGTCCTTAAAAGCTCAGAGGGGAGAGAGAGTCCAACCTCTGTCTGAGGTGTTAAGATTTAGTCTTGATCTTTTAAACTCTAAATATGGGACTTTGGATAAAACCTGTAGATTTCTAACAATAGCTTTTTTTTTTTTTTTTTCCCCTCCAATTTTAGGCTTACTTTAACCTTATCCTGTCCCATGGACTTGAAGAATTTTCCTATGGATGTACAGACATGTACAATGCAGCTAGAGAGCTGTGAGTGTCCAATTGCTTTATCTAGTGAACAACAAGATTTTACCGTAACATTCAGTGGTTAGATAGGATCTACATTGTTGTTGTATTTGTGTGGTGAGACTCGATATCCCTATTTTGTAAGGGAAAATCATGGAGGAAAAGTGCTTTAACTGTCCTTCACCGCACCGTGCGGGTCCCCTGTCTGTGTTCTGTTCCTGCCCCCTTCCCTTTCCCCCTCCCGGGGCACATCACCCCACCCGTGAAGGCTGAGTCACTTCCAGGGATAACCACAGTGATGCTGTGCAGGAGAAATTAAATCTCAGGAAAGTAGAAACAATTAGTACACAACCAGGGATTAGCTGTGTCTGATCAAGACATGCTATGGTCTCTTGAAAAATAGAAGCAACATACTCAATGAAGCAGAGGTCCTATAGGTACAGTTATGCTGGTATGATAAACATGGCCAAGGCATGGACTTGGCTCCACAGCACACACCCATCTGTACCACGTAGCTGTGAGCACACACCGTGGCACTGTTTTGACCTGTACCAGGTAACAACCAGCCAAAACCAGGAATGGCTTGGATAACGACATGTGCTGGTGATCATTCCCCATAGTCAGCAGGTACCAGACCACCTTGTTTTTTCATGGGGAGGGGAGAATGGGTTTAGCTGTATGGGTACGAGGTACTGGTTACCACTTGCCTTTGTGGCCAGAGAGTGGCCACAGCTTGTTAAATTTACCCGTAAACATGTGGCCATTGCATAAAAAAAGAGAATTCAGTGAGTCGAAGCCTCACTTTCCCCTCCGCACCTCTCAGTGTTCGTAGGTTACAAAAGTGGCCGTTTTCTTTTTGGTAAGGGCCCAGCCTTCTGCAGTCTAGAAATCTTTGTTTTGTTGGTGGCCACCAACTCCATCATCAAAGAATGATGAAAATAAAGGAAAATGCAGGCTGGTACATAGGCACAGAGAAAAGTCATTTCAGTTGTAAACAGTACGTTTGATGGGCCAGCAAAATTATTTTTAATGGCAAACCAAGGCAGTATTTCAGAACTTAATGGTGTTACTTGTTGCTCTTAATAGACTAATAGTGCAGTAATAGTAACTAGTAACTAATGGCAATAGCGCTGTTGTTAATCAGACAGTTTAAAAATAGAACCACGATAACATGTATTGTGATAAAAGACATGCTTCTCAGACATAATAATATTTGCTTTTGATATTTTCTGGTCAGTTACCATCTAACAAACTCTGATTTCTTTATTGTAGTTGGCTACACTATGAATGATCTGATATTTGAGTGGCTAAGTGATGGACCTGTGCAAGTTGCAGAGGGTTTAACCTTGCCACAGTTTATTTTGAAAGAAGATAAAGAACTTGGTTATTGCACAAAACATTACAACACTGGTGAGCATTATTCTATTATTTTCTATGATTTGCTGTAATGGTATCTTTTGTCAATTTCTAAAGGAAAAAGATGTGTAAAATGAAAAAAAAGTTCAGAAATAAAAATTTGATTCAGCCACACTTATTTTGAAATATGAAAAAATGAAATTTTATCCCTTTTATTTTTAGTTTTTTGAAAGACTTTGTTTCCGAATGTCCTTTAATTTCATTAAAGATATTCTAATATATGTATTATAATATCCTTAAAATCATTAAAGAACTAAAAATCTTTAAAAACTGATTAAAAAATATAGTTGTTTTGATTTCCTTAATATGAAATTTTTTTAACAAACTGAATCCTTTTTTAAATATTGATTCAGCACTTTCAAATTACTGATTTTTCTGAACTTGATTTCTTTCTCCAGTGTATCAAAGTGCCAATGAGGAAAAATACCAAATTTTCACCAGCTTTTATGTGTGGTCTAATTTATGAAACACAGTATTTGAAAAGACAATGCTTTCATTGCTGATCTGAATAGTGTACAGACATGAAATGTTTGGAAATTAAATGTTTGCTTAATATTGTAATCTTTTTCCTGTATTTGCTGTTTTGAAATTTCAAATGCTGTGTTTTCTATCTTTAGCTTTACAGAGCAGAGAACTCTGTTAAAATTTGGATTTAGCTGCTTGGAGTTTATTTAATAGTGACAGCATTTAGAGAATGGTTTGCTGGGTGCTTTCTGGGATTAGATATAATCCCTCTCATCTAAAATAGCTTTTTCATCATTTCAGCGTAAGAGCCAATCTGGTTGCATCAAATACATTTGTTTCACTCTGTGAAATAACACAATGTGAGAAGTTACGCCTTTGCCAAAAATGTCACATTTATTTCTTATGAAAATAAAATTATTGGTTTTAATTTTTACAAATACAGCTTCTCATTTTGGGTCCCAAAGTACCAAGGAAGGAAAACTTTCTGATTCCACAGTCCAAGCCTTGTGGAAAGGGGGACTGCTGTGACTTCTCATCTTTTCTCACACTTAAAGGGGATAATCGAGAGTAAATTCCAATAGACAGAGCTGACCTATTTGTAATCTGGCTGTTAAAAAGTTTAGCCATTTCCCAGCACATAACTCAAACGCAGAATAACTGAGTTCATCTGCTTTTCTATTTTGCAGGGTCAAACGCTGAAAGCAAGAGAGGGGGGAGAGCATGAGCAATAGCTTCCTTGTATACCCATGAAAATTCCCCACAAAAATGCCAGTTAGTAGCTCCCATTACATTAGTTAAACAAAAAGGATATCTAATTACCAAAAGTTAAAATTATGTGGCCTGGCCAGGGGAACTGAAAAGCAGTATTCAAGCAACAGGAAACTTTGCCTACAGGCACCCGCATTGCTGTCTTCTCTGTAGCATGCTCCTTCAGGTTTGCTGTGAAATTGAAATGTGAATAAAAGCTGTGTTATTCAGCCTTCTCCTCCTACCCGCACTGCAAGCCGCTCTGTCCAGGTTGCACCGCAGGAATCTGGAGAGCACGTGACAGATTGGGCGACTCTAATGCCATCGCTGGCACACGTGGCCACCCCACGCTTTTCGAGTCCGCTTCTGTATGAGCAGACTGGTCAGGATCAGTCGCTCTCCAGGTCTCAGAGTCTGTCTTCAGGGTCACAGGTCAGGCCACTCAACAGGTCAGGCCACCCATATATGAGCTTCTGTCCTGCCAAAAGGTATTATTCAGTTCTTCTCCTGTCCTCTGTTTGCCAAACAGCTTCTGCATTGTTCTTTGTGCCAACTCTCGCACCATGCCATTCAGCTTTCTAGATTAGTAAAAAAATACACATGCATCACAAAGAGCAGCAAAAAATCTAATTTCACCTGAAGGGCTGAACGAGGAACAATGCATCTTCATGCATGTGACCAACCAACACGAAAGGGGATGACATCTCAGGACGGACCGACATTTTTGTACGTGCATTAGTCTGCCTCCAGTGAGAACCTTCACAGAATCTAAACGAGAGTCAGGATACGCAGTAATTGGGAGAGGAGCACAGAGTGATTGCATTAGTAGCTGATGAACTGTTGCAACTCAGGGCTCTGCACTCCCCGCTGCACGACTAGCTCCACTGTCAGGCAATCCTAAACTTCTGTCCGCCTCTACCCCCATGGAGGAGCTGTTTGTTACTGAATCATTGACCTCCCACAAGAGATAGTCATGGGTTTCCTGGAGTTAGATTTTTGGCAAAATTCAAAGCACGCTTTGAGTTGATTCTGCCACAAAAAGTAATCCACAGACACAAGGAAATGACATGACCAGAATGAGAAGGGGTGTGTTCTACCATCGGACTGTAAGACTAATTCTTTACAATTTGTCTGCTTAAGTACTTTTGCTTAATATCATGTCATTAAAAGAGCAAAATGCTCTCCCCTTTTAAAACTAAACATTATATTTGACTAAAGTAAAATCTTATTAAATTTTGAGAAAAGAAATATTACATTATATTTTCCAGAGGTGAAACAACTGTGCTAATATTCATTTTCTCAGTTAATGTGAAGAACTAGGCACAGTCTTCTTCAGGGATCCTATGCATCCCCCAGGGTAGCGTGCTACAAAAGGCCAACTCTCATCTGTGTATCAGGAACTGCTTATAGTGTTAGGTTAGAAAACAGGCCACACATCTAACTTATGCTTAGAAAACAGGATAAAAATGTGCAAAAAACATTTATGAAAGTAATTTCATGTTCTAGGAAAGTTTACATGCATTGAAGTCAAGTTTCATTTGGAGCGTCAGATGGGATACTATTTAATCCAGATGTACATTCCTAGCCTGCTGATTGTCATTTTGTCCTGGGTTTCTTTCTGGATCAACATGGATGCTGCTCCAGCTAGAGTTGCACTGGGTATCACTACAGTTTTGACAATGACCACACAAAGTTCAGGATCGAGAGCTTCCCTCCCAAAAGTAAGGAAATCATTTTGTACCACCTATTTGTTATTAAAAATAAGTATCTGTTCTAATTTTGAAGTTTCTGAAAGATCTGTGTAAATATGCATTGGATAAGAAGACAGGAGAAAGTGGTAGAAGTGTGGTGTTAAACTGCTGCAATACCCTTGCATTTGGACTAAGGCAGATTTCTGCTGGTTTGCGGGATGACTGGAGGGTTCAAAGTACGGATTTTTAATGAGTTTTTACCAGGTTTAACACTTAGTTTTCAGCATTTGAAAGCCAGATTTTTCTGAAGTATTTACGTACCTCACTTTCATGAGAACTGGACATTCTATCTGACTGTGGACTTTATAAACTCTGGTCTTTTCTGGACTGTTAGACTCTCAAATATCTTGATGTTTCTAGATATGGCACTTAGTCCAATGGATGCATAAATAGACATAAATATATATATGTATATATAAAATACATAAATATATATATATAGACAGAATATGTATACACCTAGAAGGTTTCTCTGGAGAATCTTTTCAATGAGAAACTGCTGATGTCTGTGGTTCATGGCAGAATTTGTCCGTGTTCTCATGCAGGTGCCTTCTGCAGACCTCCATCCTGTCTAGACACAAAAATATCCTCTCACTCGAATTTTGTGGTCTTTTTAATCCAGGCCAGATGCTGCAGATGGGTTTACAGATTACAGACTGGATTCTTTGTTTAGTCAGGCTGACAGCTCTTTTCAGCATGGGCACAGCCTGAATGCTTCTGCTGATAGCATTCCCAGCAGCGTTTCATGTGCATGCTTAGACTTTGTTCAATTTTCTGGAAGAGAGCTCAGAGGTAGATCAGTTTACAATAGTCTAAGGAGTCATGAGATATACTGCCTGAAGAAGGAAGGAGCAGTCCAGCATGACAGGGACCGGGACCATAAAACCACTCCAGCAGCAATGAAAGCACGAGTTTGGACTGTACAGATCACGACCTATTCCAAAAGGCATGTTGTATTTTGTTCCACATTACCCTCAGTATCATAGTCTCATTCCAAATACTGTAATTTGCTCAAATGGAGCATATATAGTGCAACTTTAAAAACTGCACAGATTGTGTTACTCTTCTGTTGGTGATGAGAAAGTATCACTTAAAAATCTGGTGACTACAACAGTTGGTTCAGCTTCACTTGTTCACTTGGAGATATGTATAATTTTCCATGCAAACTGACAGCCTTTCATATATTAATTCAGAATTTCAAATGGATAATTCCTTAAACATTTGTTCAGACAATTCTGTCAATATTACTAAGTGAGCACTCTGAAAAGAAAGTCAACAAAGAGAGAATCTTGGCAAGGAGCATACAGGCTCTGTAGATAGCAAGTTCGGAGTCACCGAAGACTGTGTCTAGATGGTACAACATGATTCCACGCTGATATATTCCAAGTTTCTTCCAAATTAACTGGCTTGAGAATTAGAGATGGTACAATCGCTATAGTGGAGATTTCCACCCACATTTCCAACTGGGCAAACATACCCTGCCAAGAAGCTCTGCAGTGTTAGCATGCCCAAAAATGCTAACGCTTTAGAAAGACTTTTCGTCATACACTTTTGATCTAGCTGAAATGTTTCTCCTTTTTGTATTCTGCCTGGTTTGAGTAGAAAAGTATTTACTGGATAATTTTCTGGGCTTCTGCTGAGTGGAAGAAATGGGAAGATCCAGAATATGTGACTGTGGTTATGTGATTATCGGAGGGGTTATTCTCCAGCCTCAGGATTAAACAGATTTATCTCAGCAGCTGTCAAAGGATGGTGATGCTCTGGCCCTACTTCATCCTCTCCTAGTGCTGCTGTGTTCCTTTGCCAGAAGATAGGCACTAAGGAAAAGTACCTCACCAGAGAGCCCAGCACACTTATTTCAGTCAGGCTACACCTGGTTGTTGCAATTCCACTGTGGAATTCAGCTGAGTTGTACTTTACAACTTTGGTCTCTACATAAAGTGAGTTGATCCTCGGGGGGGCTTTTGAAGGTGTACAAATTGACTTTAAAATGTGCTTCTAAGTAAATGCTAGTATACCTGCCAACTGACTCCCACCTCGGATGATTCAAGTACTCAACGAAACATGGGACTGACCAAAACCAAAGTGCTTCAAAACAGGCTTTGTGTGCATGTGTGGCTGTATAACCATGTATACGTGGTCTCATATCACCAGTATCTGATTCCTTACCCAAAGAAGGAAGCTTTTCTTGCTCTTGCTGTTGCAGGTACCTAGCTAGTTTAAAATCTCATCTGTAACTTAATACCAAAAGTGTATTTCTTAGTAAAATCTGTGCAGCTGAAATGTATTTAGAAATAAAAATATGAAAAGAATTGAACCAATCAGTTTTAAATCTGAAGTCCCCAAATGGCTCTTTAAAAGTAATGTTTTTCTAAGTCCTGTCTACATATTGCCAAGACACAGGAAGTTAGGCTGTGAATAAAACATCCATTTAAAAATTGCTCCAAGCATGAATATCTAAGAGAATAAGACATGACAAGAGGGTTATTTTTGCAAGAGTACTGAAAAAAACAGATGCAACTTTGTTTTGTGAAAGCAGCCTAGATTTGAATACAAGAGTTATATTTTTTCTCCCATCCTTCTGTGTCTTATTCTTATTAACACACATTTATACAACTTAACTTTACCTTTATTTTACTCACTGTCTCGTGTCAAGACCTTCTCATTCTTCTCTGTTTTAGTAGAGCTTTTACCACAAAAAACAACAAAGCATCAAAACTCACCAACTTTAATTCTGGCTAAGAATACAGTGTCAAATTCCAATATCAGCAACATAGTAATAAAGAAATCAATATGCATTTGTTTTCCTTATTCCTCTACAAAGTTGATTTCTTCGTTACAAAAGGTAAGAATAAGCCATGAGAGAGTTTAAATCCCAACAAAGCTACTGTTCTAGGAAGGGAGACTTGCAGTGCCTGTTTCAGAAAGCAGAAAGATTCTCTTCCTCTACAGTTTTAGCATAAGCTGAGCAATAACACATCCTGCTTCCTTCATGGACACGAAATAATGATCTTCTGTATAGGGAGTATCTGCAGAGACATATTCACCATGGTGTCAACTTCTTTTATAGCGCTGAAATTATTTTGTGTTTGTTACAGAAGACTAGTGAGGGGTCCTGTAACCAGAGTTACCCTTACTGGTGTGTTAGGGGGTGATAAGGAACTCATTCAGACAACTGGGGTTGAATACTCTGCTTCCAGTTTGGCTAATCCATTGCTGGAATGCCCAGGAATGGTGATCCAAAATAGCAGGGTTCCTATGATCAGTTCCCATTTCCACAGGTTCATGTGTGTGAGTCTTACCCACATCTGACACTCTATGTCTGTATTTGTCTGGCTGTGTCATTGTTTTCCACTTAGAAACTTTGGCTAGATAAACATGTGTGCATCCAGCTACACCAGTAGCTCTTACCGATTGGCCAGCTGAGCAGAAATCCTGGTTGCCAGCTGGGTGATCACCATGACCACACATCCACAATGAAACCCTTAGGAAACCCTGAGTTTTCTATGCAAGCCCTGTGCATAAGCACGAGAGCTCCCTTGCACTTAGGGTTTGCTGGAATTCACCTATGCAGAGAAAGCTCACAGCACACAAATCAGGAATATAATGTAACCTACCGTACATGCATGCAACACTCAGCACGTGCTTAGATCCAAGACCTTCTGGAAGTATCAGACCCACAGCACAAAACCAGCAGTATGTATTCATCAAACTAAGGACTAAGGAACATCTGGGCATCATAAGGGACACAGAGACATAGAATTTGCCTTTACGTATTTTATGGTCTCAGCTGTGTATAAGCTAGGGGAGTAAAGGGGAGGATATCAAGGTACAATAGTGCAGAATTGTTGGGAAGTGTTAGAAAAGAGTTGTTTTCTTCAGAGCATTGAATGACTATTCTCTTGCTATTCTGTTTATTTTTAAACAGCTTCCCTTTTGTTGAATCAACAGAATCAAAAGTTTTAAAGCATTTTCAAAAGAGGCATTTGAAAGAATAATGAGTTCTCTGCTGTGCTAGTAATTGGGCATTTTTCAGATTGCTTTCTTCTTAAAACACTTATATTAAACCAAACCTTAGCAACAATAGTCCAAGGAAATTAATTACTTTTAATGCCATAAAGCAAAACATTTGAGGATACTTTAAGTCAAGTCAGTGATAGCCACTGTATTTTACACAGTTGCATAGCATTCATATTGTGTCACTTTAATGCTCAGTGCTTAATGAATGCATGTTCCTTCCCCAGGGAGCAATCTGTGCAGAAAAAAAGCCTCATTCAAAGCTCACTGAAACCTCTGGGAGTCCTTCCATTCACTTCATTTTGCTTTGGATCACTAAATGCATTACCCAATGCAATAAAAGCATTGTATTCTAATAGGTGTAGAGACTTGTAAAACCAAAGTCAATGAATCTATACCTTTTGGCAGTAAATGACTGCTTTTATGTGTTGTCCACTACCCCCAGCATTTTTGGAGAATTTTCAAGATTCTAGGGCTTCTAGCAGACCAGTCTGAGAAAGTAACTGCTCCTTTTTTGAATGCTTGATAACTTGAAGTTATTAAGTAAAGAAGCTCCAAGAATACACCATGGTTTTTATTTTGAATTAAGGTTAAAATAATGCCGTAACAATAGTTAAAAAAAAGGAAGTCATGAGGAGAAATAACAATAAAGAAAAATGAATAGATGCTGCTATTAGAGATGATATTATTCTGTGTTCATATGTTTTCAAAGGAAGTAGAGTACCTAAGGCGACAGCTTACTCTTTAATGTAACGAAACACAAAGATGACACATTTTGGTGTAGCATTATGGTAAAAAAACAGTAATAAAGTAACTTGGAATGGAAGTAGTTTTTGGCAAATTATTTTACTCTAGTCTCAGGATCTGAAGAGGAAATATAGGAGTAATTCAGTGATCATGAGATATGTTAATTGGCACTTGGCTTATGTGGGTATCTGAGCACTCCCCGCACTGCTTAAATAATTAAGCCAACCCTATTTTTATTAGATGTTTACAAATTCCTGTCGGAGACCTGATGGTCCTAAAACATTACCTGGATATTTAATATGCCTGCCCTATGTCACATATTTATGTATTCCGATAGGGGAACTGCAAACAAATTTCCACTTTTAAAAAATTTTTTCAGGGCCCTTGAATGGATTTAAAAAGAAACATAGAATCATAAAATCATACAATGGTTTAGGTTGGAAGGGACCTTCAAGATCATCTAGTTCCAACCCCCCTGCCATGGCCAGGGACACCTTCTACTAGACCAGGTTGCTCAAAGCCCCATCCAACCTGGCCTTGAACACTTCCAGGGATGGGACCTCCACAGCTTCCCTGGGCAACCTGTTCCAGTGCCTCACCACCCTCATAGTGAAAAATTTCTTCCTGAGATCTAATCTAAATCTCCCCTCTTCCAGTTTGAAGCCATTACCGCTCATCCTATCACTACATGCCCTTGTAAAAAGTCCCCCTCCAGCTTTTTTGTAGGCCCCCTTCATACTGGAAGGCTGCTATAAGGTCTCCCAGAGCCTTCTCTTCTCCAGGCTGAACAACCCCAACTTTCTCAGCTTATCTTCATAGCAGAGGTGCTCTAATCCTCTGATCATCTTTGTGGCCCTCCTCTGGACCCACCCCAACAGGTCCATGTTCTTATGGTGGGGGCTCCAGAGCTGGACACAGTATTCCAAGTGGGGTCTCACAAGAGCGGAGTAGAGGGGCAGAACCACCTCCCTTGACCTGCTGGCCAGGCTTCTTTTGATGCAGCCCAGGATGCAGTTGGCATTCTGGGCTGCAAGCACACATTGCTGGCTCATGTTGATCTTCTCATCCACCATCACCCCCAAGTCTCTCTCCTCAGGGCTGCTCTCGATCCATTCTTCACCCACTCTGTATTTGTGCTGTGGCCCATTCTAGTGTTTGTCAGTTTTCTTGACCGTAATAAAAGTGGGCATGCTGTCCAAATTCTTGGCAAGTCAGGCTGTGCTCTCAGGTAACCACGAGGATCTGCTCTTCACTCATGTGCCTACACAGAAATGTTTTAGCACTCACTTGTTTTATTCATTTCCGACGTTCTTTTCCCTCCCCATTATAGTTTTAACATATAACATATATTCATTTTTTCATTTCTGTTAGGAGAATCATGAAACCTGCTTTAGCTCTTTTTTTTTGAGGTTGGCAAACTTGATACAACTAAATCTTGTATTTAGACAATGTTTTCAATACCTATTGTTATATTCCATACAGTATTGGAATCTGGATACAGAGATCTGTTCTACACTACATAACAAAGGAAATCACAGACACTGAACCTATTTTTCAACAAAAAAAGTTCCAAGATACAACAAGGGTCATAAGTAACTGAGCATGTGTTTGCTTGCTGCGACTTATTGAAGTAGTTACATGAGCACAAACTGATTGTGACTAAGTACAGAGTTCTGTGTGTAAAATAAGCAGTCCTAAAAAATACTATAAAATAAATTCATGTCAAATTCTTTATAAATATCTACTCATAACTTATAGTTCATAAAAGGTGTTTTCCAATTCTGCTCTACAGCTTTTTCATATTCCATTTCTTTATTCTTACTTCTTCCCCCTTTACTTATATTTTCTCATTAATGGTTGTGCTTGAGTGCAAGAGAGAGTTTGAACTGCAGTGGAAGAGGTGGAACTTGTATCAGATGATACGTGATGTACCAGAGATAACCTTCTAACGCCTTCAAGTGTCAATAGCACTGTGACCACGTTAATACCCGCTCGAAAATACATGCTTGGCCCTGATGAAAAGAGTGTGTGGTACCCAGAAACTTCTGTGCTGCTTCCACCTACATTAGCTGGTCTTGTAAAAGACACTTCCCTTGCAAATCTTGCTCCTTTGAGATCTAGGTAGATACTTACACAGCTAACCTATGCAATTACAACTTCAGTGGGAGCAGTATCTCAATTAAAGCGATGTTGGATGAGCTTTGGCACAGTTATATATGCTGTGATCATGCATCCATTATAGGAAGAAATTTTTTTCTTCCATTCCACAATGATTTCCAGCTCTGTAAAACCAAAGATTTATGTCTGCTGCACGGGTAAGAAGGCAAAAACCAGCAGGATCTATGTTTCTTGTAAGAAGAGCAGGAGGAAGAAGGATGTAGGTGTTAAAACAGAGCACCTAAATCTGTTGCTAGAATTTGCCACATTATTCTTTTTAGCTTGGCCATAGAAATGAAGTGTCCTGGTCAATCTTTGGGTCTTAAAGTGGTTATGTAGTGAAATTCTTGCTGCCCTTCATTCTGTGCAAAGCTGACTGACAAGATAGTGCCTGGATAAAGACTAATACATTTGGTTCTATAGCAAGTTTTACTTTATGAAAGTAAACCAACCACTGAGTAAATCAGTTGCTTTTTCCACTCTACTAATCTAAACTTTAAAGTTTTCTTTTCTGTATAGTGAAGACAGTGGTATTTACTGTACTACAAAAACAGTAGTTGCTGCCATGCGTGACAGCTAAAAATATGCAATAAGATGTGCCTGAATACCTCTGGGATGTATTTTGAGTACTCCTGGCACTTCCTTAGCCGCTTTTATAATGCAGTCATCTGGGAGGGCTGGCATTCAGCGGAGCCTATTTCAAGCATCAGAGAAGAGTTGAAGTTATCGTGCACACGAGTCTGTTGGTTGTTTCATAACCTTGGCATGGTACTGGGGCTCTTCGGCTTCGTTGATGCACCCTCCAGGACCTTCTGGCGGCTTTTAGCAGCTCTCTGAGGAACACTCCATGCCGCTTTTTCACACACATAAGCACTGCAAACCCACTCGGAAGCAACGACGTAGGCTGTTGTGGCTCATTCGTTTCAAATAATTGCAAGCCTCGACTCTATTAGATCACCTAGGAGTATTACTTATGAATATCTTCTGTTAATATTTCATTTGAAATAATGTTGATGGGACCCCCTGGAGTCTGGGAAAAATACTTTCATTTGCTGTGTACCTTAAGGCTACTGCCTCCCAGTCTGAACATCAGTGCACATGCACATGGCTCTTAAGGCGGCTGGGCCACTGACATCTTACCCCCCTCCAAAGTTGTCTTTCAGTTATAGTGCAACTGTATGAATTCCATTGCTTGAATGACAGGTCTTTTTTACCTTTGGAAAACTTTTCTCTGGAAAAAAAAAATTGTTGATGTTGGTGCCTAGATGTATTAACCCCTTCCTCTCCTTCTCCCTCCATCCACCCCCTGCAAGAAAATGGAGAGAGGCAATTTACTGTTCTTCATGGATGCGTCAAAAAAACTTCTGCAAGGGGTGGAACTAAATGACTCAATGTCTTCTTTTCAAATATAATATCTGTGATATGACATGGCTATGATTTTAGTTTGCCAGTAGTGGGGCACACTATTCTCTGTTGTAGTAACATCAGCTTTGGAAATGAATCAATTCTAAACTAGGCATTGGCAAGAAAAAAAAAAATTGTTTTTAAGGCATGGAAATGTAGTCATGAACTCTAGAATGCATCATTATTCACAGATCCTTCATAGTAAATTTTAAAACCTTGATGAAGTAGTCTCTTTTCCTCCTTATTTCTTCTTCCTAGAAGCTTGGAGTTAATTGAGATATCTTTCCTCAAAGAAAAGGGAGCATGAGAGCAAAGAGCTTTGATCCTCAGTAGCTTGCATCTGATATTAGGCCTCCCTGCCTGTGAGAAATAGACATAGTGTGTTCTCTCTCCTTATTCTACCAAAGGTTGAGGCTCTGGAGAATTGAGCCTGAACTCTCAGTATGTGTGGAGGGAAACTTAAGTGACTAAATCAGAGCAGAAAATATAAGGTACAAAAAAGGAAGAACGCATAACAAATGTTCCTCAGTACATGTATTGATAGAGAAGATAGTACAGGTTATGTTAGAAATAATTATCAGTAATGACACTATTATAATAAGAACATATTGATCTGTCACATACAGGAGAAACTGCTATTAGAAGATGGTCTACTGAGAAGCTAAAAATTAAAATATTTCATTGATATAAATGATTGCATTTTTTTGTCTCTTTTCTGCAGAAGGGTATTTTCCTTTGTGTGCATAATGGCAATCATCTACTAACATGTGATGAACAACGCTAATTTATAGGGCACGATCAACTTAAAAACACCTCTTAATGTTCCAAGGAACCATGTAGATGGTCACAGATAGCAATGAGAGTGCTACTTTCCTGTACTGCACCACTCTATGCTTGAGTGCTCTCTGTTCATCAAAAACTGACTTAAAAAAACAGTTTAAATTTACATGGAACTGACAAAGAAAAAATGAAAAGTTAAGAAAGTGAAGCAGCCTAAATGTCAGGATTATGATAAAACCTCTTAGAGTTAGACAGTGTGTTCCATTGCTTTTTCTTATTCAAACAAACTCGCTTGCTTTTTTAAGGAAGCTGTAGTTGTCTGACAGGATCTATTTTATAAGTTTGTTGGCTGTATTTTGCTGTCTCCTGAACCTTCTAGCAGAAACAGAATCTGTTCGGAATGAAAACAAAATCCTGTCACTGGGAATGACTTGAATTTAAGCCTTCAGATGCTTAGGCTTTACCACTCCTGTTACTTCTTACCAGGGCTCCCCAAAGTCAAGAATGACAGGGTTGTGCCACAAAGATAACAGTGCAGAACAACTCAGTTGTGCATATATCTATCCCTGGATATGAAAACAAAAATAAACTTGCTTTTACGTATCTCAAAATGGCTAAAATACTACTCTAGGAAGCAATGCAGTCTTTTTTAGGTCGTTTTCCCTATCTGTCCCACCTAGTGAGTGGGAAGAATAAGACATAATTACAATTGATGAAATATTTTCTCTGAAGATGGTTCAATTGTTATTCTTCAGTATTGGTGTAGAGTTGATTTTAATTAGGTAATATTGTCTTTTTGGTAAATAAGAAATGAGAACTTTTATTTTTTTTAAAGAAATCTTCCAATGCTTTGTTAGAATGGGGATAAACACTGCATTGCTCAAATTAGAAGTGCTATGTGCCAACCACACCACTGCATGTAGAGGTCACTTCTTGTCTTTTTATACATTGACTGGAAGAGGAGACAGGTGTTTTGCAACAAGTCAAAAAAGTGCGTAGTACACATGCTTTCAGGCAAGACTTGTAGCTTCGCAAATGGTGAATTGTTTAAAGGTAAAATTATCTCGGTGAGTGCATATATAAGAGTTGATTAGCTTCTTACATTAATGAGGTTTCAGTAAAAGCTTTTCCCAAATTGAAAGGCATATCTAATTAAAAGACTGTGAATTGCCAGAATATAGGAACTACACTTCATGAGAAGTTCATCTGGCCAGTTTCATTCATGATTTCTGTGATTAGGTTGATTTCCTCCAAATGTACTTCTCTCTTAGTTAAGGAAAGGCAGCCTCAATAGCAGCTGTTGACCACAACAGAGTTCAAAAGCATCTTGCCCAGCTCCTCTGTCTGCCATCTGTGAAACAGACTTTTAAAATAAATACTTGCCAGTGCTAGCCGTTGTCCTCATTATGAATTTTTTTTTGAGATGCTCTTCTGAAAGACAACTGACAACCACACTGAAGAGAGAATGAGAACAAATTTTCAGCTATAATATTTTCAGCTGAAACCAAATTCTAATACTTTCAGCTAAAATGAAGTACATAGTTCTTCCTAACTCCTCTTTGTCTGTGTAGTACGCACTGTATTAGATCTGTGCTCCAGCAGTGATATGCATTTTAGATGGGGTCAGCTCTGAGGAACTGCTTTTTGTAAAAAAAAGTCCCCTTGTTGAAGCTATATAAAGGGTACTTTAGAATAATGTTCTCATTCAGTGGAAAAATTTCCCACACCATTGCTGTTGACTTCCAGCCACCGCTATCTGATTTCTCCAAGACATCTTTTTTTTTTGGAACTGTCTTGTTACTTAGAAATCAGAAGTTAATCAATCTAAAAATATCTGAGAAGTTTGACATAAAAATGGAAATAACAGAAATGGTTCAATTGACATGATTTTTAAAAATCTAATTTGTGATTTGTGACTTTTTTTACATTTTCTTTTTTATTCTAATTTAGAAGACATTTCTGAAATGTCAAAAATCTCCAGGGAAGGGAAAAACCACATCCTACTCAGATCTAACATTTACTGAGATACTGGTAAGCACTTTCCAACTTTAAATAATATTAAGACTTCAGAGAAAAATTACTCTAATTAAAACCCTACTACAGCCACAAGATCAAGCTTGGGCACTGAAATACTCTGAGAAGAAGAGAATAAAATCAAACTGCCTCATAGTGATTTCCAGCCATGCTCGTTGTAGCCAGCATATGAAGCTTCGAGTCATTGGAGCATAATTTAATCAGTTGTTTCTATTCTGATGTGACTTAGTGACTTCTAGAAATCATAGATCTTTTTTTTTTCCAACTCCAGGAGGGACAATGTGGCCTTCCAGGTTAACAGTGTTAACAGTGCATCCAATTGCTGTTACAGTTATGTACTATAAATACTCTATATTTGGCTTAAGCGTGGCTTAAAAATGTGCAGTTGTGTTTTGAAAATTAAGTTTAGAAGTTTATTTCAATAACTACCCGTGCACACTCTTAAAGAGAAATGTTTTTTAGAGACTCGGGATTCTCTGGCTTTACCCTCCAGCTGGTGTCCCTTGCTATCCATTTCTTGTCTGGTCTACAAATGCCTTCCAGACCCAGTGTCTCTTCTCATTCAAGAAATCCTGTGATGAAATCGAGCAACGTCTTGATCTCTTTTTCGGTAAACTAAACAGATTGAGCTTCTTTTGTCTCTCACTCATACAATGTCTTCTTCAGCCTTCAATCTTGTATCTTCCTCATGTGTTTTTAAATATAGCAACCACAACTATGCTACCGTGGGAACTATTAATACAGCTTTCTTCCTCCTCCTCCTCCTCCTCTGTTCTGTTTATAGACTCAGTAGTTATATTCACCTTTTCCCCACAGCTTTGCACAGCCAGTGCTCACCGTCAGTCCCTTTCAGTAGCACCCGTGGTGTGCGGTACGGCCATCCTGCCTACAGGTGTGGCTCCCTCCTTGACGCCAGCAGTGTGACCCGGTGCTGGCCTCTTTTCACAAACATTTGGTTTGGAAGTGCCCAGTAATCCTAATCATACCTTATTATATACCTTATTATACCATTGTTTATACTCCTACCATTCCTTGTTTCTTCTGATATTTTTCTTCATTTTTCTAGGACTTTTTGTTTCTATCTGCGCACAATTTCTTCCAGTTTTACCTGGCTCTTAAGTATTTCCTTTGTAGCTTTTTCTCAATAGTAATGGCTATTTCTGCTTCTCCTGTAATGTTGTAAAGGGTATTTAAAAACCAAATTTATCCCGTTTGATAGTTGTGGAATTTCAGGTATTAAAATCTTTAACTCTTGCACGGTTCTAACATATTTAGTGCTAGTAAATAAGAAAAGATTTGTGACAATCTGTGCTTATGCCATGTAAGTTAGGACAAAGTTACTGCTTTCTGAAAACCCAGCTGATTGTAAATGGTTAATTCTCAGTGGGAGGAAACTTACAGAGAAAGCTATAGCTGAAGACATATCAGAGTGTAAATAAGGACACAAAGGAGGACTCCGAAAGTTTCCGCAACTTTTCTTGCCATTCATGGAATAAGAAGGTATACTGAGAACTAAATTGAAATAAAAAGGGAAAAATTAGATTAAATTGAGTAGTAACTTGCAAAGAGTATCAGACAGTGTTGTGAAAAAATGGCAGTTTATGTCCATTTAGCCAGTTAAACAGCAATGGAGTCTAGAGCAGCTGGGAGAGGCTTGACTGCCTGAGAGCCTTCCAGGTTCCCAGCCAGACAAGCAGTTGATGGTTTTGGGTGCATGGGTGAGAAGTAAGAATTGGTAAGAAGTCAAGTCCGTGCAGCATCAGATATGAACAATGTGGGTTAAGATGAAACACATAAAAGAGAAGTTTATGAGTTTCCTTAATTGTGAGACAACAGAGTTCCAGTGATAACATTAGCCTGAGAGGAGAAAAAGCTCTTCATAAGCAAAGCTGGGTAGGCTAGTATCAATTAAAGTGAATAAATACAATGTTAAAAATAGTAAAAATTTAAAAATGTAGACTTGCTTTTGGATTTGAGGAACTGTAATAATGTAAAGAGTTAGTTTTCCATCCATGCAAGTTAAAAAACGCACAGGAAGAAGAAAAGAATTGTTTAACATATGGGGTCAGAGGGAAGAGAGAGGAGGAAATAAATAACAAGACCCTTAATAGTTGTCGCTTAAAATCAGCTAGTGATGTACATGCACTGAAAATATTCATATGTAGCTGTATGTGAAGAATATGAATAGAGGGATATTTTTCAGCTGTGGATTGTAATAACAGATTGAGGAAAGAATAAAATAACTCATAATGGAAAGAAATTGTGTCCCATTTGCATTCACTTTTCTGAAGTTTTCCAGACAAAGCCAGAGCAAGCCCTAGACTAACGATGCCTACTTTATTATATGCATCTGTATTTCACAACCAATTTTAAATTGGAAAGTAAATATTGCACTTGTAAACCTGCAGTGAGATCCAACTGTCAAAACTGGAGTGGCTGAAAGTTGTTTTAGACTGCTTTTCTAGTCAACAGAGAGGAGGAGACACCTCCACTGCCACGCTCAGACAGGTACACCAAGTAGGTCAGATGAACTGCTTGTTTCAAGTGCCGACAAGGGAAGCCAAGGTGACCAGTCTGAAAGTTAGATGTCTGAAGTGGTGTGAGGTATATCCAATCCCAAACATACAACATGAAAAATAGTAAAATGTGCATCATAATACAGCAATATTCAAAACATTAAGCTCTATTTTTTTTTTCCAGACAAGTAACTATAAGAATCTTCTTACCTACATCTACTATTTGTGTGTGATTACGGTCAAACCTGTTGTATCTAGGTAAAGAATTTTTTCCTCCTCATTCTTTTTTACGTACAGTGCAACAGGGATTAGATCAAATGAATTGTGGATGAGGCGGTATCCAAACCCTTGTTTCATTAGAGTCTGTTACATATCTGTTAATATATAAGACAAATAAGTTACGGGAGGTAACTCTAAGGCCCTGTATGGGGCCAGCGAGGCTGCCCACAGGGCATAATTCAGTCTCCAGTACCAGTTTTACGGGCAAAGAACTGCATGATCACAAGGACTCAGTTTGACTTTTGGAGCTGTAAATTAGAAAAGAAAATTGAATACATATGAAGTAGAAATAATTGAAACAGTAGATATGTAACTTCACAGTGGATTAAAAAAATCAATTCTCAGCATAAACTAGCACGAGGTTTTGTACATTATTGGAGGAAATCAGAGAAAAGGCCTTATATTAGTTAGTCATTTCTTCAATGCAAGCATTTCTAGATAAAAATGATTTAAGCATTTCAAGAATGGATTGTCATCAACTAATCTTATCAAATCCTCCTGCGTATAAAATAGTTACATTGCATACTGACTGGAGGCAACGTTGGTTTTCTTACATCATTTTGAGTGATATATCAGTGGCATTTTTCCATTTACGCACAGGTTCGCCATCCATAGAGCATTTATGTAATGCTCCTTACTCTACGAGAGCTCTGGGTTGCATTTATTCACACAGGGGATTTTCTGGCCTTTGTGGATGTTGTTGTGGTTCTGTGTGTTTGAAGGAGTGAGAGGTAAAGGCAAGGCACGTGCCAGTCTCTAGCTCAGGATGTCTCTCTCCCTCTGTGCAGAAGACAGAGTCTAGAGTCTAGCATATAATGTCAGAGCTTCTTACTCACTGGGGTCATATTTTATTTGCTATTTTTTTGTGTAAATGCATTTAGAATTCAGTGTGTGAATAAGGTTACAAGTGTGTCTCAGAATCTAATACAAAGTATTTAATTGAGTCCTTTGCTTTAGTATGCCCAACAGGCTACAAGGGGAGATTCTAAAACCTTACAGAAAATAAAAAGCTGAGTTTTTCTGGATGAATTCTGCAGTATTATCAGATCCGTGGACCTCTCACATGTCTGGAACAAGCACATACCATACAACTGAGATCTGCTTTTCAGAGAGGAGGCTAAATCTTCAGTTCCTTTAAACTGAAACAAATCTGGCTAATTTACCAACTGGAGATCTAGTTTGAGCACATTTATTTTTTAGTGGAAGATTTTTATTTTTTTTATTTACATCAATATTCTGTAGATAAGTATCTTCTTTTAATGGAAAATTTAGGGATTTTTTCTTCAGGTGATTCAAAATAAAAACATCCAAGAAAAGCTTGAAGTGTTTCCATTCAGATACACTATTTTAATTGCTTCAGGAAAGTTGGAAATTACTTGTGTCATAGTCCCCTTTCCTCTGTGTCCTTCCCTGATGTTTCAAATGCTTTATTGCCTTCCATAATGCACTACTGGCTCCTTCCTGGAGAATATTTGACAGGACATGTAGTCTGAGCTGAAAGAAAAACCCACAGAGAGCCAGGAGAACAAAGAGCTGAAGCACACCCCAGCAAATATGTGGTAGCCCTTTCTTATTGAATGATTTTTATTTTGTTCCAAATTTGAAAGCGGACACATGTATGCTGTTGTGTGTGCTCTTGCTAGTTCCAGTGCTCCATTAGAGGGAAGCTGCTGTTAACATTTCAGTACTGTTCACATAATTGCTTATAGAATCGTAGAATCATAGAATCGTTTACTTTGGAAAGGACCTTTAAGATCATTGAGCGCAACTGTTAACCTAATACTGCCAAGTGCACCACTAAACCATGTCCCTAAGCGCCACATCTACACATCTCTTAAATACCTCCAGGGGTCGTGACTCAACCACTTCCCTGGGCAGCCTGTTCCAATGCTTGACAACCCTTTCAGTGAAGAAATGTTTCCTGATATCCAATCTAAACCTCCCCTGGCGCAGCTTCAGGCCATTTCCTCTTGTCCTATCGCTTGTTACTTGGGAGAAAAGACCGACCCCCACCTCACTACAACCTCCTCTCAGGTAGCTGTAGAGAGCAATAGGGTCTCCCCTCAGCCTCCTCTTCTCCAGGGTGAACCCCAGTTCCCTCAGCTGCTCCTCACAGGAATTGTTCTCTAGACCCTTCACCGGTTTTGTTGCTCTTCTCTGGACACGCTCCAGCACCTCAATGTCTTTCTTGTACTGAGGGGTCCAAAACTGAACACAGTACTCGAGATGCAGCCTCACAAGTGCTGAGTACATTATGTGATTTATCATCTCCCTATGTTGTTATCTCTTGGTCATTTCTACAGTCTAGGATCCTAAAACAAAAGGGAGTTTTGCTGATTAATGAAAACACTTTTGTGAAACCACAAGTTCCCAATATGCCCAACTTGGGGAAATGTTTGCTTTTCTTTTATTCTACTAAATAACCTTCAGTGCAACAGTTTAGATCTGAAACTAGCAGTGGTCTGTACAGTGCACCTTACTTTTCATATGCAATTATTTAAATTTTCAGATGACATTGTTTATACATGAATTTGGTGACAAAAGCAGAATATTTTGTAATTTACACTCACAAAAATGGATCAAAGTGCAAGAATTCTGTGACAAGATTAAACGAGAAGTGCAATTCTGTTTTACCTAACAAATAAGCACATACTTTGCCAACTGCAGAGAACACTCCCCTCTGAGAATTTTATCAAGAATATTATATGTGTTCAACACTTCTGCTTACTGCTACATCATAAAAAGCCTTTAACTATTTCACCATCGTTACTAATGCCCAGTAATAACGGGCAGATACAACAGTAGATAAGAGCAAGGCAACTGGGATTTGAGTGTTAGAATGGAATTGGAGGAAACTAATTGTCTTGCATCCTTTTTGCCTTTAACTGTCATTTCTGACACTATGAACTTGCCAAAAATCTGCAAATTGGTGGTTTCATACAAACCCAAATCTGCACTGGAAAAAATGTACAAAGCAATCTGTAATTGTACCATTCATGTCACTTGTAGAAATGAATTTGAAGTGAATGTATTTATACAAATGTTTTCAAACAGCCACACATCCTCCCCCCTCCCAACTCTCTTCCCTCCCACATAAGCACACTCCATCCAGAGTTGCCAGGATACTGTGGGAAAGGTTGTTTTTACAGGGCTCCCAGCTGTGACCAGGTACAGAAATGTGATTGCTTTGGAGAGGGCCTCCCTTCGGGGGGGGTTTCATGCAGAGCTGGCAGGCTCGGGAGATATGCATCACCTTTCTGGGTGAGGCACGTGATTATGTGAGAATACACTGGAGCACGTGCTTCTTGAGATCTGCTCCTTCCAGTGTGTTGTTCACATGTGTCTCAGTTAAGTGTCACTGAGCTTACCTGGTGTTTCTGGCTCTTGAAGAAACAGCAAGTGCTGATGTCAACTACTCTACCCCCCAGCAGTGCACAGAGGTCCAAGTGATGCTCTGGACTCATATCCATGTAGAAAGTGCCTAAGCTGTATGTTTAAGAATAGGGTTTTTGACCATATAGGGGGACTTTTTCCTCAGAATCTTATTTTTTTATTGGAAAATATTGATTTGTGAAATTCAGGAAAGTTTTCTAGGGTCAGGATGATGTTTTATGATTCCAGGGTAACAGGCAGACTGAAGCACAAAACTGGGAAATGGAGATCTCTGAGTCTGATTAAAACCAGGTCTGATATTAATTCTAAGTAAGGTAAACTAAACCTTAACTCCACTAACTAAATATAAATGACTCGAATAGATGAGCTGAATTATGCCTCAGAGATGTCTGTTCTGCTCCCCTTATTGTAGAAATAACAGGTCAGGCGTAGAGCTGTAAAGATGCTGCAGTTAGATGAAATGACCTCCCCCTGCCATCATATGTATCTGCCACTAGTGCGCTAACTACTGTTTTACTGGCTATTTTAGTTTATGAGCTTCTCTCTCCATGGTGTCTTAAGAAAAATATAGGCAGATAACCATTTTGTTTTAAAATAGTAGAACAAAAACAACAACAAAAAAATAAAACTCCAAGTATTTCCAAGAGAGAATTTTTATTTTCAGACTGTTACACATGCATGGCTCATATTTCAGGAAATACGTTCTGGAAAGCAGTAAATCCCAGTTTTAGAAACTAAGGCAGACAAGCAACGATACAAGGACTACCAACAGATGCTGTGCAAAAGGGGCTAACTTGATCTATGGGTGTGTCAGCTGTGTGTGGGAATGGAAAGGTGCTTTTACCCCTTTACATAGCATTTTCATGACTAACACTTGGGTATTGCCTTTTTTATGTGAACAGGCAAGACGGAACTCATACCTAATTTACAAAACTAAAGATTTTTATTATTTGTGAAATGGTTCTGGATACTGTTTTACTCTCACCTGTTTTTTGCTGAGATTGCCAGCCTCTCCTTGCATTCTGTTTTCACATTCTGTGCTGAAATGCTTTGATGTTGTCCTGCTGTCTTATAGGATAAAGCTCTGCATGGTCTGATAGAATCATGCAGGTAGCTGCAATCTGTAAGCATGCACACCACTTATACACAGAATGACAGCACAGGCACTGACAAAAATGATAAGGACATGTTTCAGAATTTTTTTCCCATTTTATTTGTCATAAGATGTGATCCAGAGCTGTAATCCAGGTGACTAAATTGCTTTACAAGAATTTCACTTCTCTTTTCTCTAGTTTGTCTTTGATTAACTGAAAATAAATTCCCAAGCTAAACTAACTAAGAGAAAATCCTTTTGCTTCACTGTCTCTAGTGTGGCAGCAATGCTGCTGCAGGTAAGCTCAGCTGCACTAGCTTGACACTGGCTGTCTTGGACACAGTCAAGGGCAGCACAGTAAGAGCCAGTGGCAAACTGCATCATACTCCCAAGTGCTGTGCTTAAGCCAGGTTTGCTTTATGGTCCTCAGTATACCTGAACTCTGTGGACTACGGCAGGGCAAGTTATGTGAGTGAATCAGGTAGATTATGCCCAGCCAGTGTCCCCCTCTACCTACCCCATCAGTTCCTGCAGTGATATCATGTGTTCGGCATCAAGCAGACAAATTACTTATAGGTTCCCAAAAACACTCGGTGTCACCTGAGGGAAAGGCTGATGTGTTATGTCAGGTGCCCGAACTCATGCTACACTTTGAATGGGAAGGGGCTGTCCTATGCGGATACTGGAATAGTACAGCCAGTGGTGTAGACACGCACACCTTGCCATATAGACATAGAAGCCTCTGAATTATAGGAGAAAACTTTCACCACTGACTTCCTACAGAATCTGCTTGAGAATGCAATGTTTTCTGGTGACAGCGAGCAAACAGACATGGGACAGGTATATTGGTAAATCAGCTAAGGGTTAATTTACTCCCCTGAAAAGACATTCTCACACCACATAGACATATTCTAAACTCCGCAGTGATATCCGAAAATCAAATGCAAATGGTTCATGCTATTTAGGGGCCCACATACATCATTACTGGCAGCATAATCCTTTAAATGTCTAAGCTCTCTATGCTGTTTCGGCAGCAGTCTGACCCCTGACCCAACGAGAAGTGAGGAACCCTAGCTCATGATGAAGCCTTGGAAAGCAGATGTCGGAGCTTGTATGTCTCACTAGCCCAGTACATGCAGTAGGCATTTTCTAAGACGGGCAAGACATGGTCATGTCCCTTGACACATGTCCCAGGGCCAGCAGCACTTCAGGGACACAAAAGATTTGGAATTAGCTCCTTGGTCTGCCTAGAGCTAAAGACAAGAAGCTTCTTCTTGAAATGCATTTAATTAAAAGTCTATTGTTATTTGTGCAGTAGAGAAAAAACCTCTCTCTTTCCCTCTCTTCCTTTTCTCCTTCCCCTTATCTCTTGGCACTTTTCCTATCTCCTAGAGTAGGCAGTAGCTGGGAGGTAAGGCTCAGCTAGATTTTGTACCTGCTGAATACTTGCTGTGCATCTGTGGTTCTCAACCTTCGGCTACCCCCGGTCAGTAATATAAAGGAGTTCAGTATCCTACTTGGCTGTCAGTCTGGACAACAGCAGAGCCCATCAGTAGCTGTGGGTAACACCGCTGACTGTGGGTGAGGTTGGAGACTACTCAACCGCTGGCAGTTGGCAGATTCTCTCTGTGGTGATGTGCTGACAGAAGAACTAGGTTTCAGATCCAAGGCAGGGCAGTTGTTCCCATAGCAAGTGCAGACAGTTAGGTATCTAAGCCTTTCTGGCTTTTCTCTGCACCTCATTCCTGAACAGCTGAGACATACACCAGTTTGGCTTCTGAAGATCTCTTTGCATGGCTCGCTTAGCCTAGGGAATGCAAGGACATAGGAAGAGAGGACAGGATACCCCTCAGACTCAGACCACCTAGGAACCGAATGTTGAACCCCTTTGGTTCACCTGAAGTATCAGCCAACATATGAACGGCATCTACTCCTATAGTAAGAAATCCCGGAAACTTCAGGCACTAACAGCCTGCTCCCCCTGCCCGTTCTTCCTTCAGTAGCAAGGCAAAAAATTCAATAGAGATGTAATACCAAATTCACTGTAGCATCATTTCAATGAAGCCAGTGCAAGATCAACTTATCCCTTAATGTTTTGTCTTATAATCTATTTGTGACCCACTTTTCTTGTTGTCACTTCATCCTTTTAAGGGAAGAGAATCTCAAATTACTGAGACAGTTACCATTCATACTGTTAGGACCTCATGGCTTTGGCTTGCCCTGGTGTGAGGAGCCCTGAACTTCACTAGGAAAATGGCTGATCAGCTCTGGACATTCCTTAGACCTAGATTAGGTTCTGCACCGCAGAGGTTTACTTGTGAACTCCAAACCTATTCAAAGTGAAGTAACAGTCACAAGCTGACATATAGCAGGTGAGCCGACTCTGCTTTCCTCTGCTCTGGCCAGCCTGTTATTGCATAACCATCTTAAAAAAAAGGGTATTGTTGGTATTAGCATGTTGTGACATCACAAGGTTACAAAGACGCCCTGTCCCCCAGAGGACAGCTGCTGGCTTCCTCAGTTCTGCAACAACTGGTTTGTAAAGTCATCTGCAGTATTCCTTGGTGAAGTGTGGGTTAATCCTGCCCTGTGAGATGCAGCCTCTTGTAGGCTGTGTTTGGGGAGTCCCTGACAGATATCCCTTGGCATCCTCTGGGTCTGTGTAGAGGCAGGAGAAGAGTCTGGAGCACTCCCTGCTGTCTCCTGTGTGCTAGGACTCAATTCTGCCTGAAAGGACCCAAAACTGGGATGAGGTCCCTTGTATCCACTTCAGAGCCAGCCAAACAGGGCCCAGATGAAGTTCACCAGTAGATCAAGTGACACAGTACTCTGGAGGCATTAATTCATTTCACTCTGTGTGTGTGCATATGTGCTCTGCGGTTGGTGGCCATGATATCTGTATATTCACAGCCATGGTTTAATTAATCCTCTTATGGATAGAAACTACCATGGCAGTAAGAGAGCAAATATTTTTAGCCTGTACAAGGAGTCGGTCCTGCACACTCACATGAAATCCTTTAGAAGGCAACTTATCTACTGCAGGTAGCCAGGATGGAAAAAAGAAACTGAGGTTTAGATTACAGTAATTAAAACTTACTGAGCAAATGAGGCCCTGCGTGAAGGAACGAGAATAATTGGTGACTTCACGTTTTCGAGAAAAAGAACAACTATTTTGCTACTTGTTGGTCCCCCTCCCTGCCCCCAGAGCAGAGGTCCTACAGGTTTTGATTGTGACTTTTATAAAGGTGTGAAAATAAGCCGTGTTAACAGCTGAGTTCCCTCGTCTGAGACTGACGGAAGCAGCATTTAGGACTGAATAAGAAAACACCATGAGAGAGGCAGGATTTTACATAAGCATTATGAGCAGCATCACTCACCTCTTCTTGTTTGTTGTATAGATTTGTGCCTCCTCAGAACCATTAGGACAACAGCACACATGAATTTTTTATAAGTGTGCAAGGCTTAATAAAAACTGAAAAGTAAAAGTGAGTTGCCCTTTGCCCCCTCTCAAAGAAATAACTCAAACTGAATGTCTGCTGCTGATTTGCCTCTATGTTCACGACCTAAGTAAAGAAAAGCCCTATAAGGACACCTGAGTGTTCCTTCCTGACTACAAATAATGCTTTTAACAATACTTCATGCCTTTTCTTACACAATTAGAACCAAAATAAATCCTTACCCTGAAGTTCATATTTTGCTTCCTACAACTCCGCTGACTTCCGCTTTCCGGAAGAAAGAGCTCAAATGTTGCATGTGTGTGAGTCCAGAAGAAGCACCCAGTGGGGTGGGCAGTGGGAGGGACAGCCTTGCAAATGGCTAGGGGACAATTGAGCTGTAGTAGCTGCTGTGCCAAAGCTCCATTGGAGGAAGAGTGTTCAGCAACGCATATAAGTGAGATTTTTTAACCCCTTCCATTGCAAGAGACTTTCTCTGAAGCCCTTTATGACCACATCCTTATTCAAAGCAAATACGTAGCTCTTGGTGTGAAAATTACTTACTGAACACATGTTATTTCCTTGGGATAGAAATTCAAGCAAACATTGCGGGGGAGGAGGGAGAGAAGGAACTGCTGCTTTTATAAGAAAAGAATATAATTAATGAAATATAACCCACCTCAGTGTATCAAGGAAGTAGCTGTTAATGTTTTAGTATATATTGAATATTTACTTTTTATTATTATTATTAAATGGAGGAAAATTAATTTTATCCACGCTTGATCAGGGTAAAGTCAATTTTGCCTAAAATCTTAAAGAGCCTTTTGAAGCCCTGTCATGGTTTGGGCCAGATTGGCCCAATCAGGCAGAACAACAGATACTCTCTCTCTCCTGCTCCGCTTCTGAAGGGAGGCAGGAGAGAGAGAGGAAAAGAGAGACTTAAGAGTTTAGAAGGAACTAAACTACTTTAATGAAATATTAATAATAAAATAATAAAAAGAAAATAATGAAATATATACAAAACCATATCAAGCTCCCAGGATGACAATCACGTCACCAACAGGCACTGGGGAAGTTCCAGGCTGGACTCAGTGATGGATGGGAAGTGGATTCCCAATATGGATTCAAGATCAGGATCAAAGGCAGATGAACAGACAGAGTCCTCCTCGGACACCGGCCATTGAATAAAAAAGAGGGCTGACCCTTTGATCCCTCAGCTTTTATACTGAGTATGAGGCAGATGGGATGGAATACCCTGTGGGTCAGTTTTGGGTCACCTGTCCTGTCCACTCCTCCCCGCAGGTGTGACCCCTCTACGCTTTTCCGCTTCCGACCCTCCAACGGGGCAAGTAACAAAGTTGGCTGCCCTTGGGTGTTATAGCAATAAGGATAAGCAAGAGCCTCTCCGCATCCCATTCCTTGGCATCAACTATAAACATGGGTCTTATCACTCTGAGAGCGAACAGTTTCTGCACAACATGCTGTTAATTTCAGCAGTTAGAAGAGGCCTAGCTAAAAAGTAAAATTACTGAACAAAATTGGTCCTGTTTTACCTCAAACCAGGACAAGCACTCCTTGACTTGTCTTTGCACTTGTCTTTGCCATGCCATCCACTGTCCAGCCACTTTTTCCCATCTCCCCATCCTTGCTTCAGCTGAGATGGCAATCAGAGGAAGAACAAGAGTCAGAGAAAAGATGCAACTGTATCTAGAGCTCTCTTTTGCCTCACTGAAGGTGCGTTTCCAGCTCTCTTCTTGAGAGCCTGCAGTTCTCCTCAGAAGCTTCTCTGAATCACCCTTGCCCCAGGGTCTTGCCACGCCATAGCCATCTCTTTACAGCAGCCTCTTGCCAAAGCCAGAGTGGGATCATTTACTGTGTTGCCTTCATAGCATTGGACAGGCACCGCAAGAGACCAAGACTGAGGAAAACCAGAGGCTCCTGCACCTCAGTACACCTTGCATGTCCTTGGGACCTCCTCCTTGCCTTCACCTTCATGAGAAGAGATCAGCTGAGAGTCGAGCTGGTGAGACAGTCTCTGAGATGCAGACCAAGGCCGCTCTAGGTCAGACCTACAGGATGATAGGGGTGAGAGCAGAGAGTCACCTCAGGGAAAGGGAGAAGGGCTCAACCGACTCCTTTACTGTAATTCTGTCAGTTCGTTGGGTTGTGATGCTTCCTGTCAGCATTATGCTCATACAGGGTCTCTCGTCCCCAAACCAATCTGCTTTTCTCAGGAACATCATGTGCTCTAATAACAGAGAACTTATACCCTCAAACTCTGTTTCTTTTGAGTCTGTAGCCCATCATGGCTGCAGCAACTCCTCTGCTGTTATTTATTTGCATTCTGCTGAATTGCAGTAGATTTCAAGTCTCAGCTGCCAGAAACAGTGCTAGGAAAATCAGTCGTATGTCTCTGTCCTCCCTCAGCATTGACTGGATTCCTGCTGGATGAACCTGGAATAATATCCTGGACTAGCTCTGACCAAAGCTCTGCCATCATTATCTTCTGCAGGTTTTGTATTAAAAAACTGTGCAGCCAAGGCAACCCTTCAGCAGGCTGCATGGTCAGTCTAATCACTTTTTCTCAGAAAGAGAAAATCCATGTTTCAGTACACATTTTGAACAGCCTCTGTGAGGTGGAGATTTTAATTGTCTTGAATATCAGCTGACTATTAAAATACATGAAAAAAGACTTCAAAAGTGTCAGGGATTCACTAGTGGAAATTAAACCAATATGCATCTCTAGTTAGTACTGAGTGAAACATCAAACATCTGCTGCAGGTTATTATAGAAGGAGAAGCCAAATGAGAATGGCAAATGTGTACTCTCAGCTGCAGGGGCTGGAAAGAGACAGCGTGTAAATGCCATTTGGAGGAACCCCTGCTCACTCTGCATTGCTCCTTGCAAAGCCAGGAGCTTTTGTGCTGGACTCTTCAGCTACTGAACAGAGCCTGTGCACAGCAGGGAATTGGCAAATGGGCTGGAGAGACTGGGGAAGGCGCCTGGCTGTGGGGAGCAGAGAAAAAGGCAGCAGAGGTTGTTAGTTACATGTGCAGGGATCAGATGGGGGAGGCAAGATGGATCCCAGATTGATTCAATTTGCTCCCCATTGTGGCAATTAATTAGTTGATTGGGAGAGAAGAAAGGCTGGGTAGAGGTGTTTCAGTACAGGGCAGGCAGTGGGGAACAGATGCTTCCTAAGGAATGGCTCTGAACCTAGCAGTTTGTAAGCTGGGCACTGAGGAGTACTAACAGTGTATACCTACCACAATTAATTTCTTTTTCTACTGATTGTTGTTCAGGGCTCAGGGTAATATGTTGTTCAGATCCTGCCACTAATTAAAGGCATCTCTCCAGTGTGAGGTACTCTGGAAACAGAGTAGGTACAGATACTTCCATGGTTGAGGAATTTCAGAATTCCTTGAGTCAAGTGTTTTCAGATTCAGGGTCCACTCCCAACTTCTCTAAAGTTGTAGGGCATGGCTCAGGTCCAGAAGCAGCCAGATTACGAGGGTGTACATACTCAATAGAGCCAATGCTGGACCTCAAACATATGTGGCACACACATGAATGAGGGCACCTCATGACAATGGGCTCACTGCACCTGCCATATAAAATCTACTGCGGCTGCTCTGCCAAAAAAACAATGTTACAGTCAAGACAGTCCTACCCACTTCTGCATGTTGTGGGCCATGTAGTTCTGCTCAAGTCACCAAACTCTGTACGCTTCAATTTTCCGAGCTTCAAAATAGAGATGAGGAGGTTTCCCCAGGACAGTCACAACACACGTTTTAAGCATGGGGTTTCCTCATTTGCTCTTCTCCTTATGTTTTCACACTGCAGGCTCTAATACACACAGTCCCACAGGGAGAAAGTAACTATGGAGACAGAAGTGACAGGAGATATCTTCAAACCCTGGAGGTGCAGCAGGCAAAGGCAGTGTGTTAAACTGCCTGTAAAATCCCCTTCTAGCCCCGGTCTGCGTGGCGTAGCAAGCGCAAGCACTTACAAAAAGTCGCAATTTCACACCAGCAAGCTTCAAGAGCCTGCATTTTCCCTTGGGGCCTGCGATTTTAAAATACTTGAAATATATTTGTATTGTGTTTATCCTCTCCATTTTCACGTCAGGGAAACCTGTCAGCAATTTGCTACGGGGATAGGTAGAAGGGGTGGGAGGAGCGCACTGGAAACACGAGAAAATCGCCTGCCATCTTCATCAGCTTGATGCACAGTAACACGTCAAGCCCAGCGCAGCTCCGTGGTGCTTACTCTCATGACAAGACAGAGCTTTAGCGCAAGCACCTAAAGATATGTGTATATAGAGACAGCTGTGCCGGCACCACCTCAGCTTTCAGCTTTTCCCTTTTAGGCAATGTCAAACTGGTCAGGCAACCTGTACCGCAATTTTGTCACATGGGAATGGGCAAACTGACTTCTTTGTGCCACAAATCTGACCCAGAGGTTTTTCCAAGAGACTGTTCATTGCAGCCGGTAATGCTTTAGAAATAAAGCCACAGTTTTTAGTGGGATAGTGATGGAAGACTAGAAAATTCCCCCCCCGTGTATTCATAAGGAGCCACGTGGAGAAAACAAAGGGCAATGGGTAAAAGTTGCATCAGGAGAAGTTTCATCTCAATATAAGAAATAATTTTTTTTACCGTGAGAACAATTGTTGACTGGAACAATGTCCCCAGGGATGTGGTAGTATTCCTATCACTGGAGGTTTTCAAGATGCCATTGGACAGGTTGGTAGATAATTTCATCTACACCCCCTTTCCCATGAAAGGTTGGACCAGATGTTCTTTGGAGGTCTCATCCCTCATTCTAGGATTTTTTTCCTAGAATATGAATCTCTGCTGATTCAATAGCTTTGGGATTTGATATCTTTGAATTTTTGCCCTGCTGTCAAATTTCATTGAAATTGCTTGATTTCTTCAAGTCTCTGAGAAGTGACAGAGAGAGATATGCATTGGCCAGCAAGAGGGACATGCACAGCAATACAGAGTTCTTTTCCTTAGAAATCAGGCTGAAAATTGAAAAATCAAAATATGGAAAAACTTATTACAGGTGGTTTTGCTCCAGAAACTGCGACTTTAAAAGTTGCAACATATACAGTGAACTTCTTTGCTTTCATTCACTTTCAAACGTGTACTTTTTCACGTAGTCGATAGTGTGCTGATTAGGCGGCTCTCAAATGAATGTCAGTCTGAAACTTTATAACATCTACAAGAAAAAAGAGACAAAGGCTTTTTATGTGTTTTTTTGATTAAACATCAGTTTTCCTTGGAACGTGGAAGCCAAGAATTAGCTAACACAATGCTCTGCGTGACTGACTCTTCCGAGGAACTTGACATCCAGTATCATGTCAGCTAATTATGATTAAATAGCTGACAGAGAGATAGCTCTTGTCAGTTAATGTTGAATGTTACTGGCTAGTCAGTTATGTCAGGTTAGTCAAGTCATTAAATTGTGATAAACCAGGTCCCATTTTCGGGAAGTATGCGCAAAAAACATGGGTTCCACCAAATGGTGGAGCTGGCAGTCTATCTTCTGCCAGGGCAGAGTTCTGAGAGAGAACTGGAAACTTGTTTGTTATTGTAATGGTTATTTGAAGTGGATAAAAGATGTCATACATAACCTTGTGACCAATTTTGGTTTTCTGAAATTTGACTAATGTTTTGTGATCCTTGCACATACACCCTTCCAAGGTCTAGCTATCTGCAAGGTACATAAAAGTCATGGCAGAGAAAGGCAGTGACTAAACATGACATCCAGCAAAATTACATCACATTATCATATGCAGGTTTTTACATTGTTTTGTTTTGAATTCAGGATCAGAGCAGGGTAAAAATGTCATGACTTAAGCAAGTATTTCAGCTACACATTTTTCAGAGAACAAAAAGCAATGAATCAGGCATGCAAAGAGTAAATAAGCTGTTCTTCTTGACCTTCTCAAGGTATGAGTAACTAGTATTGGCCTCTTACTCTTATTTTTGTATGGAGATTATGGAGTTGTCATACTCATTCTCTTCCCACAACTCACCCACATAGAATACATGGGTCATACAAAAATACACAAAATGCAATAAACATCTCACAAAGCCATTTGCAAATTATGTTCCAATGACACCATCATTGGTCTTTTATTTCAGCATGCATTCATGTAAAAAACCTAAAGGAATAGAAGGCCTGCTGTGAATCTTTATGTGATTACTCTTTTGTTAAAGAAACTGAAAGAATGCTTTCATTTTGTCTGTGAACCTTGGTATTTCAAAGGTAATTTAGCACGAGTGTTATAAATTCATAAAACTCTTTTTAAACACTACTGCATGGGCACTTCTTTACAATTGTCCCCATAATAACATGAAGCTTGCTTCTTGGGAAGAATCCTTCCAAAATCTGAGTGATTTAAAGATAGGAACAGAGCAAATTTAAACCAAGAGCCATCTGCTACACTTTCCTCAAGACAACAAACTGGCTGATATCACTGAAGTTCAAGTTTGTCCTGCTCTACAGAGGAACAAAAGGGGAGGAATTTTCTAGTCTTCCATCACTATCCCACTAAAAACTGTGGCTTTATTTCTAAAGCATTACCGGCTGCAATGAACAGTCTCTTGGAAAAACCTCTGGGTCAGATTTGTGGCACAAAGAAGTCAGTTTGCCCATTCCCATGTGACAAAATTGCGGTACAGGTTGCCTGACCAGTTTGACATTGCCTAAAAGGGAAAAGCTGAAAGCTGAGGTGGTGCCGGCACAGCTGTCTCTATATACACATATCTTTAGGTGCTTGCGCTAAAGCTCTGTCTTGTCATGAGAGTAAGCACCACGGAGCTGCGCTTGGCTTGACGTGTTACTGTGCATCAAGCTGATGAAGATGGCAGGCGATTTTCTCGTGTTTCCAGTGCGCTCCTCCCACCCCTTCTACCTATCCCCGTAGCAAATTGCTGACAGGTTTCCCTGACGTGAAAATGGAGAGGATAAACACAATACAAATATATTTCAGGTATTTTAAAATCGCAGGCCCCAAGGGAAAATGCAGGCTCTTGAAGCTTGCTGGTGTGAAATTGTGACTTTTTGTAAGTGCTTGCGCTTGCTACGCCATGCAGACCGGGGCTAGAAGGGGATTTTACAGGCAGTTTAACACACTGCACCTCCAGGGTTTGAAGAGTTGAGAGGGTCACAGCTTATAAACACCTGGTTCTCGGCTCTGCGTGACAGAGAAAAGGGTGAACGGTGTGTTCACTGTCAGTAGCCGCTTGTGAGAAGTGAATCCTCTTTGCCCTCCTGTTTGATTTTGATAGAAGTGGGGAGAGACAGGGTGCACTCCTGCTCAGACCACACTCCCTGACTGCTCTTTACACCCCACAGCACAACCTGAGTGCCTGTAGCCCAGTCTGCGGTGCTGACCTGTGCTTCCAGTGCATCTGAGCTAAGCATTGGACTTCTTTTTGGAAGAGCACAAAAGGCCTTTGAGGATGGGCATGGGAATTTCACTGTGCTCAGGCAAGCTTGGGAATGGCCAAACTGTCCAAACATGCATGGACAGTTCCCGTGTCCCTGAGATCGGGCAGATTCTGTGTCCCCATCTCTCTGCATCTCAGTGCAAGGAGTATAAAGTGGACCAAAGCTTTCTTGTAGCCCTGGAGGTCATTATCCATAAATGCAGCGTTTGAATGGGAAGGAACCAGCTGTGGGCTGGGAAAGGTTAAACAGCATCTCTTCACCTGTGGTCCTGGTAAAACACAAGATGTTCTTAGGGGTTTTAGCATGTACTGCTGCTGACCAAATACAGATTAAAAGGGATTCAAGCTCATCATACCTCCTTTGGGCAGAGAAATTACATGTTTTACAGGGAAAATTTAATGGTTTGAAGTTGCATACACATATACAACGGTGAATTAAAATTCTCAGAATGTCATTACGTATTGAAAGTAGGTAAAATAATAATGTAGGGAAAACTGCAGTTACTTGCACTTGTCAGAAGTCACCTTGCTGGCTCTGTTAGAGTCTGTCTTGTCAGGTGCCGAGTATTCCTCCTTTGTCCAAATTTAGCCACATGTTTCATTTTGGAGCATGTGAACTGTGGAGCTGAAGTCCTGCAGTGCAGCTGGGCACTGACTCAAGGTTTCAATGAATGTTTATGTGGAGACTGTGTGTTGCTGGAGACTTTAGCTGATTCCCATCTGCTGCAGATAAGGGGGCTTCCTAGGGATGCTTCATGTGGCAGGTTACCATAGCATCAGGCTTCCTCAGATGCCAATGTAACATTATGTTTTTTCACTTGTCTTAGCAGGACCAAAGAAGTGATGTGCATATCATGTTGCGTTTCTCAATGTAGTCAACTGTGGTCTTGTATGAAACAGTCAGTACCCACAAATCATGGGTATTCTGCCATTACCTAAGGGTAGAAATGGAGAGAGGAGGTTCTGCTCGCGAATGAAGATGAGCCTAGAAATGACAGTGACATTGATCAAAAGTGAACTTCAGTGAGCTGTTTGCCAGGAAATGTAAGGTCAGGTAAAGAAGCTCCATTAGATTCTTAAAAGTTGCAGTTAGAGCACCTTTCCACACATGTATTTTGTGTCAGGCTCACAGGAGCTAAGGGAAAAATCTCTGCTGTGCAGGAGCTCAGCAAAAAAGTAAAAAAGAGAGTTCTTGCCTGGCAGTAGAAGTTTCTGTGACCATAAGGTCACCGGAAAACAGAAATAAGGATTGAAAATAGCCCTATTTTGGGACTTCTTATATTCTACCCTAGATTCATGACGGATGACTACTTTTAGAAAGATGATGTTCTTATTCTTAACAAATTACTGCCATTCTCCTTTTGCGACACAGTTAAACTGCCCAGTAAAAGCAACGATTTCACATGGTATAAATGTTCATCACTGCTCCTTGTGTGTTTTAGGTTAGAGGATCAAAATCATATCATCCTGACTACCATTTCTTTTTCTCCACTTGAATTTCATTCTGATTTCACTACAGTCCATCTTAGAACCCACCAAAACCAATTAATTATAGCATATGATGGTTTGGATGTCCTTGTTTTGAGCATCCTAATACATGAATCTGTGTAGCCAATGGGTCATAATTTGAAGACAGGATTTGTTAAAACAGCATGGAAGGCTAGGATAAAATTCCCAAAACTGCAAAACTACTGAAAGTTTTACTTTGCAAGTGTATGTTCTGGGTTACTGAAAGCAACAAACAAACAAAAAAGTGTTCCATAACAAAACAAAAAAAAAAAAGGAGGAAAGATTAAAAGTGAAGACTGTGCTTCCTGTAAGCACAGAACCATTCACTCATTGTTTGCAGACAGAGAAAACAAGGGAGAGAAAGTCAGAAATTTCCCCAAAGAAGCTTTCTGTCCTCTCTCATTCCCACCTGTGAAGAAAGGCCAGAGACAACTCAAGAAAAGCAGTTACATTACCAGAAACACCAGCAGCATAAAAGTTTGGGGAGACTGCCCAAGTTGTTTCCATTGCAGAGCGTTTGCTGTCTTGTAAGTCCTGTGAATTCTAATATTTCTGGCTACCCCTAAATTGGGAAGGATGTCTTGAAGCTTTATAATTTTGCATCAGCAGTTTTTAGCTATCCTGTCATGAATTATGACTTATTTATTACCTTGTGTCTTTCCTCATCAGATTTGATAAGTTAAAACAAGATCATCTATATATTAAAGTCCCAAATAAAGTTTTAATTGGACTTGAGATTCCCCAGGATCATTGTGATTGTTATTTGAAAGTTCTGTAGCTTTCATACTTCTGCTAGAAAACTACTCTTGCACACTAAATGTTGATTTTTGACAGACTTTTCTACAGAAAAAAATATTCTCAATAATAACAGTTAATTTTCAATAATAATTTGCATGATCATAGAATCATAGAATATCTCAAGTTGGAAGGGACCCATAAGTATCATCAAGTCCAACACCCTGCTTCTTGCAGGAGTACCAAAAACTAAATCATATGACTAAGACTGTTGTCCAGATGCTCCTTGAACTCTGACAGGCTTGGTGCCGTGACCATTTCCCTAGGGAGCCTGTTCCAGTGACTGACCACTCTCAGTGAAGAACCTTTTCCTAATGTCCAGTCTGAACTTCCCCTGAGGCAGCTTCATGCCATTTCCTCGTGTCCTATCACTGGTCACCAGAGAGAGGAGATCAGCACCTCACCCTCCGCTACCCTCCTTGAGGAAGCTGTAGACTGCAATGAGGTCGGTCGCCCCTCAGCCTTCTCTTCCCCAGGCTGAACAAGCTAAGTGACCTCAGCCACTCCTCCTAACTCTTGCCCCTGAGGCCTTTCACCATCTTGGTCACCCTCCTCTGGACACACTCTGATAGTTTGATGTCTTTCTTATATTGAGGCGCCCAAAACTGCACACAGTACTCGAGGTGGAGCCGCACCAGTGCAGTGTAGAGTGGGACGATTACCTCCCTCAACTGGCTAGCTATGTGCTTGATGCAACCTGGGACACAATCAACCCTTTTGGCTGCCAGTGAACACTGTTGACTCATGTTCAACTTGTCATCAGCCCAAACCCCTAGATCTCTTTCCATGAAGCTGCTCTCCATTCTATTGACCTCCAATTTGTACGCATGACCAGGATTACGCCATCCCAGGTGGAGAGTCTGACACATGCTCGTGTTAAGTTTCATATGGATGGTGATTGCCCCGCTCTCTAGCCTATACAGATATCTCCATAAGGCCTCTCTACCCTCAAGAGAGTCCACAGCTCCTCCTAGTTTAGAATCATGAGCAAACTTACTTAATGTACATTCAATTACTGCATCCAGATCATTTATAAAAACATTAAAGAGCACTGACCCTAAATTGAGGCCTGGGGAATCCCACTGGTGACTGGCTGCCAGCCTGATGTAACTCCATTTACTATGACTCTTCGAACCTGACCCCTCAGCCGATTGCTCACCCAACATATTATGGACTTGTCTAGCTGTATGCTGGACAATTTGTCCAGAAGGATACTGTGAGAGACAGTATTAAAAGCTTCACTAAAATCAAAATAACCCCACATCTACTGGCTTTCCTGATGAAGCAAGCTTTCCTAACTCAGGTTGATTATTAATGTAGTACAGCAGGTAGAGACTTTTCACTTTGTTCTTTATACGTTGAGATGTCTTCAGAGTCCAAACCCATAGCAGTGGAAAAGACCCACAAAAAATGAACTCAGTCATAAATGACTGTGACAGTAGCAGTGATAGCGCGATGATATCTGTCAGGGAGCAGCATAAGCCAAGCTGCTCCATGAGGGAGAGCAAGTCAGAGGGCCAAGGAGATCTACAGCATAGCCTGGGCCAGAGCAGTGACCCACAGGATATGGGCAGGGCTGGGGTGGTGACAGTGATGTGCTCCGGTGACAGTGTCAGACGAGGTGATGAGCAAGGGCTGGGGTGCAACTAGGAGGAGACGCAGGACTGGAGGCAAGGAAGAGAGATCCCACATCCAACCAGGGTTGATCCAGGAAGCCCAGGCAGCCAGTGAGGACAGTTGGAGGCCAGGCTGGTGGTAGGGTCAATTATAATAGGTCCAAAGTCCATGCAGGAGAACTGGCTGAGCAAAGTCTATACATATGACACAGCCCGGACTAGGATACTCTTGGGCCAATGGACAGAGTGAGCTTGGCTGGGGGCTCAGGTGAGACTGGTCAGGGCAACCAAGCCTTGCTGGAGCCCCCAGGGACCTGACAATATCTTAATTTTCCCTACCACATCTGCTAATGTCCTTGTTTAACAAGAGGCTTTGCATAACTCCCCCAAAAATAGGCCAACATTCAGATGCAACTGAACTTTAGAAGGCAATGCTTTATTTGAACTTTTCTGCAGTAAACATTATTTGTGCAATAATCAAGGCTAAGTAACAAGGGTATACAAACAGCAGGTTAAGCCTTTGCCTCTTTAGTCTCTAAGAAAGGCTTGTCACAGTTTGGTGCTATGGTCTCTCTAGCTGATTAAACAAAGCCTTCCTAGGGTGGGTTCTGAAACTTAAAAAAAAATCTAAGATAATTCACTGAAAGGATAATGGATACAATGTTAATTGCAGTATGGCTATATTTGCTACAATTACACCAAGAAGAATTATCATTCAAATGAGAAATATGAGGCATGTACAAATGCAGAGTCATGACATACTGTGCATATCATGGGCCAAGCAACTGAATAATATTTGACATTTGTCTGCCCATATCTTTATCTCTTTCCTTTTGCTTGTGCTCCTGTTTTATTGTATACCAGATCTTTCTTTCGGTGCCCAGAATGAATCATTAGAGCAGAAAAATACTGATGCAGTTTTGCTTTCTGCACCAAAATACTCCATATCTAGGAATAAACTGTAAGACAATGAATGCAACAACTGAGGAAGTATTGTATTTCAAAATGTTATATATAAGTGTATGTGTGGGAGGTGGCTTTGAAATTTAGACTACTCCAGCAGAAGAAAAATATGTGAGTAATGCTATTTGCATTCATACTATTTTTTTTTTCTCCTTTCTTTGTTGTCACTGTTTTTATGTTGCAGGGAAATTAGTACCAAGGGACTGACTTCCATCTTCTGTGCAAAATTGATTAAATTCTACCCCTGGAACCATTTAAATTAGCTGTGCTGGGGGCCTGAAATGCAATGCTATTAAAGTAGGAGAAAATTCTCAGGGCCTCATGTCCTAAGTTAATAACAAGTCCTGTCAAAATAAAGCATATCCAACCATAGACTAAAGTCTAGTCAAATACTCCAGCTTTCAGTTTCAGCAAACATTTGCCACTTGAACAATATTATTCTGGTTACTAGGACTTTTTTAGGCAAAAATTAGAAAGCAACAAGGTTCCTTTCAAAAGGCAAAATCAATTTAATAAATGACATTAGCATGTGCCACTGCAGTCTGGTGCATACAACTGTATTAAACATTTTTGCAATAAAAAGCCATCGGCCTGGAACAGCTCGGCTTTCTAAACTGATAACATTTTAGTGAGAAAATAACTTTAATAATCCCCCTGAACATCATATGCATGCACAAATTATTAGATTAGGCTGTCCTAGTTATTTGGTTATTACAAGGCTTCTGCAGGAATCACACCCAAGCCACAGGAAAACACCGATTAAAAACCCCCAAAGCCTAAACATAGCATAATTACCACAGGGAAGTTGGTGATTAAACAATAATATTTAAAATAAATGTCAGTGTTGAAAGGCTTTTCCAAACTGTGTTTTAATCATGTTTGTCTCTGATAAGCCTTGGAGACAAATAGACAAACCAGTATAAAACATGGGAACTTCTCTTCCAATTAGGAGACTGTTCACAGCAAGAAAGAGGACAGAATGAGTCAGGGAACCCTACGTCTTTGTTGTTTCTGATTTGAATCCCAAGTTAATTTCATTGGATTCTTCTCCCCCTGTATTTCTAGATTCTCCTTCCTCCCCCTTTTGAATGCCTGACCTGGCTTTTCAGATCGATTTGGCTAGCAGGTATTCTTTATCTCAGTTCCCTCTTCAGTAGATGGAAATTGATACTTCCAGAGTGCCAATTCATCCCTATGGCCAATCAACATTTAAAGTAGATGGGATGAAGTCTACCCTGGAGCTGCCTATCTGTTCAGGTGGTGAGCTGAATCCTCCCCCTATCATTCACATAGTTGAGGACTGTTCCTCTGACAACAGCAGTACCATTATTTCAAATTGGACAGAGAGCAAATATCTTTCCAACAAGATAAGGTGCTTCTTCATTCTCGCCAGTGACTGACAATATACCAGAGGCATCTAAGGCTCCTTTTCTCCTCTTCCTTGCTACAGAATTAATGAATCTTGCTTTCCTTTCTGTTCAGCAGAACAGCTCCCATTAGAGCTTTAAAGTTCCTTCTTTTCCCAGCCCTGGTCATGGCCTGATATAGATATTGTGGGAGGTAGAAGAGAAGCACTCTCAGGCTTGGGAAGGCATTTAAGCTGTATTTCCCTCTTCCTTGGTGAGTGGCAGTACCACAAAGCTTCCAATGGAAAGGCTGGCATGATTTTGTTTTAAAATTCCATTTTTTTGAAGCACCTGAGGCTGCCAGTGTGTGCTTGGTGGACTCTAAATAAACTTCTGCGCACAGTCCCTATATGTTCTCATTGTAGCTCCTGAATCATGTTTGGTCCCAGGTTGGAGCTAGATACCTCCCTGCACATAGAAAGAGTTATTCTGGGCATGAGCAGAACTCAGCTTCCCAGAAAACTTTGAAGTTAAACGATGAAGGACCTACTGAACTTAAGTTATCTCCAAAGTTAAGCAGCAGCTGAACAAGGGCAAAGTGTTCGAACTTAAGCACCCAGAACTTTGGTATGTGTATGATCAAAGGGATATTGGACAGAGAGGAGAGATGAATTAAACACTCCCCTCCAGCTAATTGTTATTCCTTTGTACAGTCATTAGGTGGAAAAGAAAAAAGTAAATACTTAGGAGAAATGAGTTGTTAAGAAAGGCCAAGAGGGGAACATTGCTTGAGTTGAGTTGAAAGAGAGAACATAGTATTATATAGCAAATGGCTTCACAGGCCATTGGACCTGAGAACTCACCTGCCCTGTAAAAGGGTGACATTTTCCTCAGGAATGAGATTGTGAGGTTTTATTGTAGCAATGGAAAATCAGTGCCAATGCACCTGCTGCATTGTAACACCAGTGCCAACAGGAACACTGCCTTGCAGACTTCCTGAAGATATATGGAGGAGTACTCTAAAAATATCAGCCCTCAGATAAGAACGCAAAGAACTCCCCAAGAGCTCAGCAGATCCTCTGTGGAGAACATCCTGTGCAGGAAAGGCTGCTGTCAAACATGCTGGGCAGCTCCGAAGATGTTCACTAAGGATAAGAAGCCTTTGGCTGAGGATGCTGTGTACAACGCCTCCTCTGGTAAAAGCATATTAATATCAACTGGATGGCAATGATGGATTTTGATGTGAGGTGCATGAAAGGGATATGGTGAGCATGTTTGTTGGAGAACCGGGTCCTGCTTGCAGCTTTTTCTGTGCTATTTTGCAATTAGTTGGTAGTTAGGGAGTTAAACAGATGTGCATTTGTTAGAAGCAGGAGGCTATGAAGGCTTTTTTCCTTTGCTCCCCTCCCATATTAGCACCACTTAATATAATGTTTGCACCTATGACATGCCCTGTGGGAGCAGGGCTGAATGGCTGTGCCCCCCTTCCTCCTTGCTGCCCCCACATTTCAGACTGGGGCTGTGGCTGCTCTGGCACATGAAGATGTTAAAGAAGCAGCCTTTAAATTTTAATTTCCATACTTTAAAGTGATTTTGTGTAGGAGTTTTCTGCACTTAAGCTTCCTGATGTGCAATCAATCAAAGTCATGGCTGCTGGAACAACATTAAGTTCAAGGTACCCTTTAGGCAGAGTAAGTGTTGCAAACTTGACAAATATGTTTACAAAATAAACATTGTATTGACAACTTAAGCAAAATCTCTCTTGCAGCTGCATATACTGGGAAAAAACCCCAACTCCAACACTTAACTATGAGTATAACCTGCACTGAAAAAAAACCAAATCTTTTTAAATTTCTCTTCACCGTTTCTTGTTATGTCCAAAAACAAGTTGACAGTAACAGTCAAGAAGGAGTGGGTACTATTATTGCACATTTTTCTCTGTCTCTTTCCTGTTTTCTTCCTGATGACAGTGACACAAATATTAATTTTTTACAAAATCCCATTTGCAGTGTGGTGGTGATGCAAAGTCTCCCCAGGAAAGTTCTCGTGGATTTAGGCGGTTCTGTGGAACAGCCAACAATGTGGATCCCTCCCACAGCCAGGTGGAAGGGATGATCTGGACTCTAAAACACGGATGTGGTAGCCAGAAGATTAAGACTTTGTTCAGAGCTCTGCCAGTGGCTCCTCCTGTAGCCCTGGGCTATGTACTTGTGCTATGCACACCTTAATTTCCCTTTTTGTAAAATAGAGCTAGTAATATTTCCCTGCATTGCACATACTCTTTGAGAAGCAAGTGGCTTAGCTTCTTTAAGACTCTTCATTAAGATCATTCAGGGAAAAGAGGCAGAGCAATACTGAAACCTTTTTTTGTAGTCTTTGAGTCTCATTAGATGCAATCTACTCTCTGCTAACATGTACTGTTCCATGCACAATAGTTCTCTGATTTTTTTATTTGTTTTCTTTTTCACCTCCAACATAATGACAAGTGAGTAAATGTCGGTTCATGTGAGAAACATTTAACAGGGCTCACCAACCAGGCAAGTACTTCCCCACAGCTCTAATTAATAATGATAGAGCAAGTGTTACGGAAATTTCTGACACCTATTAATAACTTATCAGACATAAAGATAGCTCTTAAATATCATATGAAGTGTGTCTTTTTGTATTTCTAGCCATGTGTCACTCTCCTCAGCAGCTTGCTAGTGGGGTCAGAGTTATTAACAGGTAGGGACTTTTCAAAAGATACATTTATTAATGCTGGGTAACAGGGCAGTACAGCCTGGGCTTCTATACAGGACTAGCAGGCTCTTCTTTTGATCTAATAGGATTCAAAACTGTGTATTATGTGCTAATTCTGCTGAGTCATAATGGAAATGGAGCTTGTAATAACCACGTGGATATAAAAGATGTAGGTGTGCATTCCTGCGTTTAAGCTAGCAGCAGGAACAGCCCAATGTTGCAAGCATATGTAGCGCTGGAAAGAAAGCTGGCAGTGAGCTATTACTACCCTAGACTCACCAGTAAAGCTACAAAATGATTCGAGGAAGATATATGTTCTTTCCCAATTATGCAAATAGAATTACTGGCTTAGGCGGTTCATTAAAATCTCCTGAAAGAGTTATAATTTGACCCTGATCTTCATGATTTAAAATTGTGACCAATGTGTTTTCTGAGCTTCCTTATAATGTTCAGAGTTAGAAAAAAAAAGAGAGAGAGAGAGAAAGGGAGTTAACATGACTCACTTCAAAGCTTTGTTCTTCTCTAGCTACTTACGGAACTGACAGAGGAAAAGTTATATAGGTTGTTATTTATATAGAGGCTGTTGTCTTCTCTTGCGTAGGCTGGCTCAGTTTTGCAGCTTCTTTTAAGTTACACGACTCATCCGAGCAGGTCAGAATTGCCCAAGAAGTCAAAAAAGCTGCTCCCTTTCTCTTCCGTGTTTGACATGTGCTGTGCCCAACCTGGAGAACTTGGGCGGGTGCAGCTCCCATGCCAGGTGGCCCTGCCACCTGATGGACAGCAGAATACAGGCTCTGGGGCACCCAGGCCTGTGACTTTGCAAGAGGAACAAGCCCTGTGCGTTATGTGGCTGCTCCTTTTCGGGGGCATTGCAGGCCAGCCGTAAATTATGCTCTTGGTGAACAAGCTGGCTTCTGCTTCTTGCTCTGAAGCCCTGGGAGAACAGAGAGGAGTATCAGAGGAAACACCCGCTGACTCTGTGTCTGACACACCAGAGGCTGGGCAGTTGGCTGAAAGGCACAGAGCCTCTTCGTTTTGTGAAATGGTGCCTGTGTCAAGACCCTCTATCAGCCAGAGCTTTGAGGTGGATGTGCCTGTATCTTCTTTTCACAATGAGAAGCAGCAAAAGATTAAAAGAGGGTTTTTTTAGCTTAAAAATTACCTACGTTTCATCAGAACACAAATAGAACAAGAAAAGTTGTTGTTTTTTTAAAATAAAGAAAACTCAAAGCAACTAGGTAAAACTAAGCAGAAATGCAAAGGTTCATATACAGCTCTCGTCCTACCTACTGTGTCCTCAATTCCAACCATCCTAATGATTTTGAGTGGCAGAAAACTCAGTTTGGTCCCCTCTGAGTCTTAGGAAATTATTCTCTCTATCATCTCTGAGGTGTGTCTGGCTTGTCTTCAGTACAGTTTCTCCAGATCCCATATCATTAAGACTTTTGAACCTTCTCCATTTGAGCAGGATTAGCAGTTCCCCAAGGATGTAGCAGTCTCCCCCCCTTGTAGGTGGTTCAGCCTCACCTATTTGCTGTTTAACAGTCTGCATGTGACACAAACTAGGAGCACACAAAAAAAAGAAGTAAAGGGACCTATACCATCAATTATGCCATGTTTGCAGGAAGGATATAACCCAATACATCATATGCAAAAGCCTATAAAATTGCAAACAGCAATAAGAGAACCAGAAGTGATTTTTTCCCTGATTCCCTCACAGACGAGCAATCTTCACTGTGAATATTCACTGAGCAGCGGCGATATGCTCAGTAGATATAGAATTGTTAGCTCCCTCCAGGATTTCTCCAGCCTTTTTGTAAGGTGAACATGCATCTGTCAGTACCATGAAGTCATCCTGCAAGCAGCCAGCAAGCTTTTGCTTGCTATGGGGCAACAAACTCCAACAAGTCTTGGGCACGTGGCATCCGACTGACATGAAAACCATTCTCCTTACTTGGGCTGCAGTGCTTTGAACCTCCAGGGCCAACAGCAGCCTTTCTGAGAGGTGCCTGCGTGATCCTGCATGTAGATCTCCATCTGTACTCTAGACTGCCTCTGCCACTGGTACTGAGAATCTTGTGGGCATCGCTAGTGCTCAGTGGTGTGTGGCTCTGTTTTCCTGTTCCTTGGAGAGTCTCTGGGTGCTTTAACTACAACGGCAGACAGTACAGAACAAACGCGCACACTGTGGCATTAGAAAACGGATGAGGAAGACAGGGCAGTTTATAGGAGTAAACATTGGACTTTATGCTAAGCAATCAAGTAACCTTCAGAAAAGGATTCTCCTGTTATGGAAGTCCGGTACTTTGGCTCAAAGTTAAGCTGAGAAGGGAATATAGATGCGCCCCAAACACAAGACTGCACGGCCAGAAGGCTTCTGCACAAACACCCTTCACTGAGAAGCGATGATGTTCTTAGCTATTGCTTTTTTTATATATTTGCACTTGATTCCTAACTGTTGTGGCTGGAAATGACTTCACTCAGCCTTGCTGTGCGATGGCACTGTTTTGAACAAAGCTCTTAGTATGAGAGTCCTGGAGACAATTTAACATTACAGGATGATTCAGAAAGTACTTGGATTTACAGCTCAGGTGAAAATGAAATTTGGTGAAAAACACAATAGCTGCAAGCAAAACCTTAGTACAAGACTCTGCTTGGAAGCAAAGTCTCAGAATTTGAGAGGCCCGATTTTTACCATAAATCAACAGATTATTTTGTCTCTTGAATTGCCAAGGAGAGAATTGTATTCTGAGTTACGATGTTAGAAGCAGATCATCAGTAAACTATTACAAGTAATCAGAATCTGCAGCAGAAAATGAGCATGAAAGATGACACTGTCTCTTCTGTGTTTGAGTGAGTCCTGGTGAGGACTTGCGACTCACCTGGTGAGTCCTTGTAGGTGTTGCTGGTGGTTCCACATGAACACAAAAGGGAACCTAAAGTGATGTGTTCCTGCCCTGTTTTTTCCTGCTTTTTTGTTCCATGACTGGCCTTCCACAAGTGGATTGGAAAACATAATTCAGTTAACAAATGTTAATTGGTCAGACATCTCTGGATGGAAAGGACGGGTAGATCTTGATTAGGAAGTACTACCTCAGTTTAGAAAAGAAAACAGAAGGATCATTAAATTTCAAAGAGTGTGAACTGGAAAAACAGGGAAGGAGGTACTTGCCAGTAGCTTCAAACTTGCTGTGTGGGTCTGCTTCTATCACAAAAGCCGGTGCAATAGGCAGTCCCAGCCTTTTTCTTCCAAAGAAGTGGTGCAGCTTGACGGGCTGGAGTTGGTTAGTGGGACCTACAGAGTGGATCAGGCAGGTCCTTGGTTGAAGTCCATGGAAAAGGATGAAGTGCTCAGCTTTCTGCACCGTCCTGAGCGAGGTCACCTTCTGCAAAACAGTGGTGTAGGCATGCAACCTGTGTTTCACCAAACGCAGCGTTGATCCCAGATCCTGAGCCTAAGGGCTTGAGCTAATTTGCATGTGTGATAGGTACATTTACGCTAATGTGGCAGCTCTGATCCCTTTAGAATATGGAAATTGGTTCAGTGAAATTTAAAAAAAAATCTTGCTAAATGCTGCTGTTCATTCCCCTTTATTTGAATTCCATTTTCTTTCCTTTAACCTGCCTTATTTATCCCATTTTCTTTCTGCTTATTAATATGCAGACCATCAATTTCTTTCTACGTACATTTTCACCTTTGCCATATTTTATTATTCCCATTGTACATCCTCTTTCAATTCTGTATTTCCTTAAGTGCTTTACTGTACATGAAATATGACTCACTCTTACTTACAATTGGAATTGGACCATGTTATCCCTTCCGAGCCTATGTTTTCTTTGATGTCAGCTTCAGGATCTTCTTTATTAGGGACATTTTTATTTTTCTTTTAAAAATCCCTTTTTTTTTCCGAAGACAGAAAGAGAGTAATTTGATGGGCATATACAGATCTATTTGTTGCACCATTATTGTTAGTTACATATTGCTTAAATTATCCACAAATAAAACATTTTTTTCCCTTCCAGTTTAATCAGATGAAGGTATGAATTCAGAATACAGAGCCAGAAGAATCATTAAGAATGATAAGTGGCTCAGGAATAGTAAGTAACTGATCAAGTAATAGTCAAGAAAGAAGCATATGGAGATACTGAGTAATGTAATGGACTAGCCCATTCTCAATTGTTTTACTCTGATGTTATATCCAGAATTGGCAAGGTAATTTTCTCTGACCACAGAATTAATTTAATTTACCCATCTCTAATCTAGAGAGACTGGCAATCATAAAAATAAGCAAATGCCTTTTCCCACCAAATTACATTGCTGCAAGTCCTAGGAAATCCAGAATTTAAAGGTATAATCTCAGAGAAGAATTAGAAAATCAACTGTCTATTCACAAACAGCAGAGACCAAAAGTGAAAGAAAAAAAAGGCATATTGCCCTAGGCATCCTTTTTCTAATTTTAGGTTTTTGTTGTTTGGTTCAGTGAATTGGATCACTTTTAATGGTTCACTTAGTTGTGACTACAATAGGAAACACAGCACAGAGAGGATGTTGTAGAATGTTCTGCAGTCACCTGAGCTTTAGCACAATTTTCATGTTATCCAATGGAAAAATAATACCTAAAAATGTATGTATAGGTGCAAATGTTCTTGATACTGATCACGGTAGCTACACTGCCATCGGCCAGTTTTGTGATTCTTACCTGCTTTATGTGAAAGAAAGAGATTTGTTCCTATTGCTACAAAAATAAAAACCTGACTTGTTATTTGATAACAGTCATTCACTGAGTCAGTTAACTCTTCAAAGGTCAAAGAATAATGCAATTTGGTGCAATTCTTCCTAACTGGGTCGCAGAGGTAATAACTGCATCTGGCATGGCTGCGGCTGAGCTGAATGAAGATTACTTTTCACCTGAGGTGGCTGAGGCACTTTTGGATCTACAGAGGAAATGGAAAGCGTTTTCTGAACCTGAGTTAATGCTCTGTTTGAAAAAAAAACCCGACCGACCAACCAAACAAAAAACGCCAACAAAAAAACATCTCAGAAAACTGTAATCACAGCAGAAAAGCTGGCATTTAGAAGTAGGCACTCTGGCTGTACTCAGATGCGTACCACATTGGCTTCTTATTTCAAATGAACCTTAAATATAAACACTCCTTTGGTAAGTATCAGCATTTTACTGTGTTTGTGAATTTAATGACATTGTTTCAAAATCCTGCCTGCGGTTCTTGCTAGCAATCATGCAATCATGGTTTTGTGGCTCCTTTTTAATCTTCCTCAGTTTTTTCTCCTTCATGATTGTTTTTATCCAAGCTCTCATCCACTGTAAAATTTACCACTTAGAGTCCAAGTAGTCAAGTGGGCATTTAATGACATTAAAGAAATATTATCTGTTGATTTCACTAGGAAGGAAGAGCCAGAAACTTCTATTGTAAATAAGACCCGAGACTGACATTGTCATCTTGCTACAAAGGCTGCCTGTAGGTTTATTTGCCCGTGTCTTAATGCAGCCACATATAATTCTCAATTTGCACTGATCTCAGCTGGATATGGGGGTGTTTCTGTGTGATAAATGTCTTTCAATTACTTAACAATAAGAATCTGCTTCCTTGTAGCAGGGGCATCAATCCTTATTTGTCACCTTCATAAACTGATCACCATGGCTCCACCAATCTGTTGATTACTTTCTTTGGTCCATACACAAGAAATGTCACAAACATTGGAATTACTTATTTTATTTCTGCCAACATGACCTTGCTTTTCTGCCTTGCTTTATTCACAAGCCAAACCAGAAGGATTAACTGGTGGGGCACTGAGATGCTGTAGTAAACTGTGGGGCGTCTGTGTGCACAGAAAGTCCTAGTTTTCCTGTGGGGACAGGAGGATTGTTTTTCCCTTCGACTGTAGAAAGCTTTATTGGAAGTTGGTTTGGTTTTGAAGGAAAAAAACAAAAAGAGTCAAATGGTTGCGAGCTCTTATTCAAGACCAATTTCTTGTAGGCAGAAAAAGACAAAACATACAAAGTAGGACCAAGGAAAAGAGCGGAGATGTGCAGAATATTAGTGGTGGGATGCCGATGCTTGATGTTTCAGGTCTCTTTCTGAGACAGCTCAAGCACAGATTGTGGGTCTTACTGGCTTGTCGGAGAACTGACAAAACAGTACCACCTCTGACCATGACATTGGTGTGGGGTGGGGTTAGCTGCCTCTTGGTCTGCAACACTACTGTAGAGCACATTTTTCTTGGCCAGAAAAGCCAGACTCCTTTTACCAACAGGGCAGAGAAAGGCAACCAGGCTGGAGAGTGACAAGAACCACATTTTCCTGTTTCCATATAGTGTTGAGGATGTGGCTGAGCTGGTGGGAGTGGTGGCATCCCCTGGCCTGTTCTTGACCAGTGTGTTTCAGCATCAGGGCAATGAGAAAAGTCAGTAGTGCCCTAGTGGATGCCAAAGTTCTAATTAATGATGAACAGAGGCATTTGCGGTTTTTTCCCTCTCTCTCTTTCATAGTTGTCATGGTTTGGGCCAGATTGGCCACCGAGGTGGATGACAGATATGCTCCCCCATCTCTCTTCAAAGAGAGGCAGGAGAGAGAGAGGGAGACTTATGAATTTAGAAGGAACTAAACTACTTTAATGAAATATTAATAATAAAATAAAAAGAAAATAATGAACTATATACAAAGCCATCTCCCAGGATGACAATCACGTCACCAGAGGCTCTGGGGAAGTCCCAGGCTGGACTCAGTGATGGATGGGAAGTGGATTCCTGATATGGATTCAGGATCAGGATCAAAGACAGATGAACAGACAGAGTCCTCCTTGGATGCCAGCCATTGAAGAAAGAGGGCTGACCCTTTGATCCCCAAGTTTTTATACTGAGCATGAAGCAGATGGGATGGAATATCCTGTTAGTCAGTTTTGGGTCACCTGTCCTGTCCACTCCTCCCCGCAGGTGTGACCCCTCTACGCTTTTCCGCTTCCCACCCTCCAACGGGGCAAGTAACAAAGTTGGCTGCCCTTGGGTGTTATAGCAATAAGTATAAGCAAGAGCCTCTCTGCATCCCATTCCTTGGCATCAGCTATAAACATGGGTCTTATCACTCTGAGAGCGAACAGTTTTCTGCACAACATGCTGTTAATTTCAGCAGTTAGAAGAGGCCTAGCTAAAAAGTAAAATTACTGAACAAAATTGGTCCTGTTTTACCTCAGACCAGGACAATAGTCTTGATTGTCTCCAAAACCTGTTTCCACAGGCAGTTGAAAACCGACAATCAGATAGAAATAACTAGTCCCTTTATGATCTGGTCCATCTGTGTGTCCAAACTTCATGCACCCTGATACAGATCTACTCAAACCTAGTTCCACTCTGCCTTTGTTTACAAGGCATGAATTCAACACAGTTCTTGGAGAGGGCCACCAGAAGCTCCTGTTTCCAAATAATTCAGCACTTCCCTTCTGTACCTTCTTGTTAACTATTTCTGTACTGGTCTGAGCTAGACTTGAACTCCCGACCTAGATATAAGGGATATTTCACTTTATTGTCATTTTAGCGAAAAATGATAAAACACACAGTTGACTACCTGTTTGCAAACATGGGCTTTTGACCCTGGTTACAATTTCAATTAGTGTTACTTCATTCCCAGTAGCAGAGGTCAGCCTGTCCCTGTATTATCAATGCATAATAAAATCACTCAGCTTGCTCCCAAGCTGAGCACCAGCACCGTTATCTGTCCAAAGCACAAGCCTCTGTTTTCTCAGCTGTAACCTGCTTGCTTAGAAGAACTGCCTTAAGCTATTGCTCAGATTTTTTTTTTCTTTATGTCTGAAAAATAGTCACACTATTTTCAAGGACGTCAAGGGCTTTTGAAGTAGAAATGGTACATCCTGTCTAAATTTCCTGTACAGAAAGAATGAATAGTCAGGAATGGGAAATACAAGGCAACTACACCATATGATTGCACAAAATGACACATGATGAATATGCCAATACTTCATATGCTCTTGGGAAGGAAAAACAAGCAGTCTTGGCTTCACCAATCTGATAACTGATTCTGTATTTATGGGATTACATTTTTCGAAGCTGGAAATATGCTGTTTGAGAAGAAAGATCATAAAGTGTGAATAGACACAGCCCACGCTAAAAAGAAATACTTTATTACTCCTCAAGAATGGCTTTCCTTTACCTGGAACACAAGTTTACTTTTTTTGTAATGTGTCATATAAAATATAGTTACATAATTTAAAGAAATATCAGTCTCTGGTGTGCAGTTACTGTTCTGTGCTCCCTTTATCATGTCCTGCAGGATATACTATAACACAGTCCTGTGTCATCTGAATCAGGTGTTAACCATGTGTTGCACAAGTTCACAAAGTTTTGGGTAATACCTGCAGTTTCTTGGGGGCCAGCCCCACTCTGAAGGTGGGAAGCGTCTTGCTTGCTCTCTTCAGTGGGAGCAGGATTGAACTGGCACAGCGGCAGCAGTCACCGCTCACAAACTGGTACTGTATCTGTGGCATCTTGGGGTGGTTAGTACAACAAAAACAGCTATTAGCTGTATTAGTGAATTTTGTTGCACACCTGTGATCACTTCTTCTGGGCCCTGCCCAGGGGCCTCTCTCTGAGCATCTCTGAGCATCCTTAACTCCCTGATGATCTTCAAAGACTTGAAGAAAATTTTCCTTCATCTTTGAAGGAAAAACAAACCATAAATGGTTTCCATACTTCTCCTGGCTTGAATGCAGTCAGCATTTAGTTCTGCACCAGCAGTGGGTGGGAGGTTTATCATCTCATGACTTGGCAGAACCAGAGATAGACATAGAGCGAGAAATTTTGGGTGAACAGTTTATTCACTGAAAAAGGCAATTTTGGGTGACTGGAACAACTTGCAAGTCCCTGCTGAGTTAGGTGGGTACTTTCAGATGGAATTTGAATACTGGAGGGAAGGCGGGAGAGTTTGTTTCAGCATTTTTAGATTAAATATTTTTTGCTTGTTTTTTGTTTTGTTTTGAAAATTGCTCACATTTCATTTAAAACTAGAAGATGAAGTAGATGTTTCTGAAAAAAAGAAAAAAAGAGTTGAACAAAATATTTTGGTCAAATAAAAAAAACAGAGCTGTTTTATTAAAATAATTGGGGAAACATTCACCAAATATTGTCATTTTTTTCAGTCATCCAGCAAACAAACGAAATCAGTTATGTCATCATCTCAGAACAGGCATTTTGCTCTGAGGGTAGTAGCTTGGTTCCCAAGTGGGATATTTGGGACTTGATTTTAAGCCCATTTCACCTCAAAAGGAGAGAAGGTCACCAGCCAGACTGGTTGTCTTCCCAAGCCACCTAGCAATGCAGTAAGTGCGCTGATGAAGGACACCTACAACTTGCACAGGAGTCATTCGCTGACGAACCATTTCCTGTCAAAATCTGTCCCGTACTACAAGTCCTTGTTGTCCAGTAACAGAATAGTAGCTCTGATAGCTTAACCTTTTTCATTGCAAAGTACATTATGGAAAGAATATGGACATTAAAGTCTTGAAGATGCAAACAAACATTACCACAGTCTGGAAGATGAAAGTTTTCATTCTCATTCCCTCCCCTGCAGAAGCAGCCACCTTCAAAAGCAGGTCTCAAAGCTGTGATGGACAGTTGCTTTACTTGCCCTCTCCTGACCACTTCATGAAGATTTCAATCCCATTAATTTTAAACTCGGTGGAATCTACAACACTTTCTGGTTTATGCTGCATTGTCCACAAAGCTAAAAAGTCTTGTGACCTGACAGGTCAAGGTATTGCACAATGACTATGACTAAAATTGCACAGTGTAAAGGATAATTAACTGGAAAGCGTTGCAACTACAGAATAGTATAACATGACTGAGGTTTTAGGACTGGGAAAGTTATTTGCATTTTCTGATATAAATTTGTTTTAGAATGAAGATATTTCATGGGGGTGAAACACGGGTAAAAAGAAAGATGGAGAGTAAGAGTGAGACAAAAGGAAAATGCTTTCCTTGTAACAGCAGCTGACAGCATGTTCTTCACTCAGAAACTTCTCTGCCTGGAAATTATGATGAAGCCAGGACTGGTGCTTTCAGCTTCAGCTATATAAAGCCGATATGCAGGAAAGAACTATCAATTTCTTTATGAATTCAAGATTTAAAAAAAAACCCAAAATCCAGTAAGTTTTATGGTAACAGAATTTTGTGTAAGTGTTTTGGTTTAAAAAAATAAAGTGAAATTTAATGTAACATCAATATCTTGTACTGGAAAGCAGTTTTATTTAACTTTTGTTTCAGTTTTGATTTAAAATGTTACTTTGTTCTATTTCCACATTTCCAGTCTGAAAATTGCTCTGAAACTTTTTTCACCAAGAGATTCTTTTACTGCATAGGAGAAATTGATTTCAAATTGTAACATTTCCCATTAGCTGAAAATTTTCTTCTTTAAAAAATCTTGCCTAGAATGTGGTATTGTGCAAAAGCAGACATTTTGGGCTTCATATCACAAGTCAAAGATATTTTTTCATGAGATCCTATCAGCCAAAATAAGTGAATATATGTTTTTAACACAGGCTGAGCACCTTGCACTGCATGTTGAAGTTATTTTCACAATGCAGAACTCTGGGAGAGAATGGATGCATCTTTACTTCCATTTTACACCTGTTCGACAGAATCAGAGAGTCAAAGCAGTTGCCTGGAGTCTCAAGAGGCTGGCACTGTAGCAGAAATAGAGCTCACATTTGGGTTGATTCACAAACGTCGACAAATGACAGCTGCTCAGCTGCAGGACCCATGACCATGTTTTCCCCCGGCTTCTCCCCACAAAAGCGTGCTTCGTTCTGGTGGTGACACTTGGCAATATGCCAAAAGGTACCCAGAAGCTCTGAGAGAGTCACTGTGCTAAAATAAAAAGAGCTGGAAAAATGGAACATTTAGTCTTTAGAAGGCCTTCATTAACAGCGTAACCATCCTTGGATTTGCATTTCCAGGAACTTTGCTTCACTTCACTGATGCTGCAGCAGTGCTGTACAGAACATAAACTGGTCTTTTATTTATATAGTGGGCACGGTCAAATAACAAATGAGGAAAAGTATGAAGGGAAAGGAGTTGCTTTGTCACATTTACTATGCTTAGCCTTATCATACTTGGCTCTTGGTGCAGACAGCTCTCACTCTGAAAAAGTTCCCTCATTAGCTGGCCCTAAAACATTTACAGAGCATCTGAATAATTGATATAATTTATGGTTTTATCAGTGGGAGCCATTAAATCCCCTCCCCCCAAACAACATTAGAGAGGAAGCTCTGCAACATGCAGTAAAAAATGGAGCAACTATTTAAAGAAAGAAAAGGGCAAGAAAATCTTATTGTGCTTTCGGAACATGATAAAGCTGAGCGAGGCAGAGTTTCCAAATATCCACTTCTAAAAGTACTGCAAAGTAAATGGAGACAGTCACAGGGTTACAGGTTTTCAGAAGTTTTACAAGGTCTACCTTTGAAAAAAACGATCACTGCTAATTTTTCATTTTATACTTGGTAGCTTGATAATGTCAACTCTGAATTTGTAGTGCTCCTGCAGATCTTGCATTCTGTCCTGCTAGTGAAATTATGGGAAAGGTGGCAAATGCTCAGGTAACAGCCTCTATTACGTAGGCTCGTGTAGAGTAACTTCTGTTATTCTGCTCTGTTCTGCTTAGGGTTACATCAAGATACTACCTAACAAGGATGATTCACAGACTTTATCTAACCAAAGTTGGCATATATCAAGCAGACATATATACCTGAAATAGCCATCAAAAACTCCAGTCTTGGTCAAAAATGAGAGACTGCCATTTTTAGGGTACAGTTCATTTGACCGTGGTATAGATATCTACCTTCCACTTAGATGCATTTTGTCCTAAAAATGCTTATTTCTTATCATTAATTAAAAAACCCCACATGTACATAACATGATTGAAGTTAGGTGAGACGAAACCTTCTCCAAAAAAATCAGGAACTATACTGTCCTGTATAGTGACAGTAGTGATTATGGAATATGGAGCATGGACACAGTAGTTAAGGAAGCTGGAGATATGGTATTGTTTGATGAGTCCTTACCAAAGCAGATGATGCAAGCCTTTTAGTTGACCAAACATATGAGCTTTCATGCTATACTCTGGTCCGGGAAAAAACCATAGCTGGTAACACTGGTTTTGAATTTGGTGGAAAAACCTCCCAAAACAATGGATGTGTCTATGATATCATGAAGTACTCAATTTTGCAGACCCCAGCTCCTACAAGCATGTCACTCAGCAATATTTTTAGCTGAAAATTAGATGTGAAAGGCTCCTTGTACAGTGCAAAGGAAAAATAAGAACCTAGAAATGAGATACACACTAGAGCCTGCCAAGTGGAAAGTATCCTGTGGAGTTAAGTGAGAAATAGCTGAGCTTCTAGAAAAAGGCATTTCACTGACATGTAAGACACTGCATTAAGAAGCTACAACATCTGGTAGGCAAGTGGTTATAGCACCACCTGGAATGCGCAGACCAAATTCACATCCTTTCTGTGCTCATCTCACTGAGGAAATTGTTCAAGCACCATGAAATACTCTGTGATAGGGCTTTCTCAATCCCTGCATGTGTTTAGGGCACAGAAACAGAGAACGACTTCATGTTCCAGTGCTTAAGATTTGCATCTAGGAAGGGGAGACTCGTTCCCAGTCCCCAATCCAATGTATTTTTAAGTGTTTTCATACAAGGCGGAACAGCTTCAGCAGGGGTGGTTGAGAGAGCTCCACTTCAGATCAGTCTGTGATCATTTCCTAGTTGAAGGAAGACACAGGTTAAAGTCAGCTAAAGCAGACAGAGACCCTAAAATCCACTGAAACTTTGCATTGTGCATGCTTTAGATACCAAAGTTCTGGTGTAAAATCTGAGCACTCACTTTAGAATTTCTTTGGAAACATGTACCAGGTGAGGCCCTCCTAGGCTTGGTGTAATAGATCCACATCATTTTCCATGCATAGGGTTGGCTAGAAAGAACTTTGGCTTCAGAAAATTGCATGGTTTTTAGGTTTCTAGCAGCATAATTCTGTACATGCTGGGGATACAGAGATAAAATTACAGTAAGTGATTGGAAAACAAAAGGGTCAGCTTTCACTCATTGCAGGACTTTTCCATTTATTTATTTTTTAATGTGCTGTTGGAAGCAATTGTTTTCTGGTTTCTCATTTAAAGCTGTGCCATGGTACAGCAATGGCTAAACAATTAAACAAGCTATGTACCTGCCAAGTATATTGGGATCCTCTGAGTCCAGCCCAGCAGGCTGAAGTTAAAATTATCCAGCTGGCTCAGCAATTGTGTGGATGCCATTTATGGTGACACTGTGTAAGTGGCAGGAAGGCTAACTCAGGGCTTCCTTTATTATTTTGCCCTCCCTGTTTTAAGCCCACTAGGACAGGATTTGCACCGTCAGAAATGCTGATTCTTGTGGCTTCAGCTCCCTGCATTGTGCTGTCTCTGGCAGCAGAGTCCAGCTGTTTATGCATGTCTAATACGTCTCCTAAGGGCATTTGTAAAGGAAAACAAGCTGCCCCTTCAAGGAAGGTAACAAACAATCTAAACTCAGCTGCATTTTACACAAATTACAGTGACTTGATTCCTATTGTGCCTCAGCCTGTGGCACAGAGTGTCTGGGACATTGTTGAGTTTTCACTGGGTTTCACAGCTGCTCAGTAAACATGTAACTTGTAAAATTTTTTCATGTTTGGGAGAGAGAAACGCGTACCTGCTGTGTATCTAATTGAAAGGCACAGATTCCTAGTGTCACCTTAGTCTGCTAAATCCTCCTCTTCCATCTCAGCCTATGTATGTTGTATTGTGGGTATTGCAGAGTGGAGCTGCGCTGTAGACTCAGCTACTGAAATGTATGTTCCTGTGATGCAGGCTGAATAACAGTGCTTGGCTCCTCTAAAATGTCCTGCTCAGTGTTCAGAATCTGCAGGATGAAGCTCTGTATCCTTTCTGCTATGCTCTAAATGCCAGTTCCTCTCCTCATATTGCTTGCTGGAGCACATAAAGCAATATATTCTGTTTGACGTTAACAAAAAAATGTTCTACAGACTTTGAAAAGTGATGCTATTCACACCCATGGCAAATAGGAGCAAAATCTACTGAAATAGGTCCGCTTCCCTTCATCGTGAAATGGTAGCCATGACCATAAGAGCAAGGTCATTTTGAATAGTGTGTGCAAAAGGTAGAGATGGAGTTTTCCAAGGTGGAGATTTGGTCTCCTAAACATTAGAGTGTTAGATGCACAACATATCCTTTTCTGATCTCTCTTCAGACCACTGTATGTTTTGACTGCATTGAAATGTTTGGCCTGCGGGGTATTATTCAGGTCTTAAATACCTTTGATTATAATTTTTCAGGGTTTAGGTACAATCCATTTTACTTATCTTGATTCAGTTGTGTGGAGGTGCCATTTGAGGTGACCTTCGGTATCTGAGACGTTTCCAGAGGGCTGGTTAGTATGATACTGGAGATTTGTGCTCTGCTGGATTAGCAAATGGAGGCTAGGTCCCTAATGTGGCAGTATGTGATGCTTTTATTTAGACAACTAAGTAAAACCCCATGAATCTATGCTTACACAGTGGATCTAAGCTCCTCTTTACATCCATGAAGATGAGCAGGCCCTATTTGGGTGTTATTCATCTCATCCTAGACATGACAACTAAAATGGTTCAGATGCACTGCATCCTAGAAATGCCTGCTCTTCATTCTTCAATTTATTCATATCAAAGTACTTTAGGCAACTAGCTCACGTGTACATTGTAGACATTAAAAGTCAGATGATTTTATTTCTGCCCTGGATGTAATACCTGAAAAACAAAAGAAACAACCTGCTGTTGCCTAATCATAAGATCTCAGCTTAAAAGCTGCAAGACTACAAAGAAAGGCAGAGACCAAATACAGCTATGGAGAACAATGTACCTTTGATGTGCATAGTGCATAACTCATTAATTGGCTACTGTTTGGCCCAGTGTAGGTAAGATGATAAAAATCTTGTGACATTGCAGTGCTGTAATATATCTGATTTTATTGTGGACCAGTCATTTCAAATCAGAATAGGCTTTTACTAGAACAGAGACACCTGCTATTTGGGTATTTGTAGTAGATAATACCTACGAAGATTTATTTTTCTTATAGAGTTGTCGCATAAAGGTCAAGCAACTAGGATTGAATATTTAATTAGTAAAGTCATATCAACCATAAGATACAGTACTCTGAGTTTACTTTGAGGTTATGGATACCAAACATAGCTAATTAATCACTATGGTAATAGGTTCATAAGAGATGAAAAAGTTGATAACTATAAACTTTATAGAGTTGTTTTTCAACAGGTATTATATCATGCCCTGTATTCATATCCTTTCTGATAAGCTGTGATTGTGACTATAAGAGCACTTGTATTTTGTGAGACTAATTCTGATTCTTTTCCTAAAGGCAGTAGTTCATAATTTGCATATTCTTTGTTAACACACTTTTCCATTAATAGCTGAATTATTTATTTGTTATAAGCCAATAAACTAAGAAACCAAAACACAAAACAACAAAAAAACCCACCTCACTGAACAACTGGAACTCATGCTATGCAGAAATGTGTTTATTTTTTCACATCAATATCTTCAGCTTATGAAGAAGTTTGAAATATAACATGTTGTGTCCTATTTCTTTCTAGGTCTCCTATGTAAAAGCTATTGACATCTGGATGGCCGTGTGCCTTCTCTTTGTCTTTGCTGCATTACTGGAATATGCAGCAGTCAACTTTGTTTCACGGCAGCATAAGGAATTTCTGAGGCTTCGAAGAAGACAAAGAAGACAAAATAAGGTACAGCTGCTCTTTACCTGGGGTGACTGAGTCTTCCCTGGCAGCATGCTGATGTGCAGTTGATTTCTCAACTCAGTTCTTCTTCCCCTTGCAGGAGAGTCTCATTCTAAAGTTTCCTTTTGAGTGATTTACTCCTTGATAAAGAGCTGATAATTGTCTGCTGAGTTTATTTGCTTTTTATGAAGTTACCGATAAATGTCAACAGATTGGTCACTGATTCCAAGAATTTTATTCTCTTCTTGCAATTGTCGAGGCAGCTGTACCTTTACAAATACTGTGCGACTATGTGGCACCCACTGTTGGAAGCAATGACATAGATAGAGGACTGATACTATTTCCTTGACATCATCCAGACCTGTCTTTTCTAGTGCTACCCTAGCTAGCCATGCTAATACGGGAGATTGCTTAGGGTAGCCCATTGTGGAGTGATTGGCAGCTCTTCCCCCACTTTTGAACCACTGGCAACTGGTATCTTTCCCAGCTGAAACCAGGAAACATGGCCACTTTAAAAGAGAGAAGGATTAGGAGAATTTCCTCTCTAGATTCTACTGTTTCACAGTTTGCTACTGATACAAACTTCAAATTTTTAACAAAGGGCCTTGTGAGTATCATTATCACATCATTGTCTGCCGGTGACTGTAGTGTAGAAGAGAGGCTTGTTTCTAACCTAGGTGTCAGTCTAGAAATATTTTTAGGAAGTCTGTCCATCTTTCCTGATTTTTTCCTTTGGTAAACGGAAAGACAAGAATAAAAATTCAATTTAATTTTAGGCCAGTTATGATCATTGCGACAACTATAATGGCTTCATCTTTCCTGTATCTATGTCACTGGTTTTCAGTATCAGTAGAAACATTTAGGTTTACGCTGTACATATGCATTTGCTAGGTGAAGTAAATATTTGCTTGAGCTGCATGAGTGCTTCAAGCCACAAATAATGGTTTCCTTTACAAGAGGGATGACAATAATGGTACAGGGCACTTGTGTTTTGACAGGTCTGTCTAATAAATGTTCTGTAGCTAATGTTATATTTGATGGATGCTCTGGGAAGCAATCCAGTTCTGTTCTCTGGTTTAATATTATTGTCAGGTGAATTGAGATTCCCTTTAAGATTAGATTACAGGAGAGAGCAGAAATGCTTGCTCGTCTGCAGGCACGCATGCCAGATGCACTGCCACTGGAAGACTTTTTTTCCAAAACCAGCATGGCAGCAGCAGAAGCTGCTGTATGGGGTCTGTAATTTCAGTTTTGGATACAGTCTCTTCTTTAGAGATGAACAAGTAGGCAAGAAGCCACCATTGGTAAGGAACAGTATCCAGTAGCATCACTCAAAAATTATGAGGCTTTGGTCCACGGAAGTGGTCATTCATCTGCTGTGGGAATAATTTTTCTGGTGACTGTTAAAAGAAAGTTATTTAAAACCAAATCACCAGGAGACCTGTGTTTATCCTAAGCCAGTCAGTACATGGATTCTTTGCAAAATGGGTAATGCCTTAATTAAATACAAGGCAATATTCTGCTGGAGTAAGAGACACCTATCCATTTGCACAGGCTTGTTTTCACTTTTCCTATGAATCTCGTTGCATGAATTTCAAAATAGGGAATAATGTCACTAAAGCCATCTTTTTAGGAAATGTTTTCTGCATCTCTTTACTTGAATTTGTCTCTCACAATTTTCTCAGTTTATTTTGCCTTGAAAGTGATTCACATTGTTTTGCATGATGGTCTTCTCTAACTGAGCCATTCTTCTCTTTGCGTGTTGTGTATGTGTGTCGTTGTGTTGCCACTGTGCTGTTCTCATTCTTGCTGCTGCTATCTATGCTGACACTCTGGGGACAGGCACAGACTATGACTGTTGGGAATGAAAGCGTCGAGTCCGTGCGGCGCATGAATGGCTTGCGGAGCAAAGAGTCATCAGCTTACGGGACAGTGAATCAGATCGGCAATTCAAGTTTGAGGGTAAACCTGTAGTGAGAAAGAGAAAGCAAGAGAGAGTTGTAGTATGTGCACGATGTCATAAATCACCAAAACGGATGATTTTGATGGCATCACTAGTAGTCTCTTGTATTCTCTTTGCTAAATGTCCCCACAAAATACACAGTACTGTCCCCAGCATGAACAGCAGTTTCATGTTGTACATTCTTGTGGTTGATCCTTATGCTTGTTTTTTTCCATGGTTGCTTGTGCCACTCCCATTCCAAAGTGCATGTATATTTGGTAGCCTGGTTCTGCATAAATGCAGGATGAATGGGGGGGACAGGAGCATAGGAAATGCCTTGAGACAGTAAATCCCACATTGTGTCATCTTTCAGACGAGTGCATTCCAACAAAATTTGGTACATATAATGCAATGCATTTTTATCGGTATGGTATTTATTCCTGAACTGTCAACCTGCAGTGTTCCTCTTCGTGATGTCCTGAGCCCTGCTTAGTGGAGTATGAATAACTATGAATGAAAAAAATGTATTTCATCAGTTTCTTTTTATTTGCTTGGAGAAGAGCCATGGGGCTGAAATCTTTTACACAGTGTAACGTGTAGCAAATCAGAAGCGATATGATAGCAGCTGATAGATCCAGATTACGGGTGAGTTGTGGAGGTAATAAAATCAGTGATGGAGAGAGAAATGAGCTTAGTGTGCAGCTCACTGCTTGGTACTGGTGGCTGAGAAATGAAATGTATTCATTTAAATAAAATAGGACCAGGATTTAAATCTTTCAGGACGTGATTTCCCAGAACAAAAACATTGCCTGAGCAGCTTTTGAGCTGTAATGGGCCGCTGACTTTGATCAAGCTCTATAAAGTTATGTGATTATAAGATGCAGATGATTTCAGTGGATTTTGTACACTGCAAAGGGAATTAGTAGCTTTGAAAATCAAAGCAAAACCCACAGTTTGGCAAAACTAGGATAGAGGGTTTGCAATGCAATAAATTGTTCACTTTCAGAGCTACGATATCAAGCAGTAGAAGACAGCCTTCATTTGTCGATACTTTCTGTTGTAGAAATAATCATATTTGCACATACACAAAACTGAACACAAAAAGAAAAAAGGTCTCTCTAGAAGATATGACCAATATTACTATGCTGCTGCTGGAAAGCTGATGCCATACAACCACAAAACCAGTCCAAGTACTCAGTGTTGCGTGTCTTGCCAGTCACAAAGTGCTAGTAGTCCAGCTAGGTTCGCATAAGGCCAAGTTATCCTCTCTCTAAGGAAAGCTTGCAGAAACCTCTCTTCTGCTTTTGAATATTGTGTATTAGACATACAGCCAGTGCTGTACACAGAGGGGCCATGTCACTGCAGTACTTTAGCTGCAGAACCCTAAGAGCTGGATCCACACCGGTGTTGATTTCCCCTGGAGAATTCCCACCACAGAAGTGATGTGCACTTGAGAGGTGAACAGAGGAGACATACCAAGACAGAGGTTTCTGGAGCAACGCTACCATAGCTGCAGCTTGGTGCTTTTCTGCTCAAGAGAAGGATGTTTATGTGCAGAGGAGAACATAGCAACATAGCCTGTGGTGGCACAAGAAGCCTCAAAAGCAGGGAGCTTGACTTGCTGAGGTATTGCTCACTGGTTTGTGGTGAATGCAAATCTAAAAGTCAGAGTCAGGAGGAGACAGTGTAGAAGAGGGGTAATTGAATATTTATACTGCATCATTCAGTGCTAATTTGGGGAGAGAAAAAATAAGCGTTAAATCACGCCTGACCAGGATTCCTAGATTTAGCAGCTAGATCTACAAAACATGAAAAATACTGTTCTCAGTTTTGTAAGTCTATAGCTTTGTAACAGCTTTCGTTATTGCTTCTGCTGGATCTTGTTCTTCTTAGTGCTGCAACCCTCAGAGCATTGTATGAAAGCACAAGACACCTTAAGAGACCATCAGATCTCTTAAGCCAAAGATCGGATACCGGTTAATGTTTCTCCAGGAAAGTTTGGGTGGTATTATTGATGATCCAGAAATTGTATTTACAGTTGAACCATTGACCTGTCATTGCATTAGAAAAAGATTTCATTATCAGGACCTGTTGCCTTCTTCCATACAGAATAAATCCCTATATCCTCAGGTAATCAGTGCTTCAACCTGTTTGCCTCCCCCGTGCAGTTTCTGTTGGAGGAGGCATTCAATGCTTGTCCTAAAGATTTGCGTAGTCTTCCTGCTCACAGTGAAATACACCCGTCAGTAACAATACTTCAATGGTTGCCTGTTTATTGTATATCATGATACTACTTTTTGCATAGAGTGAGTACAGGCTGCAGAAGCCATGAGTCTGATGGTACTGAAGATATAGTGCAGTTTCATTATATTAAAATCTAAATTTGCATAGTGCCAGATCACTTGAAAGAAAATAACTTCTTTTCAAAATATGATTTGTAATAATGAAACAAGATTTGCTTATTTTTCAAAATGATGGGTTTCCAGGGAAGTGGAAGAACTCTGTTTACGCAGGTTCAATCATCCCTTTTTGAAAACAGTAATTATTATGTTATATGATCAGTAGTCAAAATGAGTCAAAGTACACTTGTATTCATACCATCATCTCAAAGATGACTTCCTAAATTATATGTGTGATGGTTACCACTGCGACCAAGAATAGGGGTTAAGTTTGGGACCGTTAGTGTTAAAAGCAATACTTTATAGCTCAAATGAAAAACTGTGCAGCTGGAGGCTGTGACAGATTTTAATCCCATGTGCAGGGAACACAGAACAATACAAATAACAGTGCTGCAGCCAGGGGGGTTCACATGCATGCAGATTAGCAAAGGGAGGCACAAATGATATTTTCAAATGAAAGAACTGGGACTGAGACTAAGTGATTACAGCAGCAGAGGATAACTCCACTAAGCAAAGATGGCAGCACCTGGTGGAGCACTTCAGAGAACTGCTGGTCTCTGGATGGAGCTGCTGGTGGAAAGACAGGTACCCCAAGTGCCCAGACAAAGCCACTGTGATTGTCAAGATAATACAGTATTTCCATCTTTAAAAAAGAGAAGAGGTATACATTGAGTAACACTGATTTTCCAAAGCCATCTCTGCCATTTTAATCATATTGAATCATATTGAAATCTCTCTGTCAGTCCTCCCCAAACAATTTTCTAAGATTTTCTAGACTTGCCCGTTGAAAAAAATCCATGCTTCCAGCCTGACCTTGCCTTTAAAATACTTGGTACTACTGTCCCTGCTGGAAATTTTTGCCCCCCATGTGACGTGCATGCTTCGCCTTATGTAAGGTGCCGCATCATGTGAATAATGGAAATGCTCAAGGAAAGCCCTTTTTGCTGAGCTATTTTTGGTACTCAGTGAGTGAGCTCAGGCACACGAGTTTCATTGTGAAAAATAGGAATCTGAGTCTGAATGGCTTTCTCTCTCATGTCTTGCTTACTTAACGGATTAAAGAGCACGTAGCTTCTGCTGTAGATAAACACCCTCAAGATACTGCGGTTACTTTTCTTTCTCCAGGGCAATTGCATTAGCACTTTAATGTAACTGCGCAGAAAAAATCCAGCAGAAGATAAACACACCTAAATGATCATTTAGCTTGAAGTTATAGTCCCGCATATGACTGCACAGAACCAGTTAAATAATAGACACAATATACTTCAACATGTTGCCACGTCACCTTGTGACTTCACCTGAACGGCCTTGTCTGCCTTTTTATTGTAAGCATGAATAGGTTAGGAATGGCCCCAGTTAACATCAGTCGAAGTATCTTTATTGTTTATTAAATGAACTTACTACAGTGTGTTTAAACATTTAAACAAAACCATAATTTCAAACAGGAAAAACATCTAGATATAAACCCTTAGTCTAGCTATAGGCACAAGTCTAAAGAGACACAGAAGTCCCCCCAAAAAAGAGTAACCTATAGGAAAAGAAGCAGTTCAGCCATGGGACTGGTATCCAAGCAATGGGTCAAAAATCTAGTAAGAGCAGTCTGTCCAGGTGGACAGACTAAGCTTGTTGGAAATGTGGATTTTCCAGTGAAAAGCAAACACATACAAAGAAATAGTGGTAGAAAGAAATTGGTTTTTATAAGGGACTGTTTACAAGTGTAGTGAACAGTGAAATGGAAGCTTTTCCCTCGCTCATTGGAGGAGGGAAGGTAAAAAACTTGAAACAAGTATCTGTGTTTCATGTGTTTTACAGCCTCAGACACAATAAGATGGTGGACTATATGGGGTGGATTTTTCACCCCAAACCAAGAAACAGAAGAGAAAAAGCATACCTACATTTTAAGGGAGAGAACTCTGAAAACCAAATAAAAATTTGGGTACATTAAACATTCTGTGATCAAACGCAGACTAATTTATGGAATACGTAATACCAGTTCCTGAGAAAGATCTCCAAATATCAAGTCCCAAATATCTAAGCATTAATTAAAACTGATAGAATACAAGCACGCAAGTTGAAGTAATGGAATCCAGGTACCAGAGTAGAGGCAAAACCAGGAGAGCAAAATCGGGAAAACAAAATTCATAGTTCTGCAAAAACAAAAGCGAAAACAAAAAACAAAAACAAAACCAAAACCAAAACCAGGAACACCCCACCACACCACAAAAATTGAGGACAGGGAAAAAATGCCTAGTCTAGAGGTAGTGGAAACCAGAGAAGTACAGAACTAATGTGGAGCTGGTCAGGCTGCAGAATGATGAGTGTGTACATGCACCGAAATGATCAGAGCGGTGCAACACTGAGTACTCTGTGGGAGCAGGGGACACGTCATCAAACCATAGAGACCAGCACTGCACCAAAGCAGCAAGGAGGACACGATACAGTATAATGACTCATGTTTGCCAGCTTGCAAATACTTTAGCAAATTACTCCTTAACATTAAATAAGATACGAACAGGATATAAGCATTGTAAAACTAAGTTTAAAGGGGTCACAAACCAGTAATATTACAATACTTCAGATCTGGGACAACAAAATGCTGCATCACCTGGGATAGGTAGGCCTGGAGAAGTCAGAAGGAGTACTCAATAAAGTTTTTTTTTTGTTTGCTTGGGAGTTATTTTGCTTTAGAAACCGCGGGTCCTCTCTTGTACCTACCCAGCACACAGTGACTGAAAGGATCAGCTCTGAACTGCCAAGCTTTGGGGACTGAAGTTTGCACTTCACTCGAGTGAGTTTGTCCTGGTAGTTACTCATGAACAGCAGGAAACATGCCAGAAATGAACTCTGCAGTTTTCCAGCTCATGAAAGGTATTCTCCAGCTGGGTGCAAATGTCTCATTTTTTATTATACCTAGGGGAGAGTGCAAACTGAAAATAGGGCAGAGGAAGCTAGAAAGAGCCAGGAAACAGTGTTCTTATTTTTGACTCTTTAAAGCAACAAGGAGTAGCTTTTCAAGAACCACCTGCCACAGGCACAAGCTTTTGTTTTCCAGATTATTTTAGAAAATGGTGATTCTTTCACTGGACGTGTTCTGGCCCACCTTATTTCATGGAAAAAAGCCAGTCAAATATGTGTTTCATGAGAAAAAAATGAAGAAAGGGGACTTCAGGAGAAGTGTGTTTACACTAAACTGCCCCTACCCAAGACTCCAGACAGTGAAACACCATTGCCGTCCCAAGACTTAGGCTTCGGGTGCACAAGGGGTCAAGGAAACAACTTTGCCTCAAAGTTGGCTCCTTTGTTCTTTCCCTGTTAGCTGTTGTGGTTTGGGCCGGACTGGCCACTGAAATGAACAACAGATTAATTTCTTTCTTATTTTCTTATCTTTACTCATTCCCTGCCCAGAGTCAGGACCCACTAAGGCCTTGGTCTCAGCGTTTCTCACTGCAGTGATGGTCAGGTCCTTTTTCCAATGAGGGGTGAAGACACCGGGGAGGGGGATGGTTTCTGATCTCACGTTGCCAGGGGTCCGTCGCGATGCTTCGTATCAGTTCTGAGTCCTGTCCCAAGCTTCATTCTCAACAGCAGAGTGTTTCAGCGTGAATAAATATAAATTAGTATTTCTGCAAGAGAACGAAAGGGTCGCGCAGTTAGAGCCAAGCATAATGCAGGCTGAGAATACCAGCACTGCTGTATCCCTGTATTTCTACCCTGACTTGCAACTGTGCTCGCCCTGCGCATCTCCAGAGCATAGTACACCAGTTGTATCAAATTACATGGTAAATTGGTGAGATGGGCAAGTGTTCAGTAGGATCCATGAAATGCATATTTACATCTGACCCAATTAATCCCGTTCTCCACAGGGGATAGAAGCTGCTATTTGAATGTAATTAATTGTGAAGCGTTCTGTAATGATGTTGTCCAAATGACATTGTGCAAAACCAAATTGTATTAACTAGACTGTTGAAACCTCATGCTGTCTCAAGGTCTGAAAAACTTCATGGGTTCCAGTAAAATCCAGTTTTTATAGTACTTTAAAAAAAAGTGGTGTTGAAGCCATTAGTTTCTCTATCTTTTTTTCCAGAGGGAAAACAACATTGTTTAGTCATTTCTGTTCAAGTTAACAGCCCTTGTTTACGGTGAACTGATCAGTCAGAGCCTGATTCTGACACAGTTAGTGTGATTTAATGATCAGATGTGTTTATTTCACTTGATCCACTGCTAAAGCAAGTTGCTATTTACTGTAAATATGGATATCCATACTTGGGTATTTCTTTACTGCCTGTTTTTTTGAGCTTTTGTTGTGGGGTTTGGTTTTTTTTGTAGTAACACTAATCTATCTTGTACAAAAAAAGCAGTTAGCCAGCTGGGAATAGATGGATAGGTGGGGAAAGAGATTTTCTTTGCTACAACATGAGGAGGGGACTAGGGATAGTTACACTGGGAGGAATAAACACTTTGTAGCTCCACATATTCTGAGTGGTTGTTGCTGAGTCTTCCCAGAGTCCTCACAAAGACCCATTTCAAGTTGGGAGCACCTGAAAACTCCTTGCCAGGCCCAGCCACAGGTCACTAAAAATTTACCCACTTCTGCTCTTGCGACTGGACTCGCCCCATGGCATCTGAGAGCTGGCACAGCCCTGGCTCTTCCCACACAACACTTTACTACAGCAAGATCAGTGTCAAGAAGGACTTTTGGAAAGCTCAGTTTTCCAGTGGCTAGTTGAATATATCTGGCATACCGAGTGTGCCAGAGTGTTCTTAGCTCTTGGATAAGCAGATTGGAAAGGTCAGAAAAGGCTACAATGGTTGCCTAAACACATGGGGTAACAGAAGCCCCGAATCCTACCTGTGTATTTCTGCATTGAGCCTGTAACTTCTCTCTGAGTGATAGCATAGCTCTTCGAATAATTTAACTTCTAAGCTTTGTATGTAATTTTTCACACAGATACTGTGCGTGCATTGGTACACACACATATATAATCCACTTGCATAAGTGCAAGTTATTTTACCAAGGTGCTCAGGTATTAATTTCTCTGTGATATCATGACAAGACTCCTAGGAGACATGAGGTCTTTGTTTTCATGCCTCACTTCATTCTCTTCAAGCGGTTCTCCATGTAGTTTTCTGAGACAACTCTTTGTGCTAGTCTGGTGGAAGTGCTCTGCCTGTGACTGACTTGCTCATTTTTCTGTTAAGCCTTCCCAAGCCTGCTGGTGGTAGAGACTTGCCTTCAGGTGCTCTGTAATCTTCATGTGTCAAAAGAATAAATAATTAAGAATGGAGATCACAAGCTCTGTTCATTAGAGATCATCTGAGTTGCACAAATGTGAGAACTTGCGTGTCGTTCTAGGAAAGCAAGTTGTGCATTTCCTCTTCAGGATGTAGTCTTACAGGTACCTGCAAGGAGCAGCCCTGATACTCTAGCACAAACTTTCTGAGAAATTAATTTATCTGTTATTTGTTTACTTATGCCAGCTTTCTGTTTCACTTCTATGGAGGGCTCACTTTTCTAATATGGTTTCTCTCTGTTGTCAACAGGAAAGAGCTGTACAACAGATATTTCTGCAAAAAGCAAAGGGTTTTACCACATTCACTGTCTTCAGCTTTTGCAAAGCAATGCAGAATTGGACACTACGTCTCCTCATTTGCCCCATCTGCAGAATTTTGGTCTCATAGGCTTTTTTCTGAGCTGAGCATGGCAGGCAAGGGAAATTATAGCAAGTATAATCAATTGTGATGCCACTACAGGCTGGTGAAATAGAGAGAACCTGAGTACCACAGCATGCTCTTTTACAGCCTTTGGTATCTTCTGTCTGGAAGATGTACTGCAAGGTCCTAATACTCTTTTTTTCACCATTACATACCTGGATGAATTAAGATGTATTTATCTGGTCCCACGTGTTTCATTGCACATGCAACATGAGTGCTCATACTGCATAACGCTGTCCTAACTTTGAAAGGTTGTGGTGACCCTGACACTGTCATGGGACTTCCCATGTAAAACTTAGGGGACATTCTTGAGTTTGCAGATATTTATACCAATGAGCAGGTACTCAAATCTTCTGAAAATCACTTTGTGGTCTTGCTTGGTAATTTTCCAGCCCTACCAATAGACTATATAGATATTTCCTGTAACCTTCCGGTGGTTCTTGCAGAAGACAATTACCTTTCTTGCAAGTTTTGCAAGTTCTTGCCCCATCCTTTACAGAGGAACAGAGGGAAATTATGCAGCTATTAAACTGCAGTTTCCTTATTAGACCATAATGTCATCTAATCTTCCATCAGACAGGTCCCTCCTTGGGTATTTGTGCATGTCTGTGTGTGTGTCTAAGATGAAAAGGCAGAGGAGGCATAACATATTTTAGATATTATTCTCCCTATACTAGCTTTTCACTGTGTTTCCCACATAGGTCACTGTATTTCTTTTGTCCCTGTCTACCCAGTAATTGCCAGTTTCCCCCAGGCTCTCATATGCTGGCATGTCCTGCCATGCTTGGGCTTCATCTTTTCTGAATTTATTAATTTTAGTTCTCCCTCTGAGTCTCTCACGTTTGAATATTATGCTTCTCACTCCAGGTAGCTTCACCAATATTTCTAGAAATTATTTCCCTAGCAAATCTAAAGAGGATTAGTTTTTTCTTGATTTGTCTGCTACCTTTGAAATTGTTGCTCTATCTAGCTTTTTTTTTCACTTTTCAACCCTTTCCTACCAAGCGCGAGCTTAGTTGCTCTTCCTATCTGATTTGCAAACCTGGTTTTTGGGTTTTCGGCCTAGTCAATGTCTTCCAGCAGCATTTGTTTTCACCTTAATCTTTCTACCTAGCAATAGCCAAATTTCTTATCACAGACCCCATAAAACTGGGTTCCTATCAGTTTCCTGAAAGAGAAGAAGGTAGAAATAATAGATCTTTATTATAGATTAAAAAAAAAATAAATGCTTGTGAACAATTGTTTTAGCAATGCCTACAGAAAGCTATAATATAATAGATTCTTGTTTTCAGGTTGCATCTTAAGCAAAATGAACTTTTCACCTGTTCAAGCTAAACATGCTGCCTTATAATCAGAAGGCAAAATGACTTGGTAGGAACATTTCTTCTGGTCATTATCCAAACTTAGAAGTTAAATAGCCAGTGTAGCTTTGAAATTCATGGGACAGCTGTTCAGCAACCGGCTGCATCTCTTTGCTGTGGGAAGCTCCATCTGGACATGATGAAGAAGGCTGTCCCATGTTAGGCCAGGGCTCTGCCCAGTGCAAAAAGCTCTCTGTGACAGCAATACGTCCTCGATGCATCCTCTTGGGCTCCAGGACCTTGCAGCTCAAGGACTTTAGAAGCCAGAGGTGGTATTTTTGTGATGAGTAGCCCTTACTATTTATGGATAGAGCAGTCAGTTCAATGTGATGATTTATGAATTATTAAAACACTTTTCTTAAACTTGCTATGAGTGGTTTGTATTAGCTGCTCAGCATTTGTGGGACTAGGAGTACATATGGTCACTGGAGCTTCCAGGAGTGCACATCAGGAGTGAGAAGCATGTTGGAAGCAGAGGAAGATCTTGTGCGAGGTTAATCAAGAAATAGAAATAACCAAAGCTATGTATTAGATGAAGTCAAACAGGATGACTGATGGTTTTGCAAATTGTAATGCATATTCACAGGGTTGAGTCGGTATTTGTCATGAACAAAGTAACACTGAGTTCAGTGACTATGCCTGCAAGGAGAGCAGGGTTGAAAAAGAAAGGAGGAGAGCTAGTTATGCTAGTTTTCTTTCCTGATCTGAGGTATTTCTTTTTGTACAATTACATGAACAAAAGCAGGAAAAAATTTAGCATATTTAAGGACTTAGCATAAGCCAACTTTATCCTGCCATTTCAGGTTTCTCAGGTGGTGTCTGGGGTTCTTTAGTCCCTGCAAGCAAGGAAGCAAAAACAATGAAGGAAAGCAAGATTATTTGCTCCTGTGATTAAAAAACCAAAACGTATCGTGAAGCACTAAGTCAGTGCTGCTGTTCCAAATCTTCACCTTTCACGTCAACTTCAGATCTTACATAAAAGCAATTGATTAGCTAGCAGTTGCAGTTCTTTTTTTAAATGTCTTTGAGCATTGCCATTTTGTTCCTAATTTTGGAGATGTCCTAGATTTGTCTGTCATGAACTTCGGTGGAGTCAGTTCTGTATTTTTTGCTAATGGGTTGGTCTTTTATTATTCTGCCCTTATTGTTATCTGTGCTGAATATTCATGCAGTGGAGATATAAACTGTATTTTTTCATAGGGACCAAACAGGCGTGTGAGGAAAGAGTAATAAAAAGTCCAGAGAGGGTAGCTTTTTGCTGGCACGGAAAATGTCTTGCTCACTAGCTGTAAATACTCCTTTTTTTCAAGTTTGCACAAAAGATGTTTTTCCCCAAATACACAACAGCTCTTTTAAGATGCTCTGGTGCTGTGTGCTCTTGTTCTTCTCTTACTTCTAGGTACTGCGGATGCCTGTTTGTGTTGTCTGTCTCTTATTTGCTCTTTGATCTTTGTTCACTTTCCCTTGTGGCTTATCTTGTGTTATTTTGTCGTAAAAATAATCTATTTGAATTTTGCTTTTTGACAAGTGAAGACGGATGATTTTGTCACCCTTCTTTGTTCTGTTACTGCTTTTCCCTTTGTTTGGTGAGTTATCTTGTGGGTATTTGCATAGCTGGGGTTGAATAACAGACATATCATGACAATGGGTTTTTTTCATCAGATGCTGTGTTTGAACCTAATAGCTGTTATTTCCTGAATATTTTTCAAACCCTATGGGAGGCTAATAGATGGCTTTATTGCATGTGGTATCCCAGTCAGCCTTCTCAGACTCTCACGTTTTTTCTGTCACTGCTATATGTTCCTTGCTGCCTAATATGACTCTCATGAGTCTGTCAAATATTTGCCTCCTTCAGCTATGAAAAAAGAACCTAGTTCTCCTGGAGTGAGGTCTTATTCATCAGAGGGGAGACAGAAAGGTATTTTCGGGGGTTGTACCACACCTTATCTCTTGTGTGAGCTGAGGGCTGCCTTAGCCCAAGGCAGACACCTGCGCTCCCCAAGCACTGTACCTGGGGGTACAGGAGTGCCCCAGGGATAACTGGCATGCCATGGTGGGATGGGAATTTTGACCTTTCTTTTCCCACAGGTCCACCCCTCTTGCCTTCTAAATCAAAGTGAAGATGTCTTAGGAATTGGTTCCAAAGTCATACGAATCTGGGGATCTTTTCTGCCGGCAGCTTTCAAAGCTTGGAAGCAAAGAGGCTTAGACTTTAGCCTCTTTGCATGTTTAAAGCATTACAACATAGAGAAAGCTGTTTGGCCTGGATGGTTACTGATTTCTGTTCTGTTCTTCAAACCTACAAACACAGAATCATGGAATGACAGGGAACAGGACCAGAAGAGGCCTTGAGAGCCAGCTGGCAGAGCCGGCACCAGGCAGTACCCTGGGAGATTTACAATTGCTGAAAATATTAATCAGTGCTCTTAAACAGTTTCTTCTGTAATGTGCCCAATATATCAGGAGTGAGTTTAAAGAGATTTGTGAGGGACCGTTCCTCAGGGAGACTGCGAGCTGAATTATATCTCTTTCTGGATGTGCTGACCTGCAGTTGAGTATTTCTGATTTACACCCTGTAATTCTCCTTGACTTGCAAGTACTCCTGGAACAAAGGTCAATAAAAAAGTCTCTGAACAATTATTTACCATTGTGGACAGGAAGAGCAATAGACTGTTTCTATCCTAAGGCTCTTTTGTTCCCCTTCCTTCTGCAACAGCACAGGTTACAGCTGCAGATACACTGCTGAAATACAGCTACACAAGTTTGGATTTTGTAACTCAGGCCAATCTGCTGCTGAGCTGTCTGCTTTCTGAGTCTGTGCTCTCATCCTTTCTTAGCGCTGAGAACAGCCCTTCACCCTCTAGCCCTTTTTAGAGGTTACTCCTAATTTTAACTTCTGTCTGGACGGAGGAAACAATTTTTCAACACATAGGTGAGGAGCCAGGATTAATCCAACATTTATTTTGACAGTGATATAAAACCCATAAATGCATGATGCAGTCTAAAAACAACCTGCCTGAGCAATTAGCTCAGTAATCAGACATTTAAAAAACAGTGGCAAAAGAGCAGAGCTGCAGATTAAGATGCATGATGATTTTATTTATTTAATAGAAAAGCATGCAGAATTTTAATTACTGTCAGGAGATTTTACATTTACTGCAAGTATTCTTGTGGGTTGCTAACGTGACAACTGTGGTTTGACAAGGAAGGGCCACAGCAGGCAAGACTTGAAAACTGGCAGACAGGAATATGGTGACTATTTCATTTTGGGCCCTGCAAGAGAACACACATCTGAAATGAATATGTGACAAGTGGGGAGTATTGGATTTCTGTGTGAGGAGTTGACAAGTCAGACAAACAGCAGCCATATATTATCTGTGATGGCGAAAAGATCACATCATTTATAACCTTTGAAGCAACAGGAAAACTGAATGCAACATCATCTTATAATGAGCTAAGAGAGAACTGTCTTTTTTTTTCTCCCTGGTTATATATAGCTGTTGGAGAGGGCCCTGCTGAGTGGAAAATGGAGCATATGATCAAGGGCAGTCCAGTGAGTCAATTTACTGACTAATACTGTAGATTATCATGTCAAATATATAGTACCAGCAGTACGAACAATAATGAAGCCTAGTTTATTTCTTTCCTGTAAATTGAAATGATGATGTGATTGGAATTGTCACACCTTGGATATATGAGCCAGATTCTCTTAATCATACAAAACAAATTGCCTTATTCTTTATATTGACATTTATTTTAGGAGCCATTCCAAGACTGGCAAGCTGAAACCATCTATTTAAATGTGTCAAACACATTTAAAATATCCTCTAGACAGCTGTCCCCTCAGGTGATGGTTCAATGATCTCACACTTTGAAATACCTGCTCCCCTCAGACCCAAAGAAGGGATAACTCAGCCTTTCGTCCTGTGGGGAGAAATCATTCAGTGCGGCGTCATGCAGAGACACTGCAAATGAGCTCCAGGATCATCAGTAAACCATCCAGCCATGAAGCCGACATGGCAAGAGACTCATAGAAACCCCAGATGGCCATTGAAAGGAACCTTTCATTGCCTGGCTTCTGAGTGTCAGTGACCAAGCGTGAGGCTGTTGCCAATGTTTTCTATGGGTCTTCTTCCATTACTTTTGTTTTCCTTCCAAATTACAGGGAGAACATATCCATGTGTTTTGTAGGTTTGTTTATGTCCTTGATCAGTAAGATGGTATTTCCTGTAACATCAAATTGAACACCACCTGAAGATACAGTTAGCAATATGGTCAAATTTCCACTCCATACAGAAGGGGTTCATTTTCATTTAGCTGTACAATACCAGGGATTTTGTGTTGTACTAGTGTCCAAGCTCTAGGTGAACAGGAGGTGTTTGGAACACCTCTTCTATGAGGACTGGCTGAGAGAGTTGGGGTTGTTCACCCCAGAGAAGAGAAGGCTCCAGGGAGACCTTATTGCTGCCTTCCAGTGCCTAAAAGGGACACTTTTTAGTAGGGCCTGTTGTGATAGGACAAGGAGTAGTGGTTTTAAACCAAAGGACGGTAGATTCAGACTAGATAGAAGGAAGAAATTTTTTACAATGAGGGTGGTGAAACACTGGCACAGGTTGTGCAGAGAGATAGCAGATGCCCCATCCCTGGAAACATTCAAGGTCAGGTTGGATGGGGCTCTGAGCAACCTGATCTAGTTGAAGATGCCCCTGCTCATTGCAGGGGCGTTGGACTAGATGACCTTTGAAGGTCCCTTGCAACTCAAGCTATTCTAGGATTCTATGATTCCATGAAAGTCTGATCACATTTCAATCTGTCAAAATTCTAAGCAGATCTCAATGAGCAAAAACTTAGCGAAATAACATTTGAACTGCAAGTCACTGCTATTCCTTCAAGGATAAAAAGAGCACGTAATCAATGTTATTGATTTCTAAACTCCTTTCTCTAAGAACAGAGCTGAGAGTAATTGGAGAGACATTTACTAACTGTTTTCTAAAGATAAGTCACGAAGCCCAAATATTGTTTATCTGTTAAGCATAGTTTCTTCAAGGTAGTGTGTAAACTAATATAGAAATTAGCACAGTGTTATAAATTTAGCACATATAAGGGAAAGCAGATGGTATTGCTGTAATTGGACATGTCATTGGAGTATTCCAGAGCATGCCAAATCTTTAATCTATTACTATTTGCATATACTACCACGTTACTCAGTTTTGGGTAGACTAGAACAACACGTACTATGCGCAAACAAGAATGAGCTTTAAACTTAGAATAAAAGTTAAATGCTGCTTGCTGGTTTTGCGGCACTCATTGTGCTCATTTTCCAAAGCCTCCAAATGGTTCATGTTGCACGTTCTGGGTCAGAACAAAGGCACAGATTGCTCATGGGCCAACACACTCGGTGATCTTCAGCTTCCCATGCCAGCAATGGGGCACACTGTATGTCATGAACAGCAGTACAAATGAGAAGCGATACATTTCAAAAGGCTTTGTGGTACTCGAAACTCTTTGAGCAATTAGGAGCTCTGTGGATATCCAGAAGTGGAAGGTTTTCATTTGAAAAATAATAAAAATCAACTATTTCCTGGGTATTCTTAAAAGCTAGAATAACACCTCTCAGTTCAGAGGTGGTCTTGGCAAGGTGGAGCTCTACTTTTATGATTTGTCTTTTTTTTGGAGGAAGTGAATTTAGCCCTAAAGAGCAGAACGGGACAAGAGCAGAGAGGGGTTGAAGTGGGAACTGAATTTTGCAAGCAGAAAGTGGAGGTCACATATTTGGAAATCAGTGAAGATGAAAGCATCAAAGAGGAGGTAGGCAAGAGCAGAACTGGGAATTAGTGAGGCAAAATGTGAGGTAGAAAAAAGTAGAAAAGGAGTCAAGAAGAAAAGAGACGGGTGCAGAAGGAAGGAGACCAGGAAGCAAAAGGGCCAAGAGTGGCCACTGAATACCACTTCCTTAATCTATTTGCTTGTGCTTCACATTTGTGATTTTAAGATCCCATTCAAGTTTCCAGCTCAGAGGACAAACAAACCGTGTTAATCCCCGCTCATTGTAAATGCAGAGAGTGTGTGATATCATATTGTGCAGGATTTAGCCTGCCCCCAAACCCATCGTGTTGTTTGACCCTGGTAGACCACCCCTGCCTGGTACTCATGAGACTGTTGGGCATCCAGTGAAGTAGGAACCTGTGCTGCCGGGTCTCCTTTCACCTCGGGAGGGCTCCTGCACTGCTTCATACGCTGGCTTATTGGCATAGTTTCTGAACAGGATCCTTCTCCAGGTGTTACCCCCTGACAAAAGTAGGACCTCAAGGTCCAGTGATCGTAGGCCCTCAAAGTGAGTCCTCACCTCTTTGGTATACCATAGGTCAGGCTTCTGCAGAACTCCAGCACTACAAACACTGATTTAGAATTCTCCATGACATATAAAAGATGAAGCATACAACGTGCACATTTCAGGAAGGCTGCTGGCATAGTGACCCTTTATTTTGGTGTTACTCTTGCACTCTCTTCTCTAGATAAATTAATTGGACATTTCTTCTCCCACTTTCCTTGATATTCTTGAGCAAGACTGGAGTTCAGATGAGTGTCCAAAATCCTCTCACAAGAATACCTCTTCCACTGCTACAGCCATGCTTCCATGTTTCATCTGCCTATACCTCTCAGGACTGACTTTTCTTATATACTATTTAATCCATTGTTTCAGGTTATCCTTTAATCACTTTTGCCAAGTAATAAAAGTGCACCACCAGGCGATCTGTTGCTTAGATACTGGCTTGGGCAGATGGTCCTCCTGGAGAGGCGCCAGCACCCCACCACAGAGTCTGTTCATGGACAGAGAGGATTGGGAAGATTTAATGACCCTTGCCCATGTGTTCTGTATCCCTGCTCCTCAGAACTACGTTCCCATCCGGAGGAGAAAAACTAGCAGAAAAGGTAGCATTTTGAGAAGTTATTCAAAATGGACTTTGCTGTTGATAAACGCTCTGGGGAGAGCTCCTAACCCTAAGCTGAAATACAAAGATTCTCACTAAGTGGGCTTCCCACTAACAAATGCCTTTAGGGAATACAAAAGGCATTAGCTTACTAAATTAAGCAGATGCCCACATGTATATGTATGTACACATATCTACATGTGTGGGTGCATACAGACTGTGTGAGTATGTATATGTATGTGTGTACTGTGTAATACAGTAAAGGAAAAACTATCAAACCCATTTTAAATGAAAACTTATTTCATTTCTGTTGTATGCATTCTTCCAATGACCTCGTAGGATTTGTGGATTTATTACTTACCAGATAAGAAAAAAATCCCCAGCAATTCTGTGTAAAGACTACAGTATCAAGTTGCTATAGCATTGACTGCTATTGATTTTTACCTCATGATGAATGTTTATTTTCCTGTAAATAAATAATATCAGAGCTTTATAGAGCAACCTTCACAGAAGCAAATCAAAATGAAAATACAGAAGTCTATTTGTGTAGTAAATTTCTAATACATTCAAACAGTCAAGATGTTTCTAAGATGCAACAATTTAATTTTAGAAACAAGTTTGAAGTGCAGATAGCTGGCAAATACTTTGTTTAACCCAATCACGCTTCAGAGCTATGTATAAACAGCTAGAGAAATCCAGATTGAGATCTTGGCTAACAACAAGAACTAAATGATATGCAAAGCCAGAAAGGCTAATTTCTGTAACAGAAGATAAGAAAAGAAAACCAACCCCAAAACATTATTTATTGGACGTCTGATATTAAGAACTGATAACTGAAAAAGGAGGGCGTTTATTTATCAGTTGGCTTGTCTCCTCAAGAAAAAACCACCCCACACAAAACTTATAAAATTTGCATATGAACACTTTAAGATTATTCAGATATTCTTGACTATTTTTAGGTACAGGATTTAAATTATTAATATAATTTGCAATATTTAATTCATTTTGTGCAGTATTTGCATAAATTAAATGCATGAAATCTGTCTGAGAAAGCTCTGGTAATCTCCCTCTGTGTTTGCTGGGGTTTGTTCTGGATGTTTGTTGTAGCAAATGAGAGAATCCATCAACAGAGAGGAAAAAAGCCTCTTCTTTCCCCTTCCCCTTCCCCTTCCCCTTCCCCTTATTCTTCCATGCACCAAGCAGGAGACAGCCAGTTCCCAGCAAGGGGCACGGATGCCACAGGTCCCAGCGCTTTGTCCCCAGCCCTGGCCCAGGTGGGGAGGATGGCATTCACTGTCCCTGGCCTGCCATAGGCGGGGCTGCAGATTGTCCCCAAAAACTGAGGGAGCTGAGGGAATCAAAACATGAGCCTGAAAAAATCCCCTGTAATACACTGCTCTAGAGGGTAATGTGCATGAATCAAATCACGAGTGCCATTTATGGGCCCTGTATGCACATACACACTTTTTTTTTTTCCTTTTTAATTTTGACTGTTTAAAACATTAGGTACTCTGAGATGCCACCATCAGGACACAAGAGTGCTCTAAAAAAGTGATCTAAGATGATTACAGCTGAGGCAGAGACCGGTGAGAAATTTCCCAAGGGTGCCATAAAAATAATCTTCACCCAAATGTTTAATGCTGTTTGGAGAAAAGCACCAGAGAACCTGATGGGAAAAATCCTGGGGGGTGGGCACTCAGATGTCCCCATCCGTGACTAGGGGCTGTGAGCTCGGCTGCCCCATGTGCTGTGGTGGCAGGTTCCCCAAGTCCGTCACACAGCCGGGGCAGCGCGCACCCTTGCCCAGGATGGGACTTGCCAGGCGATGTTGGTCCTGCAGCAGGTTTCAGGGCAGGAGACCGCTGAAGTCTGAGGATGGGGCTTGAACACTGCCAACAGCAGGCAGGTGAGAGAGTTTGCTTGTGCCACTTCTCTCCTAGGGCAGAAGTTTTGCAGAGAGCAAGAGAAAGTGGGAAAGCTGAATTTTAGGTACGTTTCCTTCAGTGTTTTAGGTTTTTGAGGTTCTAAAATTTTAGCAAATATAGTCTTGCTTTACACTATTTTGTTTTGATGTGCCCATTGACCGCTCTTCCGTGTTCTAGCTGAAGTAGTCCCACATTTAAACACTAGCTTTTCAGTTTGCTCAGCCTTGCATGCAGACAGCATGAGCAGAAATTAGTTGCCCTGTATCCAACAGATTTCTGGTCAGAGCAGATTATCCTTCAAATCTAGGTCATTAACTTGTATTTCTCTGATGTAAAACAGACTAATGTGCCGTTCCCGCTGATAAACTGGCCAACCTCTGCTTTCATCAGAGAAAGACTGGTAGAAGAGTTATCCAAGAGCAGTCAAGTCTCCAGACTTCACTGTCCTGAGAGGATTTGATATCCAGGCAGATGATGTCTATAGGACACTCAGATCGCTGGGTCTGGCTATTCTAAAGCATTACTTTCATTTAAAACGAAGGGAAACCAAGACACTGTGTCAGGAATAGATCTGCTGTTATTTAGGAGCTGTAACTTCATCGTAACATTTATGATGCTGTGCAAAACAGCAGTTCATCTGGTTCTCCCTCCATCCCCTAAAATTAAAATATTAATTATATTATATATAAAACATGAAGTTGAATAAGAAATTTACATTAACTGTGTCTGCAAAATTGAGAGAAGGAAGCTTTGCTTTACTAAAGAAAAAGGAAAATCTTTTTTTTGGTAGCAAACTGATCACTCTTACTGACTGTATGATCTGTACTATGAAAGTAAACCTTGAAAAATTTAGATTCCATTTAAAGATATTTCAAGCCAGGAAAATATTTTTGCTCCATAACATGTTTAAATTATGTTACTCTTTCAGTTGGATAATGTTCAATTCCTACTCGAAGAGGGCAAAGCCGCATTAACTACCATTTCATTATTGTATTAACAACAGTTCACTTGCTGTTCTTACAGAATGAGTAAGTAAATCACTCATGCTTCAGAGCTTCTTCTGCTGTTTATTGGAGACAGGAGGTATTATTAAACACAGCTTTCTAAAACAAACTTAAATTTGTCCACCGTTAGCCCTTACTGACGACAACAATGACCAATTTCTCTTCTGTTAATTAAAATGTCAGTGCTATTTATAATACGAGGCCAGTTTTACTTAGATTTTATAAGGCATGGGTGTCTAAATGAGAGAAAAAACACACCTCAGTGAGGAGGAAAATTGATGTTAAGAGAGGTAGAAAAGGGGTGTATGCCACTATCACACACACAGAATGGTCGGTCCTGATGGAGCAGCATCACACAGTAGCATCAGTGAGAGGCTGCTTATGTTTTTGATGAAATGCCATGGTGCATATTTAGAAAAAACAATACTTAAGCCAAATTCTAGACATGTTTGATCTATACTTTGGGCAGGATTGAGGTGAGAAACTGACAATTTTACATCAACTTTTGCTCCTCTGAAGCCTGGATTAAGGAGGAGTAAGAATGGCATCTGGCATAGGTGAGGTGAGATCCAGGGCTTTTCAGGGTGGAACAAATCAGAGAAGTCTGTTAGTGACTCTCTATTACCAAATGCCACAAGAGCTTGCTCCAGCTTCACTTTTTCCTCCTGTCTAGGAACTGGGGTGCATGAGTTTGCTATGTAAGTCATCTCTTTCTGCATCAGCAGGATTTAGGCTCAAGGCAGAACTATGTGAAGAAAAAAAATAGCACTCAAAGTACTAAAAACTAGTGGAAATGCAGGACATTTTCAACATTATCTCCATCTCCTGACATATTATCAAGAGGTGAAAGAGCTGAATTCCCATAGGACATGCCACATTTGGTGAGAAGGAATGGCCTCTATTCCAGGATCCTTTCTCCAGCAGTGTTCTGGCATGGATATTGAGACAAATTGTATTTAAAAGCTCCAATACAAACCTAGAAGGACTTTTCCAAAAATAATCAACCAAGGGTTGAATTCTGCATGAGCTAGGTTGCACTTTCAATAGCTGCACATGGACCTATGAATCTGTGCCGTTGTGCTATATTCATCCTCTGAAATGTTCTTACACAATGATTTACACCACTAAATGAAGCATTACTTCTTTTTAAAAAATAATTATTCTTTTCTCTCTCATAATGTCATTGTGCTTTATCCTATCTCCTGCCTTGAAAAAAAAATATTACAAAAAACTCCATAACCTGCTCCTTTTCCTTCTATTTATTAACATTCACCATGATTTTATGACCATCTATGTGGGAATTCCTCAGTCTCTCACCTGGGAAAGAAACAATTTTGAGCCCATTACTGTCTAGGTGTAATTAGGATTATCTTTTGCAATGCGCTTTACCTTGCGCTTATCAATCTTGTATTTCACTTACTGCCATTTTGTTACTGAGTCACTCAGCATTTAGAAATCCTTCTGGAAAGCCTGGCTTAGATTTGTCCAATTTGAGTAGCCTGTTTCACCTACACACCTTCCCTTGGGAACCTTTGTCCCAGCTCATTTATAAATCTCTTCCTTGTTACTGGTTCTCGCACAGAGTCTTGGGGATCCCCTCCAGCAAATCCCTCAGTTATGAAATCGACCTTTTATTCCTAAACTCCGTTACTGACTTTTAAACAGTTAATCTACAAAAGGACCTTCCCTCTCATCTCCTGACAATTTAGCTTTGTAAGACCCTTCTGTGGGGAACCAAAGAGGATTTGAAAGTCCAAGCATGCTTCTCAGCTGAACTACCTTCATCCACATACCCAATGACTCCTGAGAACTGAAACCATGTGAGCACAACTGTCTTTGCAAAAGCACACTGTGAATTATGCAAAGTACTGAGAGATGGGAGGTGTCTCAAATTCGTAAAGATGATTTAGGAATGAAGTCTCCAAAGCTATTTTGATATCTAATTCCAATCGATTCCATTTTGCATTCAAGTCTGAATTTATTGTGGTTTTCTAACTTTGTGCTTATGAATGCCAAAAGGAAAATTTCCCTGATGTTCTCTACTCTATACCTAAAATTAATCTCCTATGTCCTTGAAATTTAATTAAACCAGATAGTCTCTTAAATCGTTTGCCCACCATATGTTGGAAAAAGGGTAGCAAAATTAAATGAATAAATCACATCAGAGAGTAAATTAAATACACTGTTTGAAGCCAGCCTCTCTCTCATTTTCCTCATTGTTAAAACTGAGTCAACAATGACAATAAGCATTTAAAAGTGGTCAGGACAAAGCACTTCAGAATGCATTGTACAGGAAGCTGTGCATGCAAGGTGGTGAATGGACAAGGTTTTCTAAATTGTTTTTCCCATTCCTGATTGCTTTGGAGTGAAGTTGGTAGTATGAATTACATTATACATCTGATGGAGTAGAAATAAAAGCTTTACAAAGATCGAAGATGAAGAAAGAAAACCATGTCAGAAATACAACCCCCCTGATTTACATGTTGCCTACTGTAAAGCGAAGAGAATTTAATTTCATTACTTTGTAAAGCACAGAAAATTATTAAATTCACAAAGGGAAATTAAAAATCGAGAAAAAATTGTGTTTCTTGTTTGATGAAAATTGTTTATAGCCAACGCTTAAGCATGTTCAATATGACACCATAAGATAATACACATAAGCCTGTGCTGTTGAAAAAGCATCTGTAGAAAGCATTTGCCTGAATCTCAGGAAATGTAATTAGTTTTCAAATGATAATTCTTCTAAAATGCTCAGGAGTGTGAACATCTGAGAGGAAACCAGCAAAAGAACACTTTCATCTTACTATTATTTCTTTTCTGTTTCTCATCCTAGCTTGTGACCCTTTTCCCCATGTCTTTATCAAGGACAGATTTGAGTTATGACTACGTATTAGGCAAGACTAACTTCACATCCCTTTAGAAGGATAAAGTCAGTGACTTCAATGGCAGTGGATTCCGCCACTCCAGTTGATGTCCAGTGGCTTCCAGCTGCTCTTTGATTTTGGTTTTAAAATCTGTAAAAACATAAATAGCCTGGGATTTATGCAAGTGAGATCGTGTCTGGTTTAAAATGAATGCAAGTTTTGTGCGTAATCTGATTGAAATAATGATAGAAATGTTTGGAAAGTCGTTTGCACTATCTTACCAGTGACTAAGCTGGTGAACAGCACAGATTGAAGACTGTCTTTGGATGAGTCTCCATGGTAGGGTATGTCAGACCTTGTGAAATGAATATGACCGTGAGAATGAAGAGTGACTCTACAACCACATCAGAGGGTTCCCTAGGTAGGATGCCTAGTAATTCAGCAAGCCTCTAGGTTAAAGGAAGACATATCCACTATGTTAAGGGAAGGTGCTTGAGGTCAGTTCTTCATCTCACATATTCATGTATGAAAAAGAAAAGGGTTCTCTTTGTTAAAGGATCTAAATTTGATTTTCTTTCTCTGTGACTATTCCCCAAAATCTTTCATATGTAACAGAATTTTGAAAGATCATCTGAAATGTCAAATTGTAGCTTTGCCATAAGATTATGGGTTTTTAGAGACAGGTTTTTTTAACTATATCTGTACTGCTAAAGTAAATCACATCCGGGATTTTATTATTCCTGAGGCCAGCTATTACCACAGTGCATAGTGTTAGTCCCCAGTGGAGCAGGTTCGTCTTGGAGAAAGCTTGTTGGCATAGTCTGTGCCAGAGTGAGCTAACCCATGAGCAGCATGGACAAAGTTCCAGCACTTGGGTTGACCCCCAGCTCCCTTCAGCAGCAGGGAGGAAGCCTTTCTGTCCCTGATGAATCATTTTGGGTGGAACTGGTTTAAAGGCTCAGAGGACCAAAAGAACACACACCCAACTGCAGTCTCATGGGAAAAGTATCCTCCTAGCACAGATATATGTGAGTCTCGAGCTCTGCACGGTTTTGTTGTTAATTTTCAACACTATTGGCCAATTTCATCAGAGAGGGCCTGAGGTCTTTCAGGTGATGTCTGATCAGGTGGAAAAGCTCTGATGTGGTCAGGCCTTGCCTGTGAGACTGCAGATGCTGGCAGCTCTCAGAGGGCAGGTAACAAAACAAACCAGAGATTTATCGGGGAGAAGGAGATTCAAATCTGCTCAAGCAGAGAAGGGAACGGAGCACGTGCTCCTCATACCCCAGGTGAATGCTGTACCTCTTGTATCCAGGGTAAATCAGCATCTAGTGCAGTCCTAAATAAAAAACTAGCATGGGGACTGGGCACACTTACCTCTGCGTTTTGTGAGAAAGCAGTGGCACAGCCAACTGTCTGTGGGGGGAAAAGAGGGCTCTAAATCCCATTGGGAAACAAGTGGCTCCTTACAGCTGAAGGTTGGGTGCTGACAACCTGAAAGAATGCGATTTAAACATCCCTGTCCCTAATCTCAGATGGCTTCGAGGTCAACTTACAACAGTGTAAACACAAAAGCAGGGCTGTGACGTTGAAGACTAATTGCTCGGCCCCACACAACAAAGCTGTGACCCAGCAAGGCACAGTGGAAGTTGGGACTCTCCAAGTCCTGCATTGAGCTCAGTACGTTTTCTTTCCTCCCATAGATCCTTCACAAGTAACAGAAATTAAATTTTTAAAAAATGAATGAAGTACATATGGCAACACAGCTGCTGAAAATCTGTTACCCTTTTTAATCACCTCTTGTGTCCTGGGCATGCATTTTATCCTTCAAATTCAGTAAAAGGGAAAGTGCTGCGAGGAAGGCAGCTCCCTGTATTATTAGGGGACTTTGTGGTGTTATTAAGTCATGCAAGAGAAGCCATGCCTATAAGACTATCCAGAACTTAGGTCTCAGTGGGTTCATCTTTAAAATAATTTAAATATTTATAATCACTAGGACAAGCAGAATTTCAGAGTTTTCACAGAGGGACGGAAAACTGTAAATAAATTAAAAAAGGAGAGAACCATGCTTCTTTTGCTTAATGATGGTGAGTTTTTGAAATGAAAGAGATATAAACCCTGGGTAAGTGCTCAAACAGACTGGCAATACCGCAATTTTCCACCTGCTCATGGGTACACTGTAGAATAGTTCTTAGGCTGAAGTGACAGGGGCTCCAAAGCACTGCCTATCCTCCTTCCAGAAGCACTCAATGTCACAAGCAGTCAGAGTGACTATTTCTCATTTGGTAGCCTTGGATCACACTGCTGGTTATTCACATTTGCATGTCAGCTGCAAGGTAAGGAGAGCAAGTCTGGTATAATTCCAGTGCTGGAGCTGGGGAGTGAGAAAAGTGCAATCATCGAAAGAGGAGCTTCCGTGAAGGAGCAGTAAGTTACGTCCTGAATAGGTGTAAATTGTCCTCTCTCCCCACCCCCAAGTTCAGCAAATGTACTCCTTATTCAATATCCTGCTGCTCTGATGTTTTTTCTTGCAGTCTCTGATTCTCTGTTAAGATCAGAAGGCTGTGGATTAGTGAGAGGTACGAGGGAGTATTCCCTGTGAGGGAGCGGGCTCCTTGTAAGGCCAAGAAGCGGTTATTTTAAGTCAACAATGAAGTATTTGTCGGTCGAAGAGAAGGTCTTTAACTAGGGCAAGCTGCTGGACCTACAATTCATCCCTGCTGGAGTGAAAAAGAATAGAGCTGCTTGTTTGTTGGTTTTGAATCCTTCATGGACGGCTGCTAGTTGCTGTTAACTTGTGTATTATTGTGCTATCAGACAGGAGAAACTGCAGTGAGAATTTACCAGCACACTCACAAACCTTTCATCACACAGTTATCATGGTGATAAAGTTCAGTGGCAGTTACTCACCTCTCCAAAAACAAATATTACCCACTTAGACAAGAGAGAGAACGGATTTCTGCAAGATGGTGCTATATTAGCTCGCACTATTGCACCTAACTCCCGGTTACCACTAAATCCAAGTGCCCAGTGCACTTTGAAGTATTGATTGTCTGACTGCTCCTGTGCGCAAGGAGGAACCATGATCTATCCTTGTTTTGTAGATTGGAGATGGAGGTGCAAGGCTGCGGTTAGATGAGCCACGGATACACATTACCATGAGCTTGGGCTCCTGGATCTCTGGGTCATTCAATTCAACCTGGCCGGAGCAGATTGCCTACTACCAACATGACCATGTTTCCTCCCCACAGCAAGCCCAAGGAGAGCAATGAGAAACCTGTGGCGTCAGATCTCTTCCCTACGGGGCTGGGATACAGCCTGCTGCTCAGGGCAACTGATTTAGTCATAGCTAGAGAAATTAAAGCTCTGACTCACAAACACTGGCAGTCACGTAATTTCCTTGTATTTTTATGTGAGTTTTAATTGCCTGCTTGTCTTTGAAACCTGGACTTTGTATTGTAGCTTAACCAGCTAATTTGATTACGTGCTTTGGAGGGGTGGACCTCAACTACTCAAGTATATGGTGTGCTCGATAGACAGGTGATTGTGTCTCTTATTTGTCTTCTTTATCCCCCAGGAAGATGAAGTTGCTCGTGACAGTCGATTCAATTTCAGTGGCTATGGCATGGGTCACTGTCTCCAAGTCAAAGACGGCACAGCGGTCAAGGCTACTCCACCCAATCCACCTCCAGCACCACCAAAGGATTCAGATTCCATCAAAAAGAAATTTGTTGACCGTGCAAAAAGGATTGATACAATATCCCGCGCTGCATTCCCACTCGCCTTCCTCATTTTCAACATCTTTTACTGGATTACATACAAAATTATACGGCATGAGGACATTCACAAGAAATAGGCAACTCTGGTTTGCCAGGACTTCTTAGCCAAAGTGATCCACATGTAAATAAACAGTGAAATGTCTTTCTGTCATTTGGACTAAGGTTTTCTTCCCTGCCCCCCCAAGAACACTGAAGAAAAAAATGAACAAAGAGGAAAAGAAGTATAGAAGGAAAAGTGATTCCATGAAAAAATATGCCATGAGACCAGCCAATAAAGGTTCCCCCTATGTACTCTCAGTGTTGTTCTCCCAGATTCAGCATTGATCAAACATCTGTAAATGGGGCCAAATTTTACCCAACTTTATCACCAAGATATTATCTTTCAAAACAAAAGAGAATCAGAAAACAAACGATTCTTCTAAAACATCTACAAAGAGACTGTGATGGGTACAGTACAGTGAGTTATAAAAGGACCAAACTTTTTCAGGATAATGTTGCCTTTCTATTTGAAACAAGTCTACTGAGCTACATTCCATGACCATGTCTGTAGTTAGTGGTTTCACCAAGGAGTCCTTTTGTGGGTTGTAAATTATTTCTACTGACAGGGGAGAGGAAAAAAAAAAAAAGAAAAAAAAAGATTTATACTTTACTATCCTTGTGGGTGTGCATTTTAATATTATCTTGCTTTACTAGAATTGTAATTTTGGGGTTGAACTTGTGCGTTGTGTGATTTATTTGATAGTTGACACTCCAAAACCAGTGAAACTGCCCAGTTTATTTTTGTTGGAAGACAGTGCACTTACTTCATTTTATTTCTGCTGATTTTACATGCAAGTTGAGGTGCCAAACTGTATTTTACCTATTGTGCTACCCCGTACCACACTACTTAGTAAGAACTTGTTTCCTCAAAGGTGTAGCTCAGTTTAGCATTGAGTTTCTATTACTGCTCTCATTGTAGCTGCAATCAATAGCTGTATAGGTAAACACAACTTGTTTACAGACCTCTAATTTATATCTTTACTCAAAGTGGCTATCATTTTAAATATCATTAATTAACCTAAGAATTTTAAAACTGTACTGTGATTTTCAGAACCTGTTACCTTTTGGTGCCAGATCTGCGTTATTCAAATCCTTGCTACATGTTTTAAAATAGAAAACTAAAAAAAAAAAAAAAAGATGGTATTTTTGCTTACACAGAAGAAGACAACCTGTAACATAAGATGAATCAAACATTAAAATTTTACACTTGCTGTAAAAGGGTTTATTAAAAAAAGGTATTTGTTCAATTTCAATAAAGTTAAATGTGGTACTAACATTTCTTCACTCTCTTCTTCATTTGTAGCAGCAGGGCCCAGCTCTTCCACTGCTCTGTCAGCAGAAAGAGGGTGAAAAGCAACCTTCTGCTGACCTGGCGTAGCACGCCGAATTTTGCTACCTCTCCTGCAGCAAAGGGGCTGTTGCAGCCCCTGGGAGTATGTCAAGGACTGTGTCAGAGAGGTGGCGAGGAGATGACAGGACCATTTGCAGAACATCTGGTTTTGCGGAGCCAGGCCTGGGGGAGGAGGCACGCTGCTCCCCGCTCAGGGCATCTGTGCACGGCGAGAAGCACAGCTCAGCTTCACACATGCTGTGCCCAGCTTGGGGGTATCCTAAACTTTCTCCTGACTTTCTTACAGCTTCGCCACTTCAGCGAGCTGAAGGACATGTTGAGATGGCCTAAGTTAGGTGCCTCATGTAGACATCGTAACAACTGATAATTTAAAAGGAAATTGAACTGCATCCAGTTCATTGCACTTCTCTTGAGAGTCCAAAATATACACCCTATAACTGCACAGCACAGACAATTTTTCCCCCTCCCCTAGTGAGATGTGGTACAGAGACATACTGTGCCTGCAACATTTCCCATTCTCAACTTCTGAATCTTGGACCAGCTGAGAGTTGTGAATACATGTACCGTAGCCTGGCCAAGCCTGTGTTTGTATGTGTGTGTCCATGTCCGTGTCCGTGTCCGTGTCCGTGTCCGTGTCCCCATCCCTCCCCACGCGGGTGCCTGTAACTACCAGGCTTTGTTCCTCTCCCAGGACCAGGGAGGGCATCTAGAGACCTTGACAAGTGTGATTCCCAAACAGTTTCATAAAATAATGTTAAAAAGTCAGTTGTGCATTTTATCTCCCCATACCCTCCTCGTCTCTGTAGACTCTCCTGTCGCTTACACCTGTGACAAAAGTGGCAACAGTCATCTTCATCTCCTTGAGACCGTGGATCCAGATGTGACTGATGGCCCCAAAAGGGGGAACCAGAAGTTAAAGTGAGAACTCAAGACAACAGTCCAATCTATTTTGCTTTGCAAAATGAGCTTTTGACTCAAATTTAGCTATATTTGTAATTTTTATAGCTAAGATTTGCTTTTATTCCTTTTTACAGTGGAACCATATTTGATTAATCGATAATGTAGTCGAGGGTAACCTGAGTGCAATCCTAGCCCCATGAGTTCCGGCAGGGTGAGGACACCCAGCTGTAAGCTGTATTTGTGTGGGAAGTTAGGAGCCTTCATTGGTACATAAACATTCAGAGCTTGCTTTTACCAGCCCCTCGTTCCAGAAACTCTGCTTTAAACGAAGGTGTAATGCCAGGATTAATGTTAATCCTCAGAGCACAGATGTGCTGCTAATGAGTGTCAGAGCCCATTGCTCAAAGCTCCCTCGTACGACCAGACTACTGTCATAGGAATGCAAAACTATTCTCAGCTGATGGATGTTTATATATCCCTTTTTGAGGTGAAGCTGGTCTGCCTCCAGCATCCACATCACACTCACCTGCACGCTTTGCAGTGCATTGTCTAGATAGTTTATTAAAAGATAGTCTGCTGATCAGGTTTGCAGTATGCTGACGGCATCCACGGGAAGATTGCTCAACTCTTGCCTTGTATATAAACTTAGGTCCAGTCGTGGGAGTAATCTGCGCACAAAATCCTTATGGGTCTCTCTCTTTTTGAAGACAGACAGAATTCATAGCTACATGGCAATTAGTTGTTAATCTTGAAATTATCTGGCTAAATTTTGGACATAAACGATGCACATAGATAGAAAAAGGCCACCAAGCGCGGCAATTAGTAATGGCCACATGATACAGAGGTGTTCTCGGCTAGTCAGTGGCCTGTGGACCATCTCACACAGAGATAGGTTGATACTAGATGAGTATCAAAGAATCTTTCCTCAGAGAACACGGCTGGCACCAGGAGGATGTATACTGGCTGAAAAACTGCCTGCAGATAAAAAGTCAAATAACAAAGGTAGCAGGACTAACAGAAGGACATGACTTTCCTAAACAAATGCTCGGTAAGGTTATCAGAGAAAGAAGACTCAAATAGTGGCTACCTCTTACTCAGAGAAGTAGCAGAATTAAATAGTGAGGCAGTTTCATTTCAAGACACTATTGCAGGAGTAAAAAGAATGGCTTAGAAAATAAGACTCAGACAAATAGCCTTCGTGAAGCAGGAGACACAGTGGGATGGAAAGAAAGACACCTGGGATTAATTCTGAAGAGCTTCCAGACGTATTGGAAAACCTGCAGGTTACAATTCTAGATGTTAAGATAAAATGAAGACCTAGGGCATTTAAACTACTTGCATTTAGCTATAAAACAATTATAATGGCTTCTAATTTATCAAGAAAGCTTAAAAAGCTTTAAGCATGTCTTTAAAGGATGCAACATCAGGTCAGTTCATTGGCATCCTGTTGTTACAGGCTGGACCTGAGTGATTCAGTCCTTGAGGAGAAAGGTTTAGCCATCTCTCACCGGATAGATGCTGTCATGTGCTATGATAAAGCCTAATTGATAAAACAGATCTTTCAGGAAACCCTTGTTACAATAGGAGGAAAGGAAAAAAAAGTGCAATATGAGATAAGAGAACTCGTTTTGTTCCTCTATCCTGTTTCTTTTTCTCCTTTTTTTTTTTCAGGCCGCAGAGCCATCACTTGTGATGTACTCAGTCATAGCTGTTAGGTGGTGTAGCAACAGAGGCTTTTGGAGTCTCCGATATGAGATACTGGCAATTCGTAACAGCTGAGGGACAACTGCAGGATATATGATGCCTCTGGAGTCAGATTTTCTCTTGTGCCACAGAGGTGAGGAGCAAGGGCCAACACCATTCGTCCACTCGCACTGAGACTTTCTTACTCTGCTTCCCTTCTTCCGCAGCATGAGATGCTGAAGGCAATAGGAAAGAGCTGATGGAAAAACAATATCCATCTACTGCAGGCTGAACTGCTACAGACTTTCATCTTTGTGCAAACCTGTCCTTGATATTAGTGGCACAGGAGCTGCTAACCAAAGGTGAGGAACCAGCTAAAACTTACAGCCTTATATAGTTTACCTTATTGAAAGCATTGTGGAGGAATCTGGAATTAATCTTTGAAATCACAGGCATGGGCATTTCCCGGAAAGCGCTCTCACTCTTCGGCTCAGCAACAGGATTCTGCATCACCTGGAAGTCACATTTCATAAACTTGTTCAAAAGATCCGACCCAATATAGTAGTGACATTTCTATATTTAGAAACGTATTTCTAAATACAGGAAGAAATATATTTGATGCGTGGGCGTAAAGAGTATACACACAGTTTTCTAGTCCTCATTCCTTTAAAATTTGAACGTGGCAAGGAACAAAGAAACAAAAGCTGTAGGATGAGATTTGCATTACACAAAGTAGTACAAAAATAATTTTAATGAATCTATTCATTTTCATTATCTATAATATAGCATCTGTGAAAAATAAGTTTCTGCCAGACTTTCAAAGCAATTTATTCTAATACTTTTTGACATAGAAGTTCATGTCTTACAATATTTTGGAAAACTGGAAAACTAAACCCAAGGCTGCCTAGAGGAACTCCTGCCTAGGAGAATAATCTGAGCAAAGTCACGCTTTCTCCATAAACGCCCCTTACAGATTTTACTTTAAAAATTAATCTTCTCTGGTTTGACAGGAAGAGAAGAAGAAGATATTTATGCCATTTGAAGATACTTTTCCTGCTTTTGCATGGAAAATGTGAAATGTCATCATATTTAGGGCTAAGCTGCAGAACAAGAGCAGTTTCACCAGTTCCAGACGAACCCATCTAGTTAATTTACTTCCAATTCCAATGCAGTGCTCAGAAATCAGAAGGAAAAAAAGAAACTGCTTCATTGACTTCAATAGCTTCTAGATCCGTCCCTAATGAAGGATACGTTTCCAATGTTAAGCAGCAGAAATAATCTGGGAGGGAAAATATTCAGAGTGGATTAGCTTTCTTCAGTATCCTCTAAGGAGGAATAGAAACTTGAGTCAAAATAAGCATCTCAGATAATAATTAGGAAAAATGACTTTGTGAAATACACATATTCAGTTCCTTAAGTTCCCACGGAAACAAACATGCTAAATTAATATCTTTGCTATGGAGAAACCCTGTGAGGCAATATTGATAAAAAAGCAGTGAATTGTGGGGATCCTGATAGCATTTTACTTGTGCTAAAAACTATGATTTTACTGGGACAAATTATATAAAATGCTCTCTAGTCACCTGAACAGCTGTATAACTGATTCAAAAACAGCTTTCTCAGCTTACAGGAAGATCTGAATTGGACTTTCACCAGAGTGGGATCCTGTTGCTGGGGCCAGCGGACAGGGTGTGCCATGCCAGGAAGACAGCAGCTGGATGCATTGCTCCTCTTTCCATTGCTTGGGAAAACCAGCAAGACCCCTGAGAGTGCACAGGGGGAATATGTTCCTTCGCAGCGCCTAGCGAAAATATATTTACGCAGGTGGGGTGAAGGATTCACAGACTTCCACCTTCCCTTTGCTTTGGCATGAATCCATTTTCCCCAAGGTGAAGTAGAGTGCTACCCCTGACATCACAGCAGCAGGATCAGGCCCATGGCTGGGTATGTCTGGAAACCCCATCTTTACTCTTGGCTCCTGGATAATTCCCTTCTCTCAGCTGCGAGTCCTCTTTGCTTGCCACACAGGGTCCCTGGAGCACAGCAATCCAGATCTGCCTTTGAAAAACAGCTGTATTGGGTTTGCTTGGCCAGGTTTTGGTAGCGAGGCGGACTACAGGGGAGGCTTCTGTGAGAAGTTGCTAGAAGCTTCCCCTGTGTCTGATACAGCCAATGCCAGCTGGCTCCACGATGGACCTGCCACTGGCCAAGGCCAAGCCCATCAGCGACAGTGGTAGTGCTTCTGGGATAACATATTTAAGAAGGGAAAAAAAACCTGCTGTGGAATAGCAGCCGGGAGAGACGAGTGAGAATACGTGAGAGAAACAACTCTGCAGACACCAAGGTCAGTGAAGAAGGAGGGGGAGGAGGTGCTCCAGGTGCTAGAGCAGATATTCCCCTGCAGCCCATGATGAAGACCATGGTGAGACAGGCTGTAGCCCATGGAGGTTAATGATGGAGCAGATATCCATCTGCAGCCCATGGAGGACCCCACACCAGAGCAGGTGGATGCACCTGAAGGAGGCTGTGACCCCAGGGGAAGCCTGCACTGGAGCAGGCTTCTGGCAGGACTTGTGACCCTGTGGGGGACCCACACTGGAGCAGCTTGTTCCTGCAGGACCTCACCATGTGGAAGGGACCCACGCTGGAGCAGTTCATGAAGAACTGCAGCCCATGGGAAGGACTCACTCTGGAGAAGTTCATGGAGGACTGTCTCCTGTGGGAGGGACCCCATGCTGGATCAGGGGAAGAGTGTGAGGAGGAAGGAGCGGCACAGACAACGTGTGATGAACTGACTGCAACCTCCATTCCCCATCCCGGGGGAGGACGTAGAGAAATTGGGAGTGAAGTTGAGCCTGGGGAGAAGGGAGGAGTGCGAGGAAGGTGTTTTAAGATTTGGTTTTATTTCTCGTTACCATACTTTGATTTGATTGGCAAAAAACTAAATTTCCCCAAGTGGAATCTGTTTTCTCCATTATGGTAATTGGTGAGTGATCTCCCTGTCCTTATCTCGACCCACGAGCCTTCCATCGTATTTTTCTCACCCTCGTCCAGCTGAGGAGGGGAGTGATAGAGCAGCTTGGTGGGCACCTGGCATCCAGCCAAGGTCAACCCATCACAACAGCTTTGATGGTCATTACACAGTGCCCTACGCCTCCCAAGCAAGGAGATGAGAGCAAAGAAGAGAGGATGCACCACCAGTGCTTGGTGTGGGAGAAGGACCACATGTGCAAGGGTGTCTGTCCTGGCTCCCCTGAGAGCCCAAACCCTGGGATGTACTCTCCAGAAGGTGCTCTGAGGCTCATAGGTTAGGCTTGCAGCACATCCTGAAGCTGACCGTGTTGGGGGTGCTGAACCTGGTTCCAGTGCTGCTCAGAGTCCTCTTTACTGGCACTGTCAGCCTATCCCACCCCCCCACCCCAAGATGTTCAGTGGGGTTGCATCTGTGGCTACAGAAATAGTTTGAGAAACACCGCAGCAATCAAAAAACCATCTTCCCTGTCTTCCTTTTACTCAAAAAAGAGAAAAGAGCTATGCCAATGCAAGCAACAGAAACTAAATCCAACTATTATTGGTATCTGCAGCAGTACCAAAAAGTCTCATGTGAGGATGTGTCCCCACAGTAGCCTGGGCATTGCCTGTTTTTTTTCCAGACCCAGATGTCAGAAGAGTGCAGCGAGGGATTTGAGGAGCACAAGGGCTGGTGGAGGAAGAGAGGGAGCTCAAGGGTGCTGACAGTGGGGAGATATGGGAATGAGCCAGCAAATGCAGACACCATCTTGGGCTGCTCTGCAAGCCTAGCCTGAGGTGAGAGCCCACTGTGCCCAGCACAGGACCCCTGAACAGGGCCAGCCAAGGGGAACAGGGAAAGGGAAGCCCCCAGGGAGGGGAAGTGGCCCAGTAATGGCCACAGACTATGGCAGTAGTGGGACCAAGAGCAGAGCCCACCCCAGATCAGATTAACAGGAAGGGGAAGAATTCATCAAAGAAGAGTCAAGTCTAAAATATGTATTTACAGAATATCTTCAGTCTCATCTGCTCAGTACAATCCTGCTAATAAAAATGAAGATCCTGTTGGAAAATACTTAATAAGGCATGTGCTCCAACAGGAAGAAATTGTAATGTTGCACGTGGAACTGGAGAGAGTCTTTAGCAGGAATTTCCAGTAAGAAAATGAGAGCACTAGTCATTTATTTCACACTGGAGACACAATTAAGAAGAGGCATGAGACTCTGGAAATTAAGAAGCCTGCCACAGGGAAGTTAAGATGTCCTCTTAGCCATTGCTTGGAATGCAAAGGGGAGATGTGCATGGCTGGTTTTGGGGGAGACCAAGAAGAACAGCATGGGCAAATGTCTATGATGAGATAATTAACCTTTGGTAAGGGAGAGTGAGTGCATTTTTCCTGTAATAAGCTAATGAAATCTGTCCTCTGGGAGAGATGTGGGACATCATCAGTGTGGCTCCTAACAGGGGTTGCCGAAGATGTTCTTCTGAGGAGGAGTGAAGAGCAGGGCTGCTACCGAGCCATTAGCTTAAAAAACAAGAGCTGAAAGAGCTGCCTGCTGCAGGCAAATTGGGTTCCTCTTCCATGTGTATTACATTCATTGTAACAGGGCCCTGAAAGCACGTTCTCTGCCTGGAAGAACATCAGAATTTTCCACTAAGCCATGAAAGGAGCAAAGCAAAAAAACTCATCTTTTTTTTCTTATAGTACCTCAAGTAAAAACCAAGAGAAACTTTTATGCTGACCTTGGATGTAATCCGGGCCATTACAAGTTGATGGTGAAAGCCTCAACATGGGCAAGATCTCAGCCTGCGTCTCAGCCGTCTGCTGTTATGGCACATTTGCTTTTCACTTTGGGGCCCAGTGACTTTGTTTCCTTGAATTACCGTAATGAGAGGTTTCATCACTGACCCTTCTGGTGTTTCAAGTGCAGTAAGCGAGCACAAAAATGAAGAATTTGCTAAATATCATTTAGAATTTCAATCAAATTTTCCTCTCATCAGAATCTGTGTGTATAATAGTGCTTCAGAGGCCTTTTCCAAGGGACACTGGTAGAGGCTAAAGAGCTTTTTAATGTTTCCTTTGATTTATTAACATCAGCTCAGTTTTTAATTTGCAGAAAAGAAGTGCTTCATTAATACCCACAGTCACATTTTACATTAGACATCCTAAATGTGACCTATTCTATTTTTAAAGGAACTAATTCCCGCGTGTTTGCTGACTTATTCCAGGCATCACCAAGCGCCGAAACCAAGTGGGCGCATCACCAAGTGCCCATTCCTGACATGTGGGGAGTTTTCCTTGGTTTTGAACGGCTGCGTTGTTATTCTAGTTGTAGCTTTCTGTATTAATATCAGTGGGCAGGACTGTTTTTATGACACTAAGGAAACAGAGGAGGATATTTTAGCATAAAACAAATTTGCATATTTGCTGCTATAACAGCAGAGAAAATTTCACTGGAAATTAATGGTTTCTGCAAATTGAAAAGCTTGAATTGCATTTATGCACACACACACAGATACACGCACACCCCTTTCACTTTGCTTCCCTTAATCTTATTACAGTATCTCTTTGGCTGATGTCCCTGAAAATTTCACCTGCTACCCAGTGCTTGCTGGTGTCATAGCACAGAACAGTATCTACCTTATTTATCTCTGACCTAGTTGTGGAAAAGGTCCAAAAGTTATCTTCAGCCTGATTAATCTAAGTCTGATCTGCTAATATCTGCCATGGATTATATATATATATCATCTGAAATAGCTGGGGCACGGCACAGACATCCTGCAAATGGCAGCACGCAGATGTACCTGCTGTGAGGCACTCTGCCTGGTGCTCTCCGATAAGGTTTCTGGGTCACATCTGAAGAGTCTAGCAGAAAATGTGACTGTGGGTACTACTGAGCTACATCTTTCCTGCAAATTAAAATCCGAGCTGATGTTAATAAATCAGAAGGGAAACATGAACTAAAAGGCCAGGGGAGAGCTCTTCAACCTCTTCCTGTGCCTGGTGTTGGCAGAAGAGCTACAATGATGCAGAAGGACTCCAAGAGCTCCGTTTGCACCTGTGGAGGGTCCCCATGGCACCGGTGCCTGGGAAAGCAACCCCAACTTCTCAGGCCTCCTGCAGGGCACAGGGTGTCCTGTCTTACAGCAACAGACAGGTTGGCGGGCCTCTGGATTAAGCTATGAGCAATGTTGGTCCTTGGAGCAGTCCAAGAGGAGGCTACATTAAAGCGGCTTAATCTCGCCATCACAACTTGGTCAAATTGCCTTTTCGAGGTTGCCCAAGCCCTAATGTTCATACTGGCATTTTCAAGCTGCGGTTAAATGGCTACATGGTTACACACCAGTGGCTTTTGCATCCGCCTCATGCACATCTCATCTCTGGCCACTGCAACCTGGTGGGTTTACTAGCTGCCCTCCCGGCTTCACTAGCTATTCTCCCTTCAGGCTGGATGGAAGAAGTGAGCCAGGTCCTCTTTAAAATAAGACAGATGGAGGAAAAACCCACCCGCCAACACCAAACCACACATGGTGCTGCTCCCCAGCTCAGCCAAGCAGGCTTGAGAGGTTCCCTATGAGCTGGTGCAAGGGTGAAAGGGTGAATTTGTTTACAGCGTTACGCGTACAAAAAAAAATGTAGCTGGAAAGTAAAGAGAAGCAGGTTTTGCAGAGACCTCAAAAAGAGCAGAGATTTCAGAAAAGTGCTGATGACAAAAGGAGAACTGAAAACAGTGAGTGGAGAAAGATTGTCCTCTTGCTCATCCCAGTGGTGCTCTGAGGAAGACAAGCAGGACTCCATCAAGGATATTGTCACCAATTGCTCTTTTTAATGGAAATCGCCTGGCAGATTCCCAGTATCAGCTACTTACTCAGAGGGGCATTTCTATTATTAGGACAGTCAGCTGGGAGAATGGCCAAGGTTTATATTAGCTCCATTACCGGCTAGCTTTAATGGGTGCTGGAGAGCATCTCTGATTTTTGGAAGTATAACTGCATCTATTGGACACTCCTCCAATGTTCCTCTGTTTTAAAAAGGTCAGCGCTGCCCCCTTAGGAAAAAAAAAAAAGTCTGAAATAATGGAAAATCAAGGTGGGAATGACCTTAAGAAACTGCATAATCTACTTTGGCCCCAAAGAGGCGGGGCTGCAGAAGGGACACTGGGTGTATAACAGTGAGCATGGAGATTGGAAGGGGTCTGTGGGAGGGATTTTGGGGAACTATAAGAAGTTGTATGTTTGTCTTTGCCCCAGTAGCTCCCTGTTTCCTGGCCACTGCCCATGGTGAGCACTCAGGTCGTGCAGCCATGTGAGCTTCCCCTGCGCTCCCCTGGGACCGCCTCTTGCTTCTGCTCTGTCTCATTTTTCAGTCAAGAAGCTCTTCCTGATGCCCTGCCCTGGGATGGCCATGCAGTGAAGGATAAGCAGCTAGGACCTGGAGGGAAATTAAGAGACAAACCTCAACAGACAAACTGATAGAAAACTTTTTGTCATGCACAGTATTTTCTCATTTATACATCCTATCCCTCATGAGAAAAGCTCAGTTTCTCCCTACAAGACTTTGCAGCTTCATTAGTAACCTTTCCCATCTCATGGGGTTTTGCAAAAGCAATTATTAAATTTTAAACCAATGACGTCATTCAACAAAGAAAACGTTGGCTACAGAAAGCACCATTCAACTTCTCAGTGTTGAATGTACAGGTGGTTATCCAAGCTATAGGGCCTGCTCACTTGAAGACTTCCTGAGATGCCATTGCTCCTCCTAATTTCCAGAGAACCATTATTTTCTAAACTACTGCGTATCTGTTCCAGGGTGGTGACTTATTGGGAGATTTTTTTCTTTTTTAATTATACCTTTCCAACTCTGCTTACTGGGCTTCAAGGACACAGGATTTTTTTTTATTATTATTATTATCATGCATCATTGGAGCACCTAAACAGTCTCCTACAGATTCAGAAAATCAGGCTGCCTGCAGTGAATGAATCCTTCAAAACTGGTGATATTATTAGCTCTTCTGTGTCACTGAACAGGCGAGCTAAATGCTAAAACCAGAAATTTCATTAAAGATTAAAGAAATATCATTTCACGTTTCACCTGTTCCATTAATATCAAATATGAATTCTATCTTTCATGACACAACTGAAGTGCTGTGTAAGATTTCAGATATACTATTATTTAATCTCTCTTTCAGAGGAAGAAAAAAAATATGTTCAAAATCCTTGAAGAGCCGTGTCTCAGCATGACAATATGTTTTGTCTGACCATTTTAAGTCACTAAAGAACATCTTGGCCTTATGATTTTTCAAAAGCTCCCTTTCTTCATGCACCACTTGAAATACGTTAACAGAGACTTAATTTTCAGGAAATGCCAAGCACTTATTCTCTGAGTGTAAGGTCTCCGAAGATTTCTCTGGTGGAATACCCAAGAAGTGAGGCACTCAAAATCATTAAGAGCCTTTGGAAAGTTCAGCCTTAAATATTATGGTCAAACTACTTCCTTTACCTGGAGTTTTTCCCAGTCACTGATTTATAAATCCCCTCTTCATTTTTTTCTCCCAATGAGTAGTTTCTGAGCAGACCTCTGGCCTTTTCCCTGGAGCCCAAAGCCCTGGGGACATGATGGGTTGCACCTTGCACCTCTGTAGTGAGAAAATTTTAAAGGACTGTAGAAGTTGCCTTAAGAGGAAAAAGAAAAACTGGAAAAGATGCCTGTCAGACCTTTTTCTAAGAAGAGCGTCCTAGTGAGAAGGGAAGGCCAGGTCATTCCATCACGCTAACATTACCTACATGTCTCAGAACCAGAAGATTAATAAAGGACACCCAGATCTTCCCAGACAACACATCTCTTCCCCATTGTTCCTGTATCATTTTCAGCAGAGGCTTTTGGAAGACTATCTATATCCAAAAAAATAACTCTCCCACACAGTGGGTTGTAGATCTCGGTTATGTCCTCTGGCTGGAGCTATGCATACGTATGTGTTTGTCGCATCAGTTCAGCATCCTCCATCCAGCCAGAGCCATGAGGTGGTTTACCATGATCCTCCATGTTCACCATTTTCTGCAGTTTCCCAGTGTTTCAGACCCCTGCTTTTTCCAACATGTACTGGTGTCAGCGTAGGGCAGGCCATGGGGCTTTGCACAGGGGGGTGTATGCGCTTCCCACCGGGGGAAAGGGAAACCTCCTGAGAGCATCACCACGCTTGTAGAGCACCACCACGCTTGTGAAATGACTGAGGTTTCCTCAGCATCCGTTTGGAGAACAGTGCAGCAGGGGTTGCTCCAGTCAGCCCTTCCCTGCAGATATCCTTACCCTGGCTATGGTTGAACTGAACAGCTTTCAAGCCCACGCGCCTGTGCAAGACAGTCAGTCCCTACGGAAAGAACAGAGTAATGAATAAAAAGGAAAAAAGGGTAAAAGCATGTATTTTTACAAAGCTACAGCCCCGGGGCAGGTTTACAGAGACTGAGTCTCTGGAGTGCCAGGAGTGGCTTTTGGTCTCCGCTGCACTTTGGGGAGGGGGCTGCCAACCCATGGCTAGGTAGAACCTGCCCTGTTTCCTCCTTACTGCCCTGGCCCATGGGCACACGTTAGGTTAACTCTATCATCCCCCCCTTTTGCTACAAGCTTCCCTGGGCCAGGGCAGGGCTGAGCTCACGGGGGCTGCTTCTTATCTCAATTTTGGCTTTCCTTCGCAAGGTGGGTGCAGAGACAGCTTGGCCACGGGTGATCCCCCCCGCTCCCCCTTCCCCAGCCCATGCAGCCCCCAGAGGCAGGGGTAAGCTGTCCCTAAGTGCTCCCAGCTGCCTCAGCCGCACGGCTCGCAGATGCCGGGGCAGTTCAGGCAGCGCTGCCAAACCCGCAGTGACAGGTCATTGGGTCCCTACAAACGCTAATGTGATGTTTACTGCTCGCGCTGAAGTGCCACATGGGCTGCAAGCTGTTTCCTCTTGGCCGAGAGCTCGGAGGGAGATAACCCCGAGCTGCCTGGTGAGCAGGGACATCTTCCCCTGCCGCTGACCAAGCCGGGCAGCAGCTCGGGTTTGCTTTTTGCTGGCAGGGAAGTCCCGATAGAGATGCATGAACTTTATCTCAGCTCCTCACAGGAACCTTCTTCCTGTAGATACTACATGAGGCAAGGGTTTACAGAGGGAAAGGCTCTCAAATGTACAGCCTTGAAAAAAACCCAACCAGATCCCAGCTTCCTGACTTTGCAAGGAGTGTGGGGTTTGTCAGTCAATCCTGAATAAATACGAGCCTTCCTTTAGCAACAAATAATCTCCACAGCCTGACATTTGCTCCTGGTCTAATTCTTCTGGCCGACCTTCAAATCCTTGTCCAAAGATTCCTGATCTTCTCACTGCCCTGCCAAAAAGATTGCTGAGATTGGCAAAGGTCGGGCGAGCTGAGCAGACAGAGGAGAGCAAGTGCAGCTGGGTTCTTTGCCGGCCCTGACTTTCTTCTCAACCCGTTAATTGCTCAGCAGTGCAAACAAGTGGAAAACAAGCAGCTTCTACTGGAGGGAGGACTGCGAGCATACCTAAATTATTTGGGAAAGAGAAGCCCTTCAGAGACTCCCGTTTTCCTGACAGAAAACGAGCGGAAGATTTGTAATGAAAGGAAAGCATCCTGCCATGGTTTCTGCACTGAGGCTGCTGTCATTCAAAAACACAAATTTGAGGTTATACTGAAATTGTTTCACAATCCCTCACATAATCTTTCAAATCCTCCTACAAACCTAATGTTATCCTTCAGGAATGTATCAGCAAAAGATTTTTATTTGATCACCACTGAAATCTTTTAGGACTAATAAATTTAACCTTCAAGAGTACTACGGCATTCATTAAAGACAATTGAATTCATGTTTTGGTAGTACAAAATGTTACATTAAAAACTTTTGGTTTAAAACTTTTTAACTTGCTGGTCTGGCAAAATCATCTCATAGGAAACTCTATGGATAGGAGCAACTTGGTCAAAACGCACCTCCCAAGGACCTGGATGTACAAAGTCACAGCTGTATAAAGTCTCAGGTGTATAAAGTCTCATGGGGTCACCTTCTTCTTGGGCAATGTACAGGAATCATTTAAATAATCACAATTAAAACTGTGATCCTCGTTTAAGGCCTCTTCTCGTGCCAGGGCCTGGGACTCCGTCCTTCTCTGCTCCACAGGTTTGAGACTGGTGGAGATGCTTCCAGGAGTGACCCTCTCCTGAGACCAACCTGAGAAGACTTCTCCTGTTCTGCTGGAGTTCATATTGGGGTGTACAGGAAAAGTAAAACAGCCTCTGGGGGTGATAAATATGCAGTCAGGAAGGTATAATTTGTGTATAAAGCATTCATACACAGACATTCATTTCAGCTCAATATCTAATCTGACCTCTTTTTCATTCAAACAGCATCACTCTGGTCAGTATTTTGACGCGATACCATGTTGGAAAGAACCCAGAAACTCACTGACACTTGCTGTCCACTGGGAAATGGCTAGAAGGACAAAGAAACACTATGAAATGCTGTCGGACTTCTTCTTTGGAGCCACTATCAAAGAACACATTTCCATCATTGATCTAGGAGACTGAATTCTTTCCTTTACTACTTGAATCCATATAATCCTCTGTGGATCTGGCCAAATTCAACTTTGGTAATTACATTTTCCAGAAGCAGAGTAGGCTTAAATCAATAATTAAACAAAATTAGTTAGCACTTTTGATTTAAATTGTATTTTTGAATGTAGACTTACTGAAAGCTGACATAATTTATAGACATCTCCTTCAAGCATGTTCAGCCTAAACTATATTTTAAATGAACTGGAAAAAAAAATTACTTTTATAAGCTGAATCAATATGTCATGAATTGACATACTGCATTAAGCAGGGCAAATAAAATTGGATAGAGCAATTATACATCCTAGACTGCAAGGTGACTGCTGTGTTCTCTGAACCTCAACATTTGCACCTTAATGAATGCTGAAGAGCTGAACAGATCTGGGTAACTCAGCGGTCTGCCTTTATTTTCTGAAATGAAAAAGCAGCCTTACTTTGTATCCCTGCAGCCTAAGTCTGGGCTGCTCTGAGAGACTTTATTTAAAAATACAACACAGTTTATCTCCTGAGAAATATTGAGTTTTCGTGGGTTAGGATGTTTTTCCTGTTTCCAAAAGAATATTTTTAATAATTTTTTTTTAAATTTGGAGAGAGTTACTTCATAGTGGTTAGCTCTAGTGAGCCTGATAAAGTAATGCTATAGACTCCTCAAATTTTTCACATGCCTGTGTCTTACTGGAATCTGGCACGTAGCTGTGCCTGAAGAAATTAAATCACAACTTGTCTAACTGATTAGCAGTGTTCACATTTGATTTGTCGTAATCATAGTCAGGGACAGGTAAATGGTATACGCCTCTCTTAAATCATGCTGTTTTTTATACCTGTGATAAAATCCAAGGTATGCACTGTAGAGCATATACGAGCTACCTTTAATTCATGTTGACAGGTATGATAATAACAATGCACTGAAACCTATGCCCTGATATCTTTAAGCTGTCCTGGTCATCTGAGACCCGGGCTGCCTGGGAAACGGCAGGGAGATGAAGTTCGTGTTGTTACATCTACACTGCTGTTTTTACTGTGACTGAGCTTGTACTGTTACTGAATTGCTTGAACTTGCTATTATTATTGAATTAGTGAGGTTAAGCCTGCTCAGATATGCCAGCATATACAGCAATTACATCTGTGGCTGCAATGTGTACACAACCTTTGTGGGTTCAGGGGTAGTAATCCGTGATGATTTTTCCTGTGAATGATTTGCACATTGCCTTCTTCTTGGTCTGCTGGTGACTGCCCTTCTAGACCTGTCACTCTGGGCAAGCCCAGGCCCCAGGCTCTGCACATCGTGGGATTTCCACTCTTCATTTCTAACCTTTTACTGGGCAGCAATCAAATTTCACAAAAGCACAGTCTTAAGTGATGGCTGTGAGGTCCACCTGCCACATAGGGGTGCCTGCACACATAAAGGCAGAAGGGAGAAATCCTGATGAGCGTCCACTAAAATGGCAATCTGCAGGCAGGAGCTGATTTGTGTAAAGAGGCAGTTGAGCTCAGTGCACCACTGTCCTGCTGGAAAAGAGCAATGTTATTTTAGAGAGCAGGAGCAGAGGGTGAGGAAAGAGGTGGCTGGAGGTACCTGAAATCTGACAGGGGTGTGAACTGCAGGGCGTGAGCGAATTTTCACTAACCTTGTGCACCCTATGAGCTAGGATAGCAACTGCAAGGAAGATTTCAGCCCACACCTAGCCCCCAAGTCCTGCTCTTGTGTTCAGGTTTCATTTTCTGACGGGACTTTTAAAATATATTTAAAAGAAAGTAATTGGAGACTGTTGTATAATGTGCACTTTGGATCACAGATATAAACTCAGTGCTGGTATTTTCTAACTTTTGAGTGATTGAATTACCACCCTCATAACACCCTCTTAATATAGTTAGTGAATGTAATTAGATTGCAGAGGCTGGCTTAAAACATCTTCACAACTGCGTCACAAGTGGAGATGCTCAGCTTAATGGCCCCTAATTGCATATCTCTCTATGTATCATCCAGCCGTGCTTTATTTCAGATTCTCCCCATAGTATCCACTGTTGACCCAATCACTTTTCTGAGAGGTAGCTCTGATGTTCTGCTACTGACAGCAAAAGTAGCAATGTTAACATGTTATTGTTTTCAACAATAGGAAAACATCACAAGAAGGAGATGAAGGGCACGAGACAAAACGCAGTTGGGGGAAGAGGAGAGGTAGAAGCCAGACTCCACTTGCTGACCCTCACTGTGTGCTTATTTTCCATCTTAGGGGTGCTTGATCAAGTACTTGGCTAAGAAGATGGGACAGAGGAAAAAAGTCAAGAAAGCCTGGAGTCAAAATGTCTACAAGATAGAAGTGGAACGAGGACCACCAGTGAGAGCTACCTCCTCCCGCCAAGACGCATTTGAACTTGACAAGCACGAAGCACTCTAGGCTAAGAAGATGGGTCAGTTTCCATGGCTCATCAGCTCCATCACAGTATCTGCTAAGACTGAGGTGAACATTATTTGCAAGCACCATCTGTGATGAAGACACTTGTCACTAGCCACTGGGTGCACTACATATAGGACACAGAATAACCAGGGAGCAGAGTAGGAACCAACCTAAGTACCAGTAGCCTCCCTATTCACTTCCATGCCTATAGAGAGTACTAACTCCTTTATAAAGGATGCTTAAATAAGCAATTCCATCTTCTCACTCATCTCTGCAACCTGTACATAAGCAATTAGATAAGTGATCTTGCAGGATCCAAGTCACAATAGAAGAAACTTCCCTAGCTCATCTACTGGGTATTTTTTATCCAGTAGCTTGGAGTCCTAAGAAAACGATGCTTAAGAACCACCATTTTTGAGCTCACTGGCTAACTGCCACCAAACGTAAGGTACATGTTTAAAATACTCTACAAAACATATGAAAACCAAGTTTCAGGAGAAAAAAAAAAGTAAAAAATTAATCCCTTCATTAATCGTTTCATCTCCCTGACAGAAAGATAGGCAGATCTCAGGTGCTACACATTCTTTTTAACAACCACTGGCTGGACGATCAACACACTTGCCCAACTGGCATGTATCTTGCCCTCAGATGGAGGGGTCACAGGGGCTAGACAAGGCAACTGGGATTACTGTAAAGCAGGGAAGGCGTAGAAGTATAAGGCTTTATTTCTCCTACTGCAAGTGGAATAATTGATTTTTCCTCTTGCAAGCTACTGAAGGCTTCTACCAATTGCATGACTTTGAGAGTAAATAATAAAACAGGAGTCCACCTGAATTCCTGTTCAACAAAGAGGCAAGCACTTGAAGTAAGCCTGTGCTGTTCCCCCTAAGCCTTTGACTACCTGAGATCCCAGGTAAAGAGTCAGCCAGTGCTGACAGCCTCTTGGACTCAAGACTTGCGCAAAAAACTAAAAGGCTCCCAGAAAGGGCTGTCAATAGTAGGCTAGTGGGGGTAGCAGCCTTACTGCAGGTATGGGAAGGACATGTGGTATCCCAGATCAGCATTCCTCTAGTGCCAGCAAGAGCTGCTTTTTGGTGGGCTTAGACCCTTAGTAGTCATTCACAACTCTTCCTCTTCCCAGGTGAACTACACAAAGATGGGAAAAAAGGTGAAAAAGTGAAGAGTAACTTAAGGGAGACTGACATTATATGGAGATGTTGCATTACTTTCAAACCATGCATTATTTAACCAAGGTGTTTGTAGTTAAGGTTGCATTTCAAAGAAAGGCAAACACTTTTAGGAATGAAAATACGCAGCTGGCGCTCGTAAATAGCCTTAAGTCTACCCTGCAGTGACACCTTGAGGGGAAAACATTAAAAATAAATAACCAGAACATGCATTTCAAATCAGTGCTAAAGAAACAGGAACCACAAGACTACCTGGATAGACAGCTGCCTGGTTTCCTGAAGCAACTCATGACAATGTGGGGCTTTACAGCACCACTCCTGCCTAACAGTCTTCTGTTAAGCCGTACCACCTCTCAATGTCTCCTGGACACATCCCATACTTCTACAATGTAATTTTCCTTTCCCTTTTTCTTCTTCTCTTGAGTAGATACAGCAAGTATCTTGTGATTTTCAAAAAATGTTTCGGATCAACACTCAATTTTGACCTTATTATTTCTGCATTTGAAAATTATCTTCCATGAAAAACTGTTCTTTTTCAGAAGAGGCAACCTCTTATTCCTTGTGTCATTAGAATAAATTGTTCAGCCTCCTGGAGAGAACGAAAGGTCCCAGGGTGACCTGGAGGTGGCATCCCCATGGGAGTCTGGTCTGGCAGCTTTGGCTGTGGGATCAACTGGGTGGTTGCAGCCACAGGGGGCTAATCAGCTCTCGCCCCTCTCCCCCTCACCAGCCTTTTCCTTTGCGAGTTTATCTGTCGTATGCTAAAGGCTGCTTATACGTAGAAGCCCTTGTGGAGGCTGTTCTCTAGCCATGACCCAAGAATGGCACTGGAGATGTGCTCCTGGAAATGGACCCCGCTTAGGGCTGCGTGACCTCACCTCTGCTGAGCGCAGAGGCTGATGTTTGGGGAGATGCCCTCTGCGGAGCTGTTTTAGCAAACTACGGTGACCAACCATCTCTGGTGTCTGAGGGACGGCCAGTTATGAGGAAGAGCAGCTGCAGATGACCACTGCTCTTTCCAAAGGGCATTCAGACAGAAATTAATACCGGCATAAGGCTTCCATAAGTGTGAGGTGTACCTCTGCGCTGTGCGGTCAAATAGCAGGTCGGCACTCAAAATGCTTCACAACTCGTCCAGCGGGGCTCTGGTTCAGTGTTTCAGAGACCAGGTAACACAGCAGGGTTTGTGTAGCTCACAGCCTTCGTGTTTTGGGAGTAAACACAGTCATTTTGAGTTCAGCTGCAGGGAAGGGGAAGAGCCAGCTCCTTCATAATGTTGCTGCCATGTACAAAGCAAGAGATAACACTGTGTGCTTTTGCTAGGGAGATAAAGGGCGCACACAAAAAAAAATCGTACATTGGTTGTTACGTGCTCTGGCATACTAATATGAATTAATTTTAATTTCTAATCAGTATGTTTAATCTGTAAAGCCTTAGAAAATGCAATTGATGTCATTTGGGAAGGGCACATACTAAGAAAATGAAACTTTCTGGGTACAAAATTCATTTTAACCCTGCCTTTGGAGCTGCTCCTAACCTTCATAATTAAACTATCTCAAATGTCAAAAAATAACTTAAAATACAATTAAAGTGAAGGTTTGTGAGTTCAGTCAAATAATACAGTCAGGACATTGTTTACTGCTGCACATATGGAACCGCACAAATTAAATTACATTCAAGATAGACAGTGTCACTACAGCAGTCATACCTGTCCTGTATGTGTTGGCACTGCGGGAACGGGAAATATTTTTTTCTACTCACTGCAACATTAGTCTCAATTACCTTGAAATGAATCTACAAAAAAAAAAAAAAAAGTCAATCTGTTCTTTGTTTGCACTTACAAAATGTAACAAATGACTCTGTAAGGGGTCAATCAATAATTATAGACCATTATGGGATTCAGCAGGTCAACACGTTGCTGACAGTCCTCTCTAGGAAGTCCCATGGATGTGGAACGTGAACAAGAGACACCATTCCTGCCTTTCACATGCCGGTAACCTCCACTAGTCAGCTAATCAGCCCACTGGAAAAACTTAAAGGAGGGCAGTTTGTCTTGTCCCAAATCACCCATCACCTGGCACCAGTGATGCACAGGTTGCCTCCATCAGAGGCAGCTCACATAGGGCCAGGTTTATTAGGTATGAACGTGACTATGCTGTTTCCAAGGCTGCCTTGGGAAACAGCTATGCTGCTTCAGCTTGGTGTGCAGTCTGGACCCAACCTGCCAAACCCAAGCTCACCACGCATGGGGCCAGCCGGGGTCTGCCGGCACATGGTCCCTACAGCTGGGCAAAGCATTGCAAGGACAACCCACCCTGACCCAGATTGCATGGGAGGCAGAGAGAGTTACTAAACCTGACCAGATGTGTCTACTTGGATAGAAATTAGTGGGATAAAACTCCCTGTAAGATATAATGGAAAGGGGAGATGATATTTCCTTACAAACACCTCCAAGAAAGTCAGTTTTACTTGTTCACAGCCATTCCCTCATACAATTTGTTCACCCATTCTCTCACACTACATACTCACAAGCACCAAGATGTCTGTGCCCAGATCTGACTTGGATCACTTGTGTATGACACCAAGGACAAGGCACACCAGCTGTCAAGTCCTCCATTTGTCCGTGGGGTTCCTCTTGAAGGCCACACAAAATGACATTTTGGACAGATCTCTCATGTCCGTTAGCAAACATCAGCTCTTACGGAGCGCTTTCTAGTTTGAGCATGGTGCTGATTTCAGGTCTCTCATTCTTAGGCCAGGTTGCTGCCCACTGCTTGTTTTTACTTGTTTGGAAAAGATGTCTATCTATCTTCCTCATGGGCTAGTGGGAAAAAGCACATGTGATATGTTTTATGTGATCTGTTGCCATGTTGGTGCCACCCTCCTGTTGTTAGGATGCAAGGTCTGCTGGAGAGTCGACTGCCCTGGGATCTCCTGATAGTGCAGGTCTTCTTGGTTTGGTATAAGAACCCTTGCCTCCATTTTACTGCTGGAAAAGGTGTCTTGGGGGGTGTGTGTCCTTTGTTAAAGGCCGTGCATTTAACCCTTTGATCTGCTGGTTCTGCTGGTGCTCAGTCACACATTTCCTTCCCTTAGTATTTTGTTCCTACCAATCTTCATGTCTCTGTTACAAATCTCCCCATCCTCTGGGCTCTCCCAGGCTCCTGGCAGACTCCCTGCCTGACATGAGGTATGATGAAGCACAGAGGTGGCTGGCACTGCTGTATACCTGGCTGCTGTTTCACCCAAATGATCCAGGCAACCCTATCTGCTGTTAATGGCAGCAAGCGATGCACCCTTGCTTGTGCTACATGCTCTTTGGCAGCTGATGCAGAGAAGCACTTTGTATTGAAAGGAATTTGAGGATGCTCACAGGTGTTCTGTACACCATGAGCTATGCCGAGCCTTAGCAACGGGGGACAGTGCAGAGGAACCAGGCTGTCCCCTCTGAACAGTGCAGCCCATGGGCCTTGCATGATCAGAGAGATCTGGGCTGGTCACCAAGAAACTCCCTCACTGCTCCCTTCCCACGAGGAGAAGCTGGCCCTGGGAACCGCACAGCTACATTTTCTCCTGCAAACCCATGCAGGTGGCTGCACACCAGCTGCCTCTGCACATGGCCGTGGTGGGCTCTTTTCGTTCATTTCTATGTCTTGCCTGGGATTAGCTCTCGGCGACTCATCTCAGTCTAAGTGCCAATGAGGTTCTTCACCATGAGGACGGTGGTTGAATGAAGCCCAGAACACGTTTTGGTTTGGAAAGAGAAAATGTATGTTTCTTTATCAGCATATATTTCTATCCAATTGGCTTTTACACACATGCATGGTACCCTATAAGCCCCGTAAAGCTTTAATATCCGTGGTGCCTACAGCACTGCAACACAGCCTTAAAGAACTGACAATTTTCATTGTACAACTCAGCTCTGTATTATTAGGTGAATAGAGCTTCAGTGTTCAGTAACTATCATTTACGGTTTTCCTTTGAGTAAAGACTGCTGGGTAGGCCTTTTAAAAGGGGGTGAAAAACAACTTTGAATTGTACAAATTGCAACAAATAACGGCTAGCTGTATATATGCCAGTCTGTGCCACAGGGAAGATGGATATTATAAATGTTCTGGGATTCCATCTCATCCTCTTACAGCAGCTTTTTCCCCACCACTGCATCCTCTCCAGTAATGGTGTTAAATAATGCATATGTAATTTTGTTGTTTTACGCTGTGTGTTGCTTCTAACACCAGACTGGGACTGTATTTTCCTCCCTCCCCTGAAATTCACGGCCGAGGATATAGAAATTCTATCATTTGTTTCTGCAGCTTTTGAAGAATTAGAAAATACTGTCTGGAGCACACACAGCTTTTTCATCAGTGTCTCTTGACTGAATCAGATGGTCAGACGCTGTCATGCCATCTGTAGTAAGCCCTGCAGGTGGATGTGCCATGCCAAGAGATTTTGTTTGACAGCCTTTATTCATCAGATGGGTTTGTAGGCATCTCATTACCAAATGATGAACCTTCCTGTTTCTGGTTAATTATCAACTTCAAAGTCTGTTGGGTGAGATCAGCTCCCTTAAAAATGACTGTCTGTTCTTGTAAAAAGGATGTTTTTTCTCTTGGGCTTTTTACTGCACTATTTAAAAGTAAACCAGCATTTCAGAAACTTTAATGGAAATCATCTTTCAGTATTCTATGTAGATATCTTCACTACAAAAAAAAAAAACCAAAAAGAAAAAAGAAGTTGCCAAAAAATAGATAAATAGATATACAATGTACTGGTCAGCTTTGATAAATTCTTTGTTTCTCTTCTCACACATTCATGCTATTGAGATGAAAGGCCAAACCCTCTCCTACTGTAACACCACAGTCATCAGATAAGTTGTACAGAGAAGAGTTTGGCACGAATAATCTATAAGTTATTTTTTTCTCTCTTTTCTATGTGAATATAACTATATAAATATAAAAACTAGTTTGAAAAAGTCATGTATTTCTCTGTTAAAAATTGTGCTTTTTAGTTTAGGAGCTTACACCTTTCAGGCCAGGCACTGTTTTCTTCTGTGGCTGGAGACCATCTATTGCATTTTGGGTACTAGTTTATTTTCAGAAGCTATTAGTTTTGCCTACAAACTTTACCATTCAGAGCTCAATTTCATACAAAGGTGGATGAATAATTCCCTTTCTTAACATCTTCCTGTGGGTTAACGCAAGAGAAATGAGTGCAGAGCAATAGGAAATTGCATCAGGAGCGGTGGTGCATCGAGGGAGCAAAGAGTCAGATGCCACCAGGTGCCATTCTCAAAAACACTTCTCATGCCAAGCCATGACCAGGGATGGTATTTTATGCCTGGAGAGGCACCAGATTTGCTGGCATCACAGCAGTCACACTGTACACACGTGAAATTTGGATTCCAGACTGGGTCAGAGCAAGCATCAGGTTAGAACTAGTAAAGCGTCACAGAAAACCGTGTAAGGGAGGAAAAATTACACCATCTGCCTTCCTCATTGTGCAGCCTTGATGGACTCGAGTGCCCCACGCTGTCCTCCCTCGACAACATAATACTGTCATCCCACGTTGGCGGTGCTAGAGGGTGCCAACCAGCAGCAAGCGCGGAGGGGTTCTGTGGCAGCACCCTTCCCAGGGGCACAGGCAGGGACACCCGGTGCCTTGCCTGCTCTCCAGGGGCCACCGCCTCGCTCCCTGCACTGCAGGACACGCTTTGCCAGGCAAGTGGCTTCAAGCGTTGAGTTGCACAGTCCCTCCTCACTCGAGGCTGACAGCAACATGGTACGCCTATAGGTACCCGTCCCAAGGGGAGGCTTAGCACCCTGCAGCAGCATCCAGCCAACTCTCGTGCTGCACAAACGCTGCTCCCCGTGAAGGCAGGATAACCCACAAGGCTGAGCCCTGGAGGAGATGCTCCTAGCTGGCATGTGGGTACCATCAAACGGGGGAAAATTCAGTAAGAAAATGCAGAGCTTGAGAATGCAGTAGCCTACAAGAGGAGAGCTCCTGGTATGAAATCATAACAAGGGAAACAAAACAATTCCTCTCCACAGACCAGGTTCTGTCTTCACATTACCACTGCAAGCAGAATGACGTAACACTGGAGAAAACATGTCTTTGCAAACCACAAAAATAACTAAGGAATACACAAACAGAAATGGCACAATCTTCCGTAAGAGAATTCTGCGTGGATTTTCAGAAGTGGCAAAATGTCACTTATGTAGGAGGCAAAACAGATGTCCCATGCTATCCAGCTGGCCCTGCATCCTGTCTATGGCAATGCATCGATCAAGAGGTATCTTGGGAAATGCTCGCTATATATATTATATATCTAAACTATAGTTAAAATGGAGTGGGAAACATTTTCTTTGGGAAAATGCATCTCAGCACAATTAAATGATGCTTCACAACTTGTACGTGGCTCTAATTAGGAGATAACAAATTGATTTACTCACAGCAAGCATAAATTTTATGACAGACTTCTCTAATCACAAAGATAAATTAGCTGTCTAAAATTTATTCCAGCAGAGAGTGTGTTGCCCACAATACAGCAGTGATTAAGTGCAATTCCCGCTTTAATCACTAGGTGGCAGTTGGCTGTGTTGGAAGAACTCAATTTTGGACGTCAAATGAAATGGGAGTATTGGATTTTATAACGAGTAATGGAATGTAAGCAACAGTTCAGTGCCAGAAGTGAGGGTGTGGATGGATGCTAGATATACGTTCATAAAAATGCTAGAATAAATACACAAAATAGGTCATTAAAATACTTTAAGATTACTGTAAGATGCTTGATGATAAGTAGCATTAAGTCTAAACTCTGGTTAAGCTTATTATTGAGAGAACAGTAACTATTAGTCTTGTGGCTGTGTCCCAGCCATCAGCCCAAGCCGGTCGGGTGGGATCCAGGTGCATTGCTTGGCTCGCCCCTTGACTCATGCAAAACAGAGAAAAGCAAACAAGCGCTGGAGTCCCTTGGGGGTGACTCCGGGCACCCCTGGGTGCACCAGGGCAGCCACGTACAGACTGCAGCTGCAGGAGCCACATCAGTCTGTGCTGCTGCTGCTGTGCAGATCTCCTTCTCTCCTTCCTTCCTTCCTTCCTTCCCTCCCTCCCTCCTTCCTTCCTTCCTTCCTTCCTTCCTTCCTTCCTTCCTTCCTTCCTTCCTTCCAGGCAGGTGCGCACCTGTCTGGGTCTCTCCTTGCCGGGCTCGGAGGGCTGCCAAAACTTAGTTGTCTCGCCAAATCCAGCAAAATCAGAGAGAAACAGGCCCCACCAGTTAGGAAGCAGCCAGCTAACAAGTTCCTCTCCTCCTTTCTGTTGTACGAACCACTGCTTCGTACTGACAGAGATGTAAGTGGTGCTGAGTCCTCGTGGTCCATGGACGTATGAATTCAGTGTGTGAAGAGGTGCCTTGGGCACAGCTTTGCTCTCAGCTGAAGAGAATATGTATTTCAAATCTCCCGTTAACACTGTTGCCTTCCAGTTCCAGCAAAGGATTAAAAAGACCATCCAGGAAGAGGTCAATGTTTTGCTTGTCATTTGAAGGACAAAATCAAAGAGGAAAAAAATCTTTTGGAAAAAAAAAAACTATGTCTGCCCTTTGGAAACAAGAAAAACTGATTATAAACTGCCTCCTAAACTTTGCTTCTAGAATTACTTCTAGACATTTACTACCTGGGCACATGCAGGGGGCTGGGAAGTTTTTTTGTTTTAAATGCAGGTCTGGCAGTTCTTACCTGGAAAAAACAAGCACGCGTTATAATAATATTGAGAAACAGTAGAGAAAAAAAATGGGCAAATAAAGTGCTATGAGGGAAATAAAACATTTTGCTACACATAGATGCACTAAGTCCCTCCCTCATCTCTAATATGGAAGCCTCTTGATTTTTTGCTGAGTGGCAAAGTACCAGCAAAGACATAAAAGCACATAGCTCACACCAGTTATTTCCCCATACAGTCATCTGTAGACATAAGACTGTTGAGATGTCCCTTTCCCTAATATTTGCAAAAAACCTGAAGCAAATAAATGAACCACTGGGTATAGGCAAAGTAAGTCACAGTGTATTTATTCACCTGAACAAATACTAGACTTTATCAGTGTGCTTGAAGAGAGCAGCCTCTCAGTTGGTTTCCATCAGAAATATTATCTCCATAATGCATATGTTACAAAGAAGCACATTTTATATCCGAGGAGGAGGCTATTTCTCAGAAAAAAGCCCAGCTCACAAGCCTTTTATTGAGCCATTTATTTCCTCTGCCCCCATCAACATTGCACCCCTTTTCCTGAACGCTCCCAAGCATGCAGTCAGGGCCATGAGCACTAACTGTTGAGTGAGCAGAGTTGCTGAATTATGGTGATTTGCTGCCTACTGCTTTACCTCCCTCACGCTGGCCTGTTTCTCTGGCAAAAAGCAAGAACTGAAACATGAGGTCCATCTAAAGGTGAGACGCCTGCGTGAGACTAATCTATTAACCTACACACCGTAAATGATTCCTCACCTGCATCCTAATCATCACACACACACTGCCAATCTTCAGCCACGATGTCAGAAATAGTCCTTTCCCGACATATTTGCTCTTCAGTCTGCCGCCTGCATCCACCCCACCGTCAGGAGAGTGCTTTGGAAATGGATCCGTCAATTAGCGCTGGGAACAGAAAGTCAGACGGTGGCACTTCGTGTTCAAACTGGAAATGGAGATGTTTATTCTTCTGCATTGCGAAGTGACATCTAACCACCTGCCTCATAAAAAATGGTTTTGTTTCGGGTTTGAATCACAAAGTCTCTTATCGGGGTCATTCCCAGCCTGACAGCGGCTGAAAACCATGACTGTGCTGGGGCTCCCCAGGCTCGCGTGTCCCGGTCCTCTGTGTGCACACAGATGAATACACAGCTTTTACTCTGGGCCACCAGTAAAGTACTCCCAAACTGGGATCTGCCCGTTAATTTGGCGGACTTTTTGTGGTAGCTATCACTGCAGGCAAGAAACTGAGACTGATGGAGAAAACCAAGGATTTTTATGAATTGGACTGTGTTAGGGGAAAAAGGATCAAAATAACTCACAGCACAAACCTGATGCTGCGTTACCAAGCTCATGGTGCTTCCAGAGATATAAATAAACCAGCAGTATAGTACCTGCCACCATCACTTTAGCAGTACGTGGAGCTATTTATACATGTGGGAGCACTATTTCTGCTACCGCATCCCCTAGAGCATCACCTCCAGCCGTGATGTCCCAGCCACAGCAAGAGCCATGTCCCTGTGGGCTGGGGACATGGGGCACTGGAGGTCAGCACAGCCTGTGGCAGCTGTTGGTGGGGTGTGGAGCATCCCCAGTGCCACCGAGTCCAAAATCACAGGGAGCCTGTCGTAGGGAAGGGAGGACGCAAAAAGGCTTGGGCTAACAAAGCTCCAGTTCAACAAGCCCCAGGCAGACCCCTCTTCCCCAGTTTCTGTGATTATTGTTCCATAATGACTTTTCTCTCCTTGACCTTTTAGGTCAGGGCTGGAAGGGTACGGAGAAGTGACCGAGCGCTCAGCAGCCGGCACTCCCGGCCCTGCGGCACCCTCCAGCTCCAGCCCTGGGGAGAGGCACTCCAGAAACATCGCTTGCTCAGGGTGGAGATCTCAGCTGGCCAGCACTGAGCTTGTTTTTTTTGGGGCCATCTTGCCCGCTCCTCTGGTGGCTTGCAAAACACTTACTGGGTGAAGCAAACAGGAACCACAGCGAGAGGTCACCCTGAGGTCTGCCAGCCACTGAAAGTGCTTTTGGTGTTTGGTTTCACGCCGCGCAAGAGCGAACCACCTCCACCAACGCAGACCATGTCAACACTAACCAAAACAGGCCCACAGCTGCTCCCTCTTGCTTCTGCATCGGTAAGTCCTCTTCCTCTCAGACAGGTGGCAACACAGCTAAACTGCCCCCAGGGACTGGCCCTCGACCTGCGCCCTGGGACCACGGGTGAGGGGCACCCACTGGCCTCGGCCAAAACTGTGCTGGGAAGCGCTGATGCATGCCTGACCCTGGACAAGCACCGTCCCCATGGCCAGGGATCCTGGGAAGGGTTCTCCTCCAACCTCTCCCACTAGGGAGTGACTGCAAGGCTGCTCCCAGCACCGACCACCTCCTCCCCAGCAGAACGCAGTGAGGCTGCGCCGGCGAGGCGGGAGGTGGAAAGCAGTTTTGTGGTCATGAGAAACTTCCTGCCTGCCCCGCTAATCAACGCAGCCACAAAAGGTCAGCTTGAAAATTCTGTGGGGGGTTTTGAGACAGACAGCCACCGTACGAAGACACAACCAACCTCAGCTACAGCACCATCTGCTATTTTACATAGCCACAAAGGCCAACGGCAGACAGATGTGCTTTCAGCATACGGCATCGCAGTTTACCATTGATTATTAGTCAGCAGATACGCTGTAGGCTAAATTCAAGTAAATGTCACAGGGAGATTTAAATACAGTTCTGTTTCTTCTAAGAGTATTTAAAGAGCCTTATTTTGCCAACTTCAAATAATATACTGAAATCACATTTTCTTTTTTCTTTTGGAAATAATATTTCATTTTTCAGGTATCAAATGATCATCTCTATTCTTTCTTCAGTGATGCAGCCATGTTTTTAAGACAATTAAGATTCAGTTCTGGTGGGTTTTTTTTCCCCGTGGAAAACATAAATTTGCAAATGGTTTTGTAATTGCAGTATGTTATAAATGGAGAAGCTCAGCACAGTTAACCGAGGTGAGATTGATAAGGGATTCCAGCATGAAGGTGAGGTAAATCAATACACATCGCCTGCAATGAAGATAAGACTTGTAAACTGATAAGGGAAAAGAGAAACACTGTTTAAATGTGTAAGAAACAGCTGAGGAATTTATACGCTGCTTTTTTTTTTAAGCAAGTGATACAAGGTAACAATGTTGTTTAGCACCCACAGATGTCTTTGAAGCATTATATCAGGACCAACTATCTTGTAGAAGCTTCTTAAGATAAACAACAGGTTCTGTACTAACATCACTATGCACACAAGACCACAGAAGTATATAAAGAATGCCTCAAAGCAAGCAAGCTGATTCTCAAATAGCAGTCTCACAAATCACTTCGGAGTACCCTACAGCTAGCTCGCTGGTGGCCTAATGCTTGTGGCCTTCGTCTTTCAAACTCGTAAGATAAATAGCTTAATTACATTAGTTATTCCAACATCACTTTTTCACTTAACAGTACCTGTCACAGGAAAGTTGCGTGATTTTTGAGTAGGAGGGCAATGGCCAGAAAACTCCATATGCTTTGGCTGGCACACTGAAAACAATATGATAATTCCTTCCAGAGATGTTTAGTTGAGTATTGGCAAGGACTATTTAGCTTTTGAGTTACTCTTTGTGTCTCTACAACTTTCTGTTACAAGTTGGACACATGAACTCCTAAGTCTATCTTTTTTCCTTTGCTACGAGATTAAAAGAATTTGAACCTAAAAGGAAAAAACCCATACAGTATTTCTACTATAACTTGAAAAAAGAATGGTGTTTCCTTTAATGATTTCTCATAGTTCAAACTGCAATCTGGCTTTCTTTTCCAGCACATCTTTGGTAGTCAAAGCACATGTTTTTGTTCATTCAATCCTCAAAATGTGCACTTTGCCATGAAGATTTTCAACCTGAAATATCATTATCAATGACTACAACAAGCTGTATTGTTACCATGTTGAATATGGGCACATTATTGGCCAGCTTTATTGCAAACAATTTCAAATAAAATTGAAACATCACATCTGTTGCCAGTGCAAATAAAAAATAAGTAAGAACGGAGACTCAAATAAAGAGTGACTAACTGCACAATAAATGCAAGTCTAAATTTATTGCTGTGTTTATAATTTATTAGTTCTTTGCCTTTAACTTCAGATATTCAGCCAAATTGTACCTACTAACTCCTGATAAAAGCCTGGGCAAAGGGGTAGAATATTTGTGAATCTGGGTATGTGAACTGCTGAGATGAAAAGCAGGTTCGGAATCATGACGGAGACGTCCACACCTTGGAAGCTCTCAGAAAGCCTTGCCATTGCCTTGGATGAGGCCAGGATTTAAACCAAGAAGCGTATGAGGTCTAAAAAGGAGTCCAGGATGGGGAAAAGGTAGGCAGTGGAGAACAGGAGACACTGTGCTGGATCCCAAGAGGTTTAAAAATTGACACTCAGAGAAGCACAGTTGTAGCTGTACACAGATGAACTGCCACCTCCCAGCCACATGAAAACAAAATGCTGACATGTCAAAGGTTTTGTAATTTTTAAAAGCAAAGATTCTTGCTTTTTAGGCATACAGCAAAAATTAAATTCCGCAGCTACAATGCTCGCATGGGAGGTACGTGGGACGGGTTGAACAACACATGTTAAGAGGGCACTAGAAATAGCACTGGGCAAGATGATGGCGTATGAACAGCACACGGCAGCGCGAGAAGTGAGTCCTCCCCAGATCAGCTGTATCACTGGGTAGATTTACATACATGCGTACGAGCCGTCTAATATGCCACAAATACCGCAAGTTTAAAAAAAAGAAAAAAAAAGCATTTCAGATGGTGTTAAAGTAATCATTATTATAACCTCAGGCTATCTGCAGTCACTTAAAACATTCAAATCCTGGATCATTGATACTGTTAATGTGCTACTGCTCAGACACGCTACTAATTTAGAGGTGGTTAATGTGGATTTTTAAAGAATCCAATTCGCTCCACGTGTTTTCAACAGCCAGTAAGAAAGAGCACTTGGTGTGGAAGGACTCAATTTCAAAATGACAGGACTCCTCAGTTCTTTACGCTCTTTTTGCCTACAACCTGTCAATTTACCAAGAAAATACACTAGTTTGCACAAATTCCTATCTCTTTGGTGACAAAATAGAAGAGTGATTTATTCTTTTCCCAAGCCTTTTCAGTGATTTTATTATTTTCAAAGAAGATTATACAGTTTATGTTATTTCAGTGGATTATCTAGTTGTAACTTCAGAAGACAATATATTCATGTTTGAGGGAAATGCAATAAGCAGGGGTCATTTATTCATCTTCTTTGATTATTCCTGCAAAATCTATTTCATTGTCCAGTCCTAAAAATAGAGAAAAGTTTTTAAATAAGCCATTTCTTTCTGAAGTAGAACACCCCAGTAATAAAGTATCATGCTTTTTATAGACTCTGGGTGAAATATATCAGTCATCAAGCAGTAATACATGCATTCAGAGCATATTTTTAAAAAGCGAGCTACTTTGAAAAGAATGAAAATGATATATTTTTCCCATAAAACTCTAAAAGTTGATCTCTAGCTAAAAAAATAGCATGTTTATTGAGAAGGTGGTGTGCATTACTGAGGTACTCTGCATGGGAACAGTTCACTTAGTTTTGCAGTGAGATGAAAACACAAAAATATTACCTCAGGAATAGAAATTTTTTTATTTCTGTATTGACACACGCACTTCTTTGGCCAAGTGGCAGGTAAAATACGCTGCAGTGCCCATGGCTTGAAACCACATGGAGTAAACTGAAATCGTACATTCTTGAGCGTTTTCGTTAAATCACAACTGAAACGCCATGTTTGAGTAACTAAATATAAATCATGTACTTTGAGAAAGTTAGGGACATCATTAGGGAAAAATAATCCTAGTGAAACCATCAGCATTAGGTGATCGGTGATAATCCCCCGCTGGAACCTGTAATTTCAGCACTGTTCCTGCTGAGGTGGCAATTACTGTTATTCATAGGATAGTCATTAATTCACAGACAGCCTTTGGATGGGAGGGAGAAAGACAACCCCACTGCTACATACAACATGACCGCTATGCTGACTCTCCAGCATGAGTAAGAAATCATAATCTAATGGATGTGATGAAAAATGTGAATTAATTCTTACCCACGCTACATATTCTAAGAAAGTTCATAGGATCTTCAAATCCAACAGCTACTCTTGGTGACTATTTTAGACTGACAAACAAAAAAAACCCCAAACCTGACAAACAACAGGGAAGAGTGCTGAACTGGTCTGACTGCCTCATATCATCTCTTCTTACAGTTGTGTTGAGAAATATACATACCTACAATGTTACATGATTTTCTCTGATTTCTCTGATGTAACTATCTTGTGCAACTGATTTGGGGGGATTAAGGAAGCTGGTACACGTTGTCTGCATTTGGAGACACCTGGACGATTTGATCATTAAGAAATTTCATACTGCTTTGGAAAAAGAAAGGAGAAAGATTCTGCCAAAACCCCCAGAAATTCACTCCTCTCTGGATTTCTACAAAGCTTGTGTATTAAAAATTCACATCCAAATATAGACTAAAAATTGTAGTAGTATACTAACACATCCAATGAGTGCTGAATTTTCTTAAACGAGGTTGAGAAGAGGCAAAATTAAAGCAAAGGTTTAAAGTGTTGTAGGTAGCATTAAAATCCACTGCCAATAAGTGGAGTTGAATTAAGAACGGGCCTTAACAGCAGAAATCTTAAAAAAAATTTTTTTAAAAAAAATCCAATAGCTTATCATCATAAACAGTCATGAAGTACTCAGCTGGGAAGGTGAGTGGGGGACGTGGTGTGCGTGGTGTCAGACATGCGGAAAGAAAATGTTCTTTCTATGTTGCACAATTACTTGTTTGAGTGCCCCAGGCACTTGAAAGCTTCATCATGGTGTGCTTTGCATCAGGGTTGTGACTTTCATCTGTAGATCATCTGATTTAGCAGAGTTATATCCCTTGGAAAAGAAAATATACCTGTTTCCTACATGATAAAGTGAGGCAAAGTTAATTTTTTGTATCTTAGAAGTGACTGTCTTTCTGGTCTTCCGTATTTGATCGCTGGGGTGAGAGGGGGAGGGAGGCTCTCAAAATACATGACCGCCAGCAGAGCCTGTGCGGAGGGAACAGCACAGACTGTACAGAAACAGCAGACTCCCACCAACTACGAATTTTGGAAGTTTTTGGCAGCCTCTGCTTTTCCTCTCATGCTCAAGAGCATTTCAAAGGCAGGATTACAAAAGAAGATATCACATGTTTGGTTCAAAACTGTAACTGGAGCTCTGGGGAGAGGAAAGGGGGCAGGTACAGAGACAGCACAGGCTGTTTTGAAGGACTCATTACACAGCACTTACCTTTATACCTCCCTGCACAGCTAAGGATCGCAGCCGGGCAAATGATTCACCACCTCTCCATTTAGACAGTAAGGAAGAGGATTAGTTAACCTGAGACTGCTTTACCAGCCTGTGGATCTGACCTAAATACCACAGTTAAGCAACAGGGCTTTGTGAATGTAGGACTTCAGGCAGGAACTGGACTTATACAAACCTGACACTGGCAGCCTTTGCTCTAACCAAGCGATTTATAAACATGCAGCTGCCGTCTACACCTATGAATTATGAATTTCTCAATACATTCAAGGGGTAAGGTTGTCACATACCAGAAAGCTGAGGTCACAGAAAAGACCAAAGTAGTATCACCTCCTTAAAGCAATAATTAATATGACTAAACAGCAGCATTAAACCGCCTACTCTTTTGCCTTTCCCCTGGGAGGATTTCGTACAGCTCTTCTCTTGGCTAGAAACTCATACTATGTACTGATCAAGATGATCACCTTGTTCCTACCCAGTGGCATGCCTAGAGTGCAGAGAAGAGAGTACTGAAAAAAAACCAACCAAAACCCAAGAGAAACTAAAACCACCACTACCAAGACGCTCAAACCCATGCCTTTACATCTAGTCAAGATTTTAAATCCTTGCATCGACACTTACCTTCCACTTGTTTAAAACTTCATCTCTCCCACGGAAGTAGAGAAGGGAGGAGAAGAAAACCACCACTAACTGGATACTCCTTTTGCTGACCCTGTAATCTTTGTTAATAGTGTCTAATGAATAACTCACTCATGGATAAACATGCTAGCATTATTATTTTGTCTTAGCAGAGTCAGCATGATTAAGAAGAGAGCAGTCATAAGGCTGTCATAGTTCCCAAATTGTGAAAAGCTGTGGGAGAACAAAAATTAGTAGCTGAGAGAGGCTTAACTCTCACTACTGTGAACAACTCGACAGTCTGTTGGTTGATCTGAAATATATACACATATAGACACACACACACTTAAAAAAGAAATATAGCTATCCAACAGAGACTACTCTAGAGCAGACAAGTTTCTCCTGCCTGAGAACAACAGAGAAAAATCACTATAATAATAAGTAAATTTATTTATTATACCAACTTGGCTGGAAAAACAGTTCTTTGACACACAATCCCTCTTCTTAGGGCCTTAAATCATGCTGCCTTTAAAAGTGCTAAGATGGACATGAGTGCATTTAGGCATGACAATTCATGCTTCCTATGCCAGGCTTCCCTTTTCCATCCCAGTCTTTTGAAGCGGGTGGTAATAGAGCCATTGCAAGGTACACATCTACACACCGATCATTGTCCCGGCCAGAGGACTGGAACCATTCCTATAGATACCTGTCAGAAATCACTGGCATCTGTTGGTTTTCAGAAATCAAAACTATGTTTTCTTGACCCTTTGGGGTCAAGACAAGTTGGCTCTGGGCATAATTTCACTACCTTGTCAAAAGTCTGTATGTGATAAAGGCCCCTTCTGTATGAGTTTCTGTGAAGGGGTTCTACAGCTCTGGATAGAGGAATGGTTACCAGCAAGCAGCAGGCTGAGAAGAAGATTACATGCTGAGAAGCAGCATGTAAAAGTCTCCCAGGAACTGGTAAGCTCTGGAGACCAGTTGTCCTGTTAAATCCACCAGAACTGATAAATTCGGAACACCAAGAGCCTTCTGGCTGTGTACAAAGCCACTACCCACATTAGCATCAACCATGGATTGCATTAACTTAGATCATGTACAAGCAGGTAGCAGGGTTACATATACACACCTGATGAAGCAAAGGGTTCTTCGAGGGACTACCTAAACCACCTGCCTAGGAGCCAGAGGTCCCAGGGGTTGGGACTGGCCTCCCAGTTATTGTTCCTACAGGAGTAATAATGAGTACGTGAGTAAGTCAATGTGTACTAATCCCCAGTAACTATGACTGCTGCTGCCACTAACTGATTTCATTTCTCAAATGATTTGCTTGAAGTACTTGCAGAACTCACTCTATGCAAGAACTCACTTCCAAGACTTTCTTGGAAGTTCAGAAAGTGGGACTCCAACTGTTCATGACAGAAACATAGTGATCCAACCTAACCAGTTTTCCTGGTCCGTGCAATTTGGACTCTCCATTTGAACACCAGCATGCACTGAGATGAATCATCACGATAGACCAAGTAAACTGACAGTTAACACCTTTAGTTGTTTTTACTGCTGAAAGGCAAGTTTAGGAAAGCAAATATCTCTAAACAAAATTCTTGCTGCTGCCACTTGAAGATAAGATTCTAGAGAACCTGAACCTTTGTTAAAAACACGCTCCATTTTTCCATTATTCCTGGCCAAAAAAGCCCCGTATCAGCATAAACCTTCCAAGTATTTCCAGGAGACCTTTAGATGTTGCCATATAAAAGTATCTGCCATGCATATGCAATACACCTACCAATTGCATCACTACAACTGAAAGTTGTGCAATGTCATCAGGCATTACTAGTCAGTTGGAGAACTACTCCCAGGAATCTTAGAGCTGTTAGGAAAGCTTTTAATGATCTCATCTGATTATATACAAACTAGGCATTCATGCCTCTGGAAAGACTCTTTAGTAGGGACATGTTGTATGTGCTATTATTCTACTCTAATGATTTCACTTCTGCACTTCACTGTTTGCTTCTTTTAAGTAACAGCTCCATGGAATTAGAAACTGGCAACTTCTCTCCTTAGCAGCTTCTCTCTTCATTTGTCCCACTCTACTAGTTAAAATAAAGGGATGCGAACAAGTGGAAGTTTCTCTTTAAAGACAGACAGACATGCCAGTGAGTTACATGACACCAGGCTGCTACAGCAGTCCTATAAAAATTAACTGCTGGACTGTTTACATCACTTTGCATAAACTCCCTCAAGTGCCCTGAGCTGAATAGTAGCTTTGTTGCTCTGAAAGTTTCTGCTCAGCTGGTTTACCAAGGTCTTGCCCTTAGCTGCAACCTACAGGATTGCACTTTTAGATTTTTCGCTTCATTAAAGTGTTTATAATCAGGAACTTTCTTCTGGAAATTCCTGCGACAACTGACTGCCAAGCCCTGACAATGAGCTCTTAAGCTTTGACTATGGGCTGAATAGAACTGCAGCTTAACAAAGAAAGTTTTTTTCTTAACAATTCTTTCTTATCCAGTAAATATTGGGTTTCAAATACCCATGACAATTTCTTAAGGCATTCTTGACATCTTAATGCAAAGCATCCCTTCTATATAGCCAAAAAAGTAGCCATTATGTCACTAAACTGGGTTGAACTTATCAAGCAGAGTGTTCTCTCATTTACTGTTTTTCTAGCTAGGGTTTTGCTTTTAGATGTGCATTGGTTTACTCCTGTTGCCCATATAAGAAGATGCCTTGGACCGAAAAACATCACCACCCTAATGCTTCTGGAGGACGTACATACAGAAGTTGAATTTTCTGACAAGAAAAAGATACAGAATTATTCTGAAACGTCAGTGTTCCTTTGAGTCCATAAGTATCTTCCATTCTTCTTGCCAAACATTTACTTTTCAGAGTGCATGCTGCAGATGTTAATGGTTAAAACTTTGTTTACAGGAAAACTGAAAAGCAAAATTTTGACCACTTTAAGAAAAATGGACTAGGAATGTTTTGCTTACATAAAGCAGAGATAAAAGGAAGCAAGTTATTGTGATTTGGGATTTTCTAAGCTTTCTGCCCCTCATGAAGCTGAAAAAAATCGTGGGGGGAAAAAATGATTAAAAAGTAACTACGTCAGCAAGTAGTACCTGCAAGATCACAGGCAGTTCTCTTTCTGGATGCACAGACGGTATCTTGTTCAAACCACAAAAGGGAGGAATAGGTAAAGAGCTGCCCATTATTTAAAATACTTGAGATAGGCCAAAACCACTGAGCAGCTATTATCAGCAGACAGTAATTTATGACTCAGGGAACGAGCAAACAAATCTTCTGACATTGAAGCTAGGTTAACATCCAAAGAAGGACAGTTTCCTCCAGGATTTACCAATGAGATTAGCCCTACCACTAGATTCTGGGTGGGAATGGACCTCTCAAACCTGAAGGCGTTTTATTACAGAGTGAATCTTCATGAGTTCTTGAAATTTTCTAGGAGGCCTGATCTGGTTCTCCAGCTCCAGTAAATACTCCAAAATCTCTCAGATCTGAGGGTGGACTCTAGAAGATAGGGCTGCAAGGTACAATCAGACTTTTTCTTCAAGTATCATTAAAAGTTATTTAAAAGGTTTGATATATCATGAAGATAAGCTGCTGCTTCTTTTAATTTGTCAAATCCCATACTCAAATTATGAATTAAAATTGGTTGCTTAACTTGGATCCTTCTATAGCTGTCTTAAGATTTCTAAAAAAAGCTTAAGTTTTACCTGTGTAAACAGTCATCTTTCAAGTTTAATAGGACTATTTTAAACAGTACATGCATCTTAATTTTTTTCTAATATATTTCATTTATAGTTCAAGAATTATGATTTTGGAATAGGACTTATTAGAAAATACCTTAAAAATAATATTTTTGAAATCTGTAACAAAATACCAGTATTTATCTATAGAAATAACTGAGCTATAGAATCAAAAGTAATATAAGTACCCATGAAAATATAAATATTATTTAATAGTATAAATTTAATAAAACTTTATTCAAAATAAACATAGTGAATACTTTCTAGGACTTGCTCAGTCTCCACACAATCATATCTGAACTAAGCTGAGCTTCTGCTATTTTCAAAGCAATTTCCTGGTAAAGGGCACCATTCATTGTTTGATTCATACTTAGCACACTCTCCTCCCATTCATTCTGAAGTTTTTTTCGGAATTGCTGAACTCCTTCCTCACTGTCCAGTAAAGAAGCCACAGGAGCATCACTCATTTTCTTGCCAGGCTCATTCCCCCATGTCAAACTGTTTTCAGCTTTACTTTCTTTCGAGAAGAACGAACTCCTCAAGATGTGCATTTCTTTTTCCAAAGCCAGTGCTAACTGTTCAGTAAGTACACCTTTGCTTCCAGATCTCAGGAGTTTTACGTCACAGTTTGGTGGGAGAACTCTAGTAAGGCTGTGAAGGCACTGGAACAAGACAGTCAGATTTCTGTAAAATAAGACTGTTATTATTAAAGCTACCTTCAAAATTCTACAGTGGAAAATAAAACAAAGCTACTTTAAATCAAACAGGGAAAAACATGCTGATTATTGTTGTAAGTATTAGGTGTACTGTACATACAAGAGTAAGCAAAGACTTTCTAATGGCATGCATACTAGCGGCTGTATGTCAAAAGAACTGACACTAAGCAAAGTTCAGCAACATAAATATTCTATGCTAAAATATATGTCCATGATTAGGGTTACACGTGCATCTCTTGTTTCTTTAAGAAGCCATTCATTGTATGTGAAGGCTACATGTGATAGCACAAAGGAAATGTGTTGACTGGTCTACATTTAGGGGCAGAAAAGAATTACTTATATTCATAGATTGTCACTATCAATAGGTATGTACAGCATGGCTGTTCGGTGGCCCACAGTTTGTCTTTTTTTAAATGGTCACTGGAGAGGGAAAGTTGCACTTAAAAATCAGACATTCAAAATTATTAAGAATAGTAAACAGTGCTAGTAATCATCAGGGAACCTACTCTCCTGGATACCAGTGTAGCATATATGACACAGTGACACATTCCTCATTCTAAGAGGAATGCAGAGTTTGTCCAAAGTCTTATTTCCAGTGTTTGCCCAGATAAACTCCTCGAAAGATGTCTTTTGATGGGGGGGAAAAAAAAAAATCTCAGAAAAAAACCCACAACACACTACCACTAAAAACAATCAAACAAAAAGTCACTGAGGGGAGCTGCTCTGGAGCTGGCCTGACCCGCAGCGAAGCATCAGGAAAGATTCAGCTGGACAGGGTGCTGGGCCATTCTGGCTAGACTGTGCTTTTGCCAAGAAAGGTTGGACCAGATGATCCCTGAGGTCCCTTCTAACCTACTGTTCTATGATTCTATGAAAAAATCAACCCAAAAAATCCCCACAATCACCATTACGTAGCTAGTTTTCTCACACAGATCAGAAAGGCATTTTTCCTTAAAGTACTTGTATTTCGATTTAGTTATCTTAACACTCCACTACTTATAACACATACAGTTTATTTTGGTTCTGAAAGGCTGTGAAAAAGAATAGTCTGTAGCTCCCACATATCACAGAAATATCCTAGCTGCATAAAAGATCAATCCAAAGATGGAAAAAAATAGATACAAAATATACAGAAAATACAATCATAGTTACACCATAAACATGCAGCTCACTAACTAGTAATGCAAAATTGGATCAAAAGTGAATAGTATCAAGTAACCTAACTTTTCAAAATGAACCAAAAGTTTTTAGGCTGAACATTTTACTGATTGATTTCTTAAATATTTCAGCCTTTCCTCTTACTTATAAGAAGGAAATCAACTCCTAATTTGAGTAAAAGATTGACCTCACTATAAATTAGAAACTCTTAAGAGATATACCTTTTCTTTCTTTTATTTTTCAGCTTGAACTCTTAAGGAGAGGCAACATTTGTCAATACTTGAGAAGTATTTTTTATATTGTGAGCCTTATCCAGCTAATTATGGCAGTATTACTAACTTGTTTAGCCTGGTTTAGGAGATTTTATAAACATTTGTCCAAAAATCTAAATAAGAAAAGGAAATCACTGGGACTTTTCAGATTATTTCCTTTTCAAAATCATGGTAGATAGGAATATATCAGAAACATGTACAAAATTAGACTAAATTTATGTTGCAGTACTAAACTACAAAATGACATAGCAATAAATTTAAATTTAGCATAACTTCGGGTTTGTTGGGTTTTGTTTGGGTTTTTTTTCAGGAATTTTTTAAAATCAACAGATGTTGAAGAAAACTGTATATTACACTAAGAATAACATAAGAAAAATGAATATAAAATTATGATACAGTGAAACGAACAAAGGAAATAGTACCAAGCAGATATTAATGCAGACTGGACTTATTTGTAATTCCATGTTTTAGCCTAGAGAAAATTAAACAATGCAGTTCAGGTTCTGCCATAGTTCTGATTTGAAAATAATTCTGTTATTGCTGATGGTTGTCATGTCATGCTATTGGAAGCCTATTGGTTATCATTTTGGCTGTTTATGGTACCAGTAAGAAATAGTGTAAAGATAAAAATGTGTGTATGCAAGATGAATATAGTCTACACTTTTTGAGCAATTTTACCTGCAAAATAATGTTAGAACTCCTTCAAATGGATTTTTCAGAGTCCAGTTAAAAACTGTACCGTACACATTTCCTGCTTTATGACAGAATATGTTGTCATGGCATTCCTTAAATGGTGTGCACTCCATTTCTCCCAGTAACCATGAATTTACTGGAGTCAACGTGCAGTCAGAAGACACAATCTGAAAGGAGAATCTGACAGATACTGCAAGGACAGCAAGTATATCTTCCATGGAACCTGCAAGAAAATACAGTAAAAACATATTTGACCTAAATATGTTGATCATGGTGCATGCATTAAATGTGCTTAGATTTTTGGTTCACACTCTCAGTTATATGTAAAGAGTTTGCACCTGCGTTCAGGTGTTCTTTGGGAATTTTCTTCTCACCTAAATTCTTATTTAGGTCAAGCAAAATAGTTAGCTGATTAACAGAGCCCCACCTCGATAATGAAAGCTCTAAAGATAAACATCACCTTGCCAAAAGAAGACTATTAATAGCCTCCTGTGATAGTAAGATGACATGTTGGCTTTAGTCAATGATACAGCGTTAAAGGAAGAAAGAAATTAAAATTCATTGCTAACAATCAAAAGGATATTTCACTACATGAGTGAAAGCCCAGTCCAAAATCAATTCAATCAGCAATATTAAAAGAAATTAAAATAAATGCCCTTAAGAGACATATAGATGACAAAAAGCGTCAATTACTTTAGTATTATTTAAGAGGTAATACTATGTCATATAAAAAAAAAATTCTGTATCTAATTAACAGTATCTTATATATAGAAAGAACGCAGGCCTCAGCATTCTGTACTCGGACTTATCTTCAAATTAACATTTCCAGATACACTTCAGCACCAATGCTAGCACAAAAGCTTACAGCAACTCACTTAACATTTTTTCTGTTTTGAAAACTGTTCTGTCTTGTATTTCACTCAGCTTTTAATTCCCAACAGATTGATGCAGTTCATGTTCAAAGACACAGATGCGATTACACCTTGATAACTTAGCTTGGCATCACCTAGAGTAAACAGGAGATTCAACCATATATTTATGAATCTAAATAATATCAATCCATTTACCTGTACAGTAACTATTATCCCTTAGCATCTTTACTGAATATTTTCCATTTGAAATATCTTCCAAACTTAATAAAATCTTCCCACAGAGTACAGTGATCTTTTTGCTCTCCTGTAAACTATCATTCCAACGTTTGTGTTTCTTCGTATGTAGAAGAACTATGCAACATACACGATGAAATGCCAATAATGGTGCAAGGCTGGTAACAGCAATGACTGTCTTGCTCTGGCAGGGGGGTTGGACTAGATGATCTCCAGAGGTCCCTTCCAACCCCAGTGATTCTGTGATTCTGTGATTCTTTGCTCCATCCAGCTGAACCCTTGAACATCTCTTAGGAAACTCTTTTTTCAGATCATTCTTGCTATGCAAGTCTAATTTCATCTTCTTTGGAGGAGGCTCAATTTGACACGAAGAGACAGCCAATGCTGAGAAGGCTTTGTTCAGCTTAATGATTTTATTTCGACACTCGATAACTGGAGAAATTGAAGAGAAGTCTTGATCCATCACTAAAGATAAACTGACATCACTCAGTGACCTGTGAAAATCCATATAAGATGACTGCACCCCTAGTTTGTATTCTACCTTCTGACAAATAACCAGAACTTTGCAGATATATACAGACATTTAAGACTACCACAAACTCCAGTATCATTCCAGGTTAAGTCATAGACTGTGCAAAGAGTATAAGTCCTTCAAATGACTATTTCATCTAAGCTTAGTATAAAGTTTTTCAAAACGTGGACTGAATTTTCTAAGAGATTCTAGGAGTTAGATGCCTCATTTCAACTGAAAGAATTTGGATGTCTAATTCACCCAGAAAATGTTGAAAATTCCACATAACCCATGCAGATACTCTATGACACTTACAATTTATTTTAAAAAACTTAACTTTCTTTTAATAAAAAATTACAGAAAGTATCAATTCTGCCCTCTTTGAGGACTAAAAGCTTTTCTGATGTTCCATGTTGTTTTATAGATATTCAAACTAAATTGAATGTAGACAGTAAAATAAAAGGTTTAAAATACTATTACCTTAAACATGCAGTAATTTCCTGAAATGTATGAAGTACTTTATTTTTTCAACACAGGGTTCTTTCAACGAACTGCTAATATTACTGTTTCAGATCCTGTCTTAATGAATATTCTATTCTGTCAATCAATTCAGTCTCAAGATGTCACTGACATCTGAAAGTCTTATGAATGTCTGATTTTCTTTACGGAGAAGTATCACTACCTTACAATGCAATTTAAAACACCACTGCAATCTTGCATTAGAAGGAAGCACAAAAATAATCAAGAAAGACTTACAGTACTGGGGGTGGAGAGAAAGCAAGCCCTTTTCCCCAAAACCACAGGTCACACTAAATAGTAGTGAACTGCAGCCCGGAAGACCTAGGTTCTGGTGCTAGCCTACCAGGTAACCTTTGACAAATTACTTCATCTTCACAGATCTTTTCTCAACTGTAAAAATGGGGGAGAGTGCAATATTGCTGCTGTTTTTTAAAGAATGGTTCCAAATCTTCTGAGGATTTCTGAAGCTATACAGGAATTATTTCATTTTCAAAACCAAAGTCATCATCATCAAAGATAAAAGAATAAACACTGGAAAGACAAAAACAATCTCTTGCCTCGGTGTCTCTTAACAGAGGCTGTCAAGAAGATGAGGTCAACTTTCTTGTAAAGTTATAGCAATCTGGCAGTTGAGAAATAATATACCCGCAGCTCCAGCAGAATGGCCAAAGGGCGTAACAGGTCAGGTCCCTCACCACCACTTGAATGATTTTCAGTGGCATCAGTAGTCTTTAAGCTTACCCTAACACAGTCTCAGCTACACTGCTTGTGGGAATATAGGTCAAAAGGTAATTTCTGACTCCACCAAAGTTTACATTACACAATACACATTGTAAATTTATGTTTCGTGTAATCCTGTTTTTTTAAACTGTGTTCCAAATCAGTTCCCTCCCTGTAAGGGGGAAATGACATAAGTAGTATTTACAATTAGAACCAAGCAATTAAAATGAACAGAATAAACAAATAATTTTAAAGACAATAATAAAAATAAAAAATAATTTTGAAGGTTTAAGTATTGTATGGTTGATTGTTATGCATAATTTACACAATACATAAGCTTAGCAAGTATTTTGGTTCGATACTTGACTGTAGCATAATTCAATTCAAAAGCTGAGTATTTATTAAGTTGATCAGAGAATATAAAGTGTTTTCTTTTGCGCTTCTTTAAGCAAATCACTCTTTAGGAATGGCAAGTTGTTAAGAGTAAGGCATCAGGAACTGTAAAGCCAAGACAGAGCTTTATCTACGCCACATACTGATGTCAGCATAGCTATGTCAACACAGACTATAAAGAATCATAATTTTTGCCAAAGAAAACTCTGTTGTAAATAGAGTCCGGTAATGATGTTGTTATACTGACCCAACTGATTTTTGGCTATTTTTTTGCACGATGCTAGAGATAGACAAGCAGCAGCAACAATAGTGACAAAAACACACACATGAAACACTTTATATACAGATGTTTAAAATGAGAAAGTTCAAAGCTCAAAAATCCACTCTTGCTACTGCAGGGCTTAACCTGCAAATTCAGTTTCTATAAGACTACTCAATGAAATTATTAAATGTATATACTTACAAGTAAAATGATTCAGTTAGTTTTACTCCAACTACCAAGCTGTCACCCACAACACGCTGCCACAATTTCTCTATGAAGTGCTCTGGGACTTTAGACGCCAATGATGTCTCTTTACTAAGAGAATGAGGAGGATTTTCTACATCATCCCAGAGAGACACAAGACCTTCCTTACAGAAAAACATTTTTTTAGATAAATTAAGTGGAGATACTAGGGGTTTTTTTTATACAGCATTACTTCGTATTTTACCATAAATGATTGCAGGAAGTGCTTTTAAGATACATAAAATGAAATCTATGTAAACTAGTTTATTCTCTACAATAGATTCAAAAGATAGAATTGCGTTTTCTTAGAACACATGACATCATGAAAAGCATAACTCATTCTCTCCTTGTAAATATCATGTGTAAATTTTGAACTGTCATACAATTAATAGTCCAAAGAAGATTTAAGATAATTTAGAGAATTTATTTTATATTACTGCATTAATTGCTCAAAATTTTGTTGTCTAAACCTGGCTGTCTTGAAAGGTACCACAACATTAACTGAAAGGGAGATCAACTCCATTTCAAGCAAATTACGAAGCTTCTTTTGAGCAACATGTTAAGGTAACATTTTCCCAACCTCCATCACCTTCTTAGACCACAGTTCACTCTGCCCCCACTAAAAAAATCAGTTTTGCTTACACAGATCTATGACAGCTCATTTTTCATAACACGTTAGATCAGAGACAGATATTCAATATCTAGGCAACTGTGCCAATTAAGACTGTGCACTCCCTCTGCAGTTTGTCACTAACTCTTTGTTAGAGGTTACTCCTCCATACAACTCAGTTGTCAAGAGGTATTGTGCAAATCAATTTCAAGTAAAGACAACTAAATTGACTCTTATCTACATACATTGACAGGTTAGGGTAATGAACCAGACTTAAAAAGCAGATTAATGAGTTTTGATAGTAGCAATCCCTACTGGTGAAAGTAAGAAGTGGCTGAGGGAAGCACCCTCTAGAAATGGCTCAGCAGAATTCAGAAGTGATCTGTACTCTCTTCTGCGTTTTACCTCTTTTGCAGTTGGTAGAATATGGATTCTTTCTTCAACGAGATCTATTAATGCTCTGCAAGATTCAAGAATAACCCTCCTTTTGAGTCCTAAATGCTGCTGTAGCTCTCTAACAGAGGTGCAACCAGCCTGTAAAAGACAAAAATGATCATTAGACTTATGCTTAGGTCAACTGCAAATAAGAACTGATATTGAAGCTATCAAGATATCTTTTCAGCTTTCCGTTTTTATGCCAGTATCACAAGTCAAGATTCTGGCATTCCTCAAGTAATCCTTCTAAAAAATGTTCAAGGTAGGCTATTCTGCTGCGAAAATAGCAATCTAAGAATCTTAGCCTAGAGTTTAAGAAAAACTTCTAAGGTAAATTTTATCAAATTATGTAGATATTCAGCCTCTTCATTATTATTCATGCTTCACTTTTCCACTGATAGCAGTTTTGATTTCTTCTCAAGACTTTTATTGATTATTGGTCAAGTAAATATATTGAATAGTTGACAGTTACAAACAGACATACATGCAGGCTATGTATCAGTTAAAAACAAACAAACAAACAAACAAAAAAACCCCCCACAAAACAAGAAAGACGCATGCCAGCACCAGCTTCTAGGATTTTAAGCTCCCCAAAAGCTATTCTCTGGAAGGCAAGATCCTGAGAAGTCCAATGCTACCAAGAGAACAAAGCTCAGTATTGGAATGCAAAACCAAACTTCCCTCCCTCCCACCTCCCAAAAAATCCCCAAAAAACAAATCAGGATCAGTCATAACCAACTGACAAGCCTGAATAAAAAGCACTCGATGTAAGCGAAGTGATGCCCTCTGCTCAAGCTGCAATGGCAAAAGGCATTTAGAGCAAGTAGCACTGACCATGATAAGTTCTGTAAAAAATTTATTAGCCGCCTATCAAACCATGCATTTTAAGTACCAGATTCCAAGCAGTAATCCAGTGCCAGACTTCAGTCAGGAGAAGAAAAGGAAGAGTTAAGAACAAAGATGATTCTACAATACCTACCTAATCAAGACCATCAGAATTCCAGACCCATTACTTACTCCCGTTGGTGAGCAACTCCTGAATAAACAAACCACTGAGAAACAGAAAGCAAACGTGGAAGCACAGACTAAGAAGCAGCCAGAATGCCTGAAGATTCACTGATACATGCTTTCAGACCAATCTGACTTTTGCAAGCCCTTTTTCTGCATAAAGCAACACAAGAAAGAGACCTGAAATTTACCACATGGCAAACCCAAGACTGGGTAGCACCCCCCCATCAATTCTCCCTGGAATAAGTGACATGCACATACTTTCTGCCATATACCAAGACGTACTGCGCAACAAGCATCAGCAGAAGTCACAATCTTTTCCCTGGGAAACTAAGAAAATAAAACTAGATCACCTTAAAATCGAAAATAAACATCAACAAAAAATCAAGGCAGTCCAGAGCCAAACACGATACAGCTGTGAGTAAATCCAGCATGAAGAGCGGAACAGATGAATCACTGTCAAAAGCAAAGCGAATTAAGGCAGAGGTTTAGTAGTAAGTAGAACAGCCAAGTGCTTTGACACATTGCAGTTAAAGTTGCACTATTCATAAATAAATAAATTAATACTCATACATACAGAGCTAAAACTACTTAGCCAAGAACTGCGGCACTTTTACAAAGTAAAAAAAGAAGGGAAGATTCATGACTGATAAGACTAAAAAATATTGGGAAAAACAAAGGTAAAATGCAATAAGTAGACAGAAAAGCCAGAGGGAAACATAATTCAGAGATCTATAGGCTGAAGCTGCTCATACGGTAAATAACTGGTTTTGTTTTTCAAGTGACTAAAATCTCTTAGAATCATGGAATGGTTTAGGTTGGAAGGGACCTCAAAGATCATCTAATTCCCACCCCCCTGCCTTATGAAAAAAAACATCAAAACCAAAATGGGCCAATCCACAGCAACAGACAAAAAATAAATACTTAAAACTTACACTAAAAATAGTAATAAAAATCAAATGTACAGAACATTTCTTAAATAACTTTCTAACCACCACCAAATCAGCATTATCAGAATAAGAACATAACAATTAGACATTGCAGCAATTCAATAAATTGGCAGTAAGAATTAAAAAAATACCTGTCCCAAAACAAGCAAACCAAGTTAAAGGAAACAAGTTCATCAAAGGTAAAAGTATTTGGCATTATAATCCGTAGAAAAGTGTTAAATACGTGGGGGGAGAACAGGCCAATGGACATAAAAAGACACTTCTGACTCATGGTATTTCTGCCAGAACAGCCAACTAAAACCATGAGAAATCCTGTAACCTCAGTTGTTGTAATGTAATTGCAGTATTCTGCCAAAGCAAGTCTTTTTCAGAAGATACTAAAATAAGTGTTGAAAAAAAAAATCATCAGAGGAGAAAAGGCTGGATTCAGGCCCAAAAGACTGTATACAAGATAAACATAGAGCAGTTAAAAAATGCACAGACTGATACATTTTTCAATTTCACTAGCTGCAAAATGCAACTTATATGTATTACTGCGTATAAGTAAAATGCAGTCTACTTCTATGCAGGGGACCACAATTCAGTCCTGGCAAAGTTCTCACGTGGCTAATGAACAGCTATGCAGATGTGAAATAAGAGGCAAGCAACAGAGGTATGAAAAAGGGCTGCATCTGCTATTTCATTTTTCCCTAAAAGATGAGATTTTATAGAGACTGTCAAAACATGATTTGATTGCAAATTGTTAGAAGACCTGAATTTTGATGATAAATATCAAGAGGCACCAGTCCAAGGCTAAAAAACCTTTGGAAATTCCCAAGCTAAGCAGAATCCATATGCTATTGCATCAAAACAACCATCCTTGGAATTCAAGTATACATTGGATGACAAAAAACAGCAAGAGTACTTCACTGTTCAGGGAAACATAGAGAACAAATGGAGATCTAAACAAGGAAGCAACAGTAACGTTAAAAAGAAATATCTGCACCTACTTCCAAATTCATCATCATGACAATTTCAAAGATTTACAGCATTAAAACATAGGAAGATTTTCAACTTGCTTACAATGCTTGTGCTAGCATGCGGCTTTGAAAATTAGAGATCTAAATTATCTTAAAATAAATAAATAAATAAGGTCTTATGAAGGATTCTGTGTCTCTGAGAAGAACTTTTATCAGCAGATGATACATGAAATCTCCAGCCAGTGGCTTGTTCCCAGTAGACTGTGCAAAACAGACTATTCATTTGATCCTAACACAGATTCACAGAGCTGTACTGCTGAAAGCCAGTTGGTGTATTAAAAGAACAAAGTCATAGAACATAGTTACATAGAACATACAGCCGTGAATGGCAGGGTGGCCAATCTTCATTACAACAGTGGAAAGAGCATCAAATGAGAGAGATTAAACTAATTTCTGTTTTGTAGAAGAGGAAAGTAACGTAATGAGTAAGGAAAGAATGCAGCAGCAAAGAAATCACTTTTAAAATATATGATGACCCAAAAGAATCCAGAAACAGAAAAAAAATGCTTTTGGAAGGAAGCTTGCACTTCTGCATGTAAAAACCAATAGGCCTCTAACATGCAAACTGAAGAACTGTAAAAACTCAGGGTTGGAAGGGACCTGAAGAGGCCCTTACAAGTAATCCAACTTCTACTTTTTTGTGCCTTCCAGGAAAGAAAAAAACCCTGTTGTCCAGTGTTCTCTAAACGACAGCTTTTACCTTTTGGAAGATGTGTAATATCTCTTTACACATCTCTGTTGTAATTAGAACTAGAAAAGTCCTTTCTTTTTCAATCTTTTCCTAATGGGTCATAGTCGTCCTTTTCTTCTAGTACAAAACTTTTGCCAGTTAATTTGCTTCATTTTTAAAGGCTGGGGATAAAACTGCCAAAATAACCTACTTAAGTTTCACTAATTCTCAAATGATGGGAATAATTACCTCCTATCTCATACTTAAAGCATTCAGAAAACTAGAAATAGCCTCCCATCATTGACTAAATTTGAGATTTATGTTACCTGCTAAAGTTTTTGTGGTTTTTTTTTTTAAATAATCTTCCTATTTTGTCAATTATTATCCATTTGGTATAGGCCAACTCACAACGTGGAGAGTATGCTGCGTGTTTACTAACAGGATGAAAGGTAGAAAGAAAGAAAGGCAACGATAAATTGCATTGATTACCTGGATTCTAGCAAGTTTTCTCCAGCTTGTTTTATAAATGATGCTAATTAAAAGAAGGATACATTTTAGCTTCACCTACTGTACTTTGTAAAATTATCCTTAAAAAAACTCTAGTAACAGGAGTAGAAATATCATCAGATGGTGAGATAACCATGGTCACTACAATTTGGGAAAAAAGTAAAAGCCAACTTGATTGAAGTCCGTGGATAAAGAAACAGACCATAATGCTCTTTATTTTCAGGATTAATTGCCATTCATCAGGACTCTGCGGGAACCACTATCTCAAAGTATACAATGTGGAGCAAAAGAAGTAAACATTCTAATTTTATTAAACAGGTATTTAAACATCTATAAGTAAAATGACTGTTACAAAGCTTTGATAGGATAGCTTCAGCATTATCTCAAAATTTTAATTAAAATTAAATTAGACCCTCCCAATTACCCAAATCCATTTGTAACAACTGAGAGAACTGAAACGCAGACTACCACTGATTCAAGAATGGGTACTTAGCAATGTTGTCTTCTCCCTGAACCAATAAAACTGGTATCATTAACCTCACCCTTTAGATAATGTAATGATACAGAAAAGTAATTTGGAGAAAATACAAAGGCAAAACTAGTGAGTACAAACCTGTAATCTTGTTTCAAGGGCCTGGACTGTAAGCAAACCATTCTCTTGCAATCCTTCTGCAGCAGGAACATCACGTTTATAATTAATACCACTCTAAAAAACCAAACCAAAACAAACCCCTGAATTAATTAAAAAGCTGAAAGTAAGGTACAGCATTATAAAAATCTGGGGGAAAATACAGAAAACCAGCAGAATCACAGTATGCATTTTAAAAGAAAAAAACCTATCTTCTGAAAGCAATTAGAGTTTGATAGCACATAATGGAAAGACCCAATTATCAGAAGATAATTAACAAGCACTATGGCCTTGATTAAGAGTTCTTAGCCAAAAGGTAAGCATTGTAGCAAACCTGTTATATATGTGAAGCATTTTCAACCGCATTAGTTTAATTTCCCAGAAGAATGTTGATACTATCAAGGAAGTAGAATAATCTCTTCAGATAAGTTATTTTATGATTACAGCGGGGAACACATTGTATTCAAACTTCAGGGCATTTCACAGCATACATCCAGTTTCACTTTGCACCAATACTTGAATGATTTGTTGAGGTTTTCTTAATTTAGTAAGCACAGGCTGAGTAGCTGAGAAAAGGCAAACTGAACTTACTGCATAGTTGACCTCTCCAAGATCTGTTATTTTGAATGTACTTAGCACGTCTGTATTGCAGTCATCCTTAAAAAGCAGTAACAGTTGCTCACTTCCAAAGCCAATAAAATCATCCACCAGAACAGACTTTACATTTTGCCATTTGGAAGCCACCTACAGTGGAAGAAGTTTTAAAACAAATATATTTGAATAAATCTTGTAGTTGAGATTTCATTTTGGTGAAGCTTGCTTTTCATAAAGGTGCAGCCTATTCAAGCATGTGGAATGCAGTACTTTAAGAAGGTTCAAGCTCTTACTCTTACTGCATCATTTAGAGCCCACGTAACTGGGAAAAAATAGCCATTTCTCTTTAAAGATCACTTTCCAGAATACAGGCTGCAGAGAAGATCACAACTTTTCATTGTACTCAAAACAGCTGAATACTGTAACATTTATTTAGAACCAGTAATACCTGCAGATCGGTTAAAGACATTATACTTTTGACATTCAGAAATATCTTTGTTGCATTGCACACAAATATGTTTGAAAGGTAAAGACAAATTTGTACAATAATGCTGATGACTAAATAGGACAAACTTTCATTTCCTGAGTTATGTAAGTCTTTTTGACAGAGCATTACAGAATCCTAGCAGTTAACTTTGTCTCTCCTGATTTTAGGAAACAAAAATGAGGCTTCTTCTTGTCATTTTCATGAAACAATACGTTTTGTTACTAGGAAGTGAGACTCAAAAGGCTTTTAAATTCCAATGAGAAGTTTATGCTTTGCAATGATATCAGTTTACTTTCATTTTAACACAAATTATGTAGGCACACATAACTTTTTTACAACTTCAAGTTCTCATGCTATGGAAGTTTTCAATTAGCAACAAAGCTTTGGCTCAGATTCATAAAATGTGTTATTAAATAATAGAATCCAGGGTTTATTTTCAGATATATAAGCAAGCAATTAAAGCAAAACAATCTCATACTTCAAACAGGTTATTTTAACAGAAGCAACAATAACAACAACAAAATATATATAACTTAAACATCTAGCTTTTCAGTTGCAGAAACTTCCAAGAAGACAATATATATATAAAAAAAAAAAGACACAGTAGTAAAAGGGAGCTGTTTAAAAAGCCACAAATACCTGTAAGCTGTCTCTCCTCTGTACAACACAGGTATTTCCGGAGGCAAAAGACACAATAAATAGCAAATCATTGCTACTGGTTACAGCTGTTTTTACTGAACATGGTTTCGCATAAGGAAGCTCACAAACACCTTTAGGGAGACCATCTTGGAACCAAATAAGCTGATTCTTGTGGGTTATGGCAACAAGTGATATTCGGAGATGTTTTTTCAACATTTCATTCTTGAAGATGTAGACAGAAGATACCACTCTGCTGTAAGCATGAGGCATAAAGCACGTGCCAGTTAGCATTTTTTGTGTTTCAATTGCATATCCAAAGAACTCACTACCCCAGATGGCTTTGTCTGAAGTGGAAAAATCATCTTCACTCTCTGGCAGGCAAGCAGTTCTTATTCCTAAGACAACAGTGCCTTCATCCTCAATTTCACCTGTCCACACAATAGAAGAAAGCTGAACAGGAGCACTTAGAACTGTGCAGGTGTCAGAAGAGATGTAGAACAGCTTATTGGCATGCCTCCACAAGACTGAAGGGCCAGTAAACAACCTGATGTCTTCTTTCAGCTCATAATCCAATTTAAAATGAAAAGACTGCTCAAATTGATTTGAGCTGTGAAGCAACAATAAAAGGTATTTGACAACATTGTTCCGTTTTTTCTTTTTCATCAAAACGCAGGGAAGAATAATCCCTGTTCTGGAATCCGTTGCGCAGCTACAACAAATTATTTCAATTTTAAAGTGACTGGCACGCATGCTGAATACTCCAGAAGACTTCTGAACAAACAGCTTAGTGTCTCTGTTGAATGCCATTCTTCTGACACATAAATTCATTGTTTTATCAGCTGCTCCCTCCACATGTTTTGGTTTTGACAGCTGAAATATAAGGATTTCGCCATTGTAGGACAAGAATTGTTCTTGCTCACCTAGAAGCATCTTTATTTATCTTTATGTATATTCCTCTACAAGAAAACTGTATACATCTCCATTTTTGTCAGGATTATTTCTCTGCAGACATTTTAACTTATCTGGATGTTTTCCGCCTACAAAAGTGAAAAACAAAAAAAATTAAATCGTTTTGGGACTAGCTGAACTGATTCTTAAGAAAAACTATACATTGCAAAGCCATGACACAGACTAATTTGAGAATATGAGACCAGTGTACGCTTTAATCTCACAGATTAAAATGAAGTTAAGCAATTTCGTATTGAAAAATTTAAGTAACAAACATTTCAGAAATGTATTCTAGGATTTATTTACCAAAGCATGAATTTGTTGCTCATCAACAGCTACATGGCATAATATAAATTGAAAGAAACCAAACCATACACACCCTGTTTGTGTGACTGAATTCAAGGCGGCAGCTCCACAAATATACTGAGCAGTGTGGAAAGCAACAGTGCTTTTAATTCTCAAACTTAACAGCCTTCACTTAGGTGGAGGCTTTATTAATAAATATAATTATTTCTTGGTTAAAATTATAAAGCCTCCTTAAGGAGAAAGTTCTCTGAAGAAGGGTCCAGTCATTTTGCCACCAAGAAGGCTTCCTCCCTCCTTCTCTCCCTCCCCCAGACAAGACCCCAGGGACCCGGAGGGAACCGCAGCCACCTTACCAAGTTTCGCTACTCTACTTTCGGGCTACGAAGCGACGCCCCTCGCCTGGCTCAGGCGCCCCGGCAGGGCAGCCACCCCCCGACACCTGAGGGGGCTCGGGAAGCTGAAGCAGCCTCCCCCCCTGCCCCGCGCCCCTCACAGCCTCACCCGGGCCTCACCACCCCCTTCCCTGGGCCGGCCTAAGAGCTGAAGCGGCAGCAGGCCGCGGCCTGGCTTCCCCCACCGAAAGCCGTTAACAACCGTTAACGCTCTCCCCGCCCGGCACAGCAAAGGCCACTCAAGCTCCTGTGAAGAGCGCCAGCCCAGAGGGGAACAGCGACGGCAGGCTCCACACCGGCAAGGCCTTACCGGGCTCCTGAGGCCGCCCCGGCTTCAGGGCGGACGGGCGGGGGAAGGGAGGAAAGAAGGAAGGAAG